>JAWNMU010000358.1:0-95293 GCA_035043665.1 Drosophila quasianomalipes
CAGCGTATTGCTTTTTAACCAAAAATCAAATATTCAGGGTTCAAATTGACGACCGCACAGTAGTTCTCTTCTTGCACTTATTTACTGCGCGCTTTAATGCATCGCGACACAAAGAAGCGAAGTTATGTGAGGTGCTGACATAAACGCAGTCTACAACGCTTCAAATAGGTGAAAAACATCCACATGTATTCCGACAACAATCGCATTTTAACACTATTAACCAAGAAAACATAAATTTTTCCTTTGATTGAAACTTAAACATGTCTTTAAAAAAAATGTTGCAAACACATTAAAGGGTGGTTTTATTCATAAGAGTTGTTGAGGCTTGGCGTAGGTATTCGCCAACATGATCTTGTATCTCCAACACAGCTACGAGGACGAACACATGACTTAATTGAGTGTTTGACTCCTAATTGGATAATATTTCATGTTCAAACGTTAATCAATATATGTTATAAGTTATACAAACATCTTGATTACACATAGAAAGTGTATTCATAACGTATTATTATACAATGCTTATGCTTCCCATTTTTCTCCTCATATCGAGGAATTGCCAAATTTTGCACTTTTTTGACAACAACTGCTAAATTTTGCACAAATTTTTGACACAATTGCCATCATATCTGTGGATATCTGTGGAATATCTGTGGATATCTGTGAATAAATAAAAAAAAAACAATCTTCCTCCTCCTAGAAATAGATCATCAAATAAAACCATGACATTACAGTTCTATCAGAGCGTCAGAATCTATCCATGTTTCATTTACTCAGAATAAGCACCCCTACCTTTCATAAAAGCCGTGCAAATAAATTTCGTTTGTTTCCAATGCCAGTCGTCATAATTTAACCACTCAAGAAATAACAAGATTTCTTTTTGAACGCACGCCAAGAATAGAAACGAACAAAAAATGTGTTCTAGTGTTTTTTTTCTCCGTCCATGTTTGAGGTTAATCGAATCACTTCATCCTATTTTACTCATGTATATACTCTACGTGTTCATATTCATTCACCTACTTTATATTTCCGTTTATAAACAGTCTTAGCAATAACAAATGTCTACTGAAAATGAGGAGAAAGGAGGTACGTTACACATTTTGCAGGGCGTTTCGATTGCTTTTGACGGGCTACTGTGGACAATCCAGAAAGATCATACATACGTTCAACTGTACGTACGTTTATTCAGTTACAAGCGTATTATACATTTCAACAACATTTTATGATAAAATATTTTCTCGATTTGTCTATTTTTCTATCAATGTCGATACACATTTCTCAGCCCTTGTGCTGAAAGAGCAGATTTCCTTTGTTCACTGCAGAGGAACAAAGTTTCTTGAAGAGCTTGGTTGAACTTGGACAGGCCCACTTGTTTGCTGACTGGGCTCCCCTGGGAAGCGATGATAACAAGAAGAAGGAGTTAGTTGCTCAGCTTGTCAAGATCAATGGTTGCTACGCCATTTCCAAGTACATCGAGAATGCCCGCAACCTTCTCAAGTCAAGTCTTAGTCAGGAGAACCCCTATGCGCTACGATGGGTGAACCCCAGGGGAATCGTAAGATTCTCTCTGGACTCTGAGGAGAGAAGAAGGTCTTCACTGAGGCTGAGCTCAAGGGAGCTGAGCACCTCTGACGAAACTGCCTTCGTTCGGTAGCTGGAGGACTCGGAGAAAGACTGGGAGTGCACGCAATCAAGGTGTCGCTGCCCACTGAGATGGTGACTGAGAAGTGCTACTTAGAGCTGTACGCTGACTCCCTCCTTGCCTTCCAGGCCCACGCCACAAAGACCAAGGGAGATGACTCCATCTTAGCTCCCCCTTGGAATCATGACTTCTGACGACACCCACACTGCTACTCTCGATCTCCTGGAGAAGAATGACTACTTCGGATTGTCAAAGGAACAGGTGACTCTGTTCAAGCAGGAGAAGGTGCCTGCTCTATCTCGACAACAACGCGGCGACATCGCTAAGGAAGGACCCTACTCTGTCCTCACCAAGCCACACGGACACGGAGACGTGCACATGCTTCTTTACAAGGACAAATCTCAGCTTGCTAAGAAGTGGGTTGAACAAGGGAAAGTACATTGTCTTCTTCCAGGACACCAACGTGTTGGTGTTCAGAGCCCTCCTTGCTGCCCTCGGAGTCAGCGCCAGGGATGGTCTCGCGTTCAACACCCTCACTGTCCCCCGCAAGAAGGGAGACGCCGTGGGAGCCATCTGCAGACTCACCAAGAAGGTGGGAAGCACCATCGCTACCTCTCTGCCCGATGAGTTGACGATCAACGTCGAGTACAACGTGTTAGAATCCATCCTTGGAGCAGGAGAACCCGACTATCTCGCCTCGAACGGGCAGAGATACATGATCTACCCCGGAAACACCAACGTCTTCATCGTCCAGATCAAGGAGTACCTCCCCGTCCTCGAAGAGTCCCAGGGTATGCCATTTGTTAGCATATAAGAGAATTCACTTATCATCAGGGATATGCTTCATCCCCCTATACTCACACGAAAACAAACACTTGTCTTATTTTCTTTGCTCTGCCTGCATTTCTGACGTATGTTGCTGCTATTCTGTTATACATTTCTTGTTTCTATCACTGACATAACTCTTACCGTCTCGCTCGCGCCCTTCTCTTTTCCCACTTCGGTTTCTTTCCCCAGGAATCATTGCCGAGTTCGTGAACCCCAAGTGCAAGGACTCCACCAGGACCACCTTCAAGTCCCCCACTAGGTTGGAGACCATGATGCAGGACTTCCCCAAGCTCTTCCCCTCCACTGCCAAGGTCAGTTTTGTTTCGTCTGTCATAGTTTTCT
Organism: Drosophila quasianomalipes; assembly: GCA_035043665.1. Taxonomy (NCBI): domain Eukaryota; kingdom Metazoa; phylum Arthropoda; class Insecta; order Diptera; family Drosophilidae; genus Drosophila; species Drosophila quasianomalipes. The sequence continues at coordinate 2,810 of JAWNMU010000358.1, forward strand.
CACTCCTTCCCACTTCCCTCCCTATTTATTTGATTACCCTTACCGCCTCCCCCTCCTCCTTTCTCTCTTTCTCTCTCAATCTCTTTCTGTCTCCATCTCTTTCTGTCTCTATCTCTTCACATTTCACCCGCCTTTCATTGCTTGCAAAAACTGTGTTTATTTACTATATCGTAGGTGTCTTGTTGCCAGTTCGATGAGTGGACTGCCTTCGCTTGCGTAAAGAACAATGTCGTCGATGCCAGGAAACAAACAGAAGGCCGGATCCAACGCCGAGTGCGCCTTCACCGCTGAATCTTCCGTGTACTACTGGGGAAGAAGAGTCCTCAGAGGAGCCGGTGCCGCTGTTGGAAAGGAGGGAGTTGCTGAGCACCTCGGAGTCAAGGCTGCCGATGGGGCCAGAGTGGTTCTCGAGCCCTCTTTCGGAATCACCCAGAAGGAGATAGAGTCTAAGTTCATCTCCCCATCCACCATATCTTCTTCTTCCGCACTTGTTCTCGGGGGATCCTCCCCTTTTCATCGACGGAGTCACTCTCGATGGATACCTTCGCGTCTCTGTGGACGAGGCGGTGGCCAGAAGGGAGGAAAGGTCGTGGTGAAGGGACTAGAGGTCAAGAACCCTGGAGTCCATGTCGTCGAGGTTGATGAGAATGGAAAGGACAGGGAGGTGGAGCGTGTCAGAGGATACAGACTGGAGGGAGAGGGAGGGTGTGGACATCAGGGTCAGTCTCGAGGACTTCGAACAGAGAAAGGGAGAAAATGACACTCTCATCGTCTCTCCTTTGAACCTTGAACAGTTCACCACCATCCCCAAGTATTTGTAGCTATCTCACCCCTCGCTTGTTATGCCCTCTGATCACTCCTCTCCTATTCGTCGCATCTTCTCTTTCCCTTTGAGTGGCATAGACTATTGCTGATGATCTGTCGGCTAGTCTACTTGTCTTTCTTCTCGTCCTCGTTGCGTCCTAACCTTCTGCTGTCTCCCTTTCTCCATTGAACACGGCGCCCTCCCTGATGTATTAAGTGCTTGTACTTGTATGATGTTATTGCGTTGCCTTGTTTTTTTTTTTTTTTTTTTTGTATAGCTGTCGTATTGCATTTGCAACAACTCTTCCCTCTTCTAATTTTATATGCGCACTAATGCTTTGTATTAGAAACACAAGTTCATTATTTTGCTCTTGTGTATACTGAAGTATAGATAATATGCATATCTTTGCTATCTTCATTACTCATGTGTACATGTATAAGCTTCTTCTGCTGGTTCCCTTTTATTGATCAAACGCTTGCTTGATATTTAATGACTTGATGCACTTTGTATTTACTACACCTAGCGCATTTCACGGGGTTTTCAGTTGCTTGTATTCTGGTTCATTTGTATCGAGTGTTGAATTCTATTGTTGCGGAAGCAGTACGACTCGCTTCCTAATCTAAATTATATTCCATTCTAATTTTATATCTCCTATATATTTATATCACAACATTATCATAAACAACCAAAGGCTAATGATTCACTGTCAACTTTTTTCTTCGTCTGCAAAAAGGTTTGACTTGATTTCTTTGACTGCGAAGGACTTGTGTTCTTTTACTCGTTCGTTTGCTCGGATACTGCCATAGGGAGGGTTCAAGAGTCGAGTTCGATTCTCGCACCCTCAGTTCCCTCCATTTTATATACATTTGTGTTTCTGTTTATTTCAATAACGGTTACTGAGGCAAGGTCATAAGTAATTATAAAATTAAAGTCCATTGTGTATTTTCCTATCTTTAAAAGAAGTTTAATTTAATTTATCACAAATCTTTCCTTACAAAGTAACCAACACACAACGTGATGCATAATGTATCTGCTCCATTAGATACACTCAACCGCACGCATAGATCGACAAAAGGGGATATCACACCCCACAACAGGAGAAAAAGGAGAAAGAAAAAAGAAGATACTAAAAAAGACCATGAAAAAAAAAAAAAAAAACAAATGTGTGATACATTCCGAATAGATAGAAGACTATTCCTTGCAAATATCCACCCCAAGCCACACCAATACCAAATAAATAACACTCCACCCACACAAATGCAATGCATAAGGCTTAAACATAGCGCTAAGAATAGATAGAATCAACTCATGCGAACACACGTCTACACGTAGGGAGTCCGACAATTCTAGGACAGATTCGCATTGTCTCCTCCTGCACATTCCAATCCCACTTTGCTGTACCTCCCACCCTCCATTCCACCCTTGCTCTCTTTCAAATTCTCACATTCCAGATGCTGCACCAGGAATCACCATCGCTCACCGACAAAATGTTGACTCGATACGATCCACAAGTCCATCACCATGAACCCGTGTTTTCTCCCTAATGTTCGCTCGTAACCTCCCATACTCCCTCCCCTCCTCCATGCCACATCGACACGATTATTCTACAATTGCGTAGCTGAGTTTACCACCAGTTCTCCCCCTTCTTGTACTTGAGATATGCCATGTGAGCTCTGTCCACCAATCCATTGAAGGTCGGCGCAGGGCGGCAAGTCAATGATGTAGTCATTATTTCCCTCTTCGTCCTCAATGGCGTAGTAGTCAATGATGTAGTGCACCTCCTGTTACATACAGAATTTTAGGTTGCAGGGGGAAGAACAAAAACCAATGTTGCGACTGAATAAGTATCACATAGAAGAGGATCAAGAAAGACACACACACCTAGCTCAATCGCATAAATATACTGGGCAGATGAACCGGGGGACACATGGGCACGGGGAGAGAGGACAAGGGACTTACCTTTCCGCACCTGTCGACATACCAGTCATGCCTGTCGAAGGGCTCAGATTTCTTTCCGAGGAAGAACTTGAGGATCTTAGACTTGATAGTCAGGTCTCCATACTTTCCCTCGAAGTGAGATAGAGTGGGTTCGGGGCACTCCTTCTCATGGAGCTTCTCGAATTCAAGGATCTGGTCCCAGGTGTTGTCAACGACTGCAGAGTGAATAAACGCCACGCTGTACGCGTCCTCCTCCTACAAAGCGTATGTGCCACATACAAAAAGCATTCGCATAGTAAGACTGATGATAATGCATCAACAAATATGAGCTACCCTCTACATGCACATCTTCTGTCCGCCATAACTATTAGTAAATTTACCTGAATCATCTTGTTGTTTCTTCTGAGAGCTCTGAACAGCTCGGAAGGAGTAGGGTTTCTCCATCCACTGCCGTCGTCACTGTTTCCTCTTCCACTGGCAGGAATCAATCCACCAGGAACCTATGTACCATATGTAAACCACAATATGCACACAACATACAAAACGAAAACATTAGAGCATGATCTATATAGATCAAGACAGGCTGATACACAACAGCTACTGCGCACTTTCCAGATCTCTGAATGCAGGTTCAAGTCACCTACAATATCACATACTTACCTCATCGGGGTAGTCAATCTTGGACATGTCAAACCCAGAAGAAGCATCCTTTTTGGCCTGCTCCTCATCTTGAGTGGTGTAGGGCTTGACGTAGTGATCGGACTTTGTGTTCTTAGGCTCGAAGCTTCCGTGGCTTCCGAAGACAGAAGAAGAAGGCTTGCTTCCAAGACGCAGAGGGCAAACAGCGGGCTCCTCAGCAGGCTTGGACTCAGCAGCAGGTTCCTGAGCCTCCTTCGACTTTCCTCCACGGAAGGGGCACACAGCAGGGGGCTCTTCTGCCTTCTTTTCCTCAGCAAACACAATAGGGACAGCGAGGGCCGCCGTAGCACACAATGCCGTAGAACATGCAATTGACCTCCTAAAGAAGAATACTAGATGCCTTTCTCATTTAATCTACACACAACATTTCATTTCAAGTATCACAGATCAAAGTCAGCAAATGAGTCATGAGGTAATATTCTGTTCCGTAGGTGGTTGCATGAATTCAATACAGAGGGTAAACAAATGAAAACAAGGGTCAACATTATACTTAAGCGTACACATTAATATTTCCGAACGACTCTATTGCCATTTGCTCTTTCCCCACAAAAGAAATACGAGTTTTCTCTCTCTAAAGTCTCGATGATTAAAATAGTTCTGTTTGGCAGATTTTTTTTTAAATTCAAAAGTGTGAGAAGAAGTTACGTAGCAGACAGGCGAATAAATATATGCAATGATTTTTCGCTCCATACCTACGTCACAGTTCTTTTTTTTATTTCCTTGTGTCCAATATAACTTTTGGATCTGGTAAGTAATCTGCCGTCAGGGTTTCACAATAAAATGCTCGTGCATATCTTTCGTGATTTTGCGTGATAAACCCTCTGTGATATCAGTTACATTTAAAGTTTCAGGGGCCAACAGTCATCACATTAAAAAAACAACGACTAAGAGATTCTGAATAAGCAATTGCTATAGCATAAAAATATTTTACTATAACAAAAATGGAAATGTAACTTATAATTGGGCCCTAAGAAAATGACAAGTACCACGCGGGGATATAAGCTCATTTCACATGACTACTCAAATACCAACTCTGGTGAATATTCCAATGCGCACGATACTAGGCGCATTATATACGACAGTAATTGAACATTATCTTGCTGGTTTGCTACACGTGCGCTTATCCGTTTAATTTAAATATCTTGTCCGTTTCAAACATTACGGTTGTTTCACGTTCTTGAGCAAGACCCATAAAGAAAAAAAGAAAAGAAAAGAATGAAATCAATAACACTAGGCACAAAGGTATTCAAGAGTGAAGGAGATAATGCACATACATCGCTTGTATATTCTTGCACGGCAATTTCATACATATATTACCCATAATTAGTACACTCTCATGCTTATTTCTCCTCTTCTTTTTTTGTCTTCTCTTCGTTGAACAGGAAGCAGAAAAAATCCCAGGAGTTTCGATTGGGGGCAGAAGAAGCACGCATTCGCTGCGACATAAAAAACATGTATTTTCGATGATATACCATACATAATCTTAGGTAAAGCAGAAAATCATTATTTTCTTCAAGTTATCATTCGTTTATTTTTCCTGCATATACTTCAAACGCTATATACAATCAGAGTAAGGTTGTACATTTGTATCTATCATAATATCCCTACTTATTCAACACTCTACAACAGGCATGTTGATAGGACTTATTATCGTGCTAGTCCTTGCAATTAAATTCGGGCTTAGGTCATTCCTTCGCAAGCCATTAACCCCTACATCTTTCTCGGGTGCCAAGGTTGTAGTTACCGGGGCAAGCAGTGGAATCGGAGAGGCTATCGCAGTGTTGCTCGCCAAATTGGAGCAGACGTTATCCTGGTGCGTATTTTACATAATAGTTTGTTACATTTTTTGTAAGCCTTGCTTTGGAGGACAAATATTATATTCATATTCCATTTGACGATGTTTAGTTCGCAGTAAAAGAAGCATTCATGCAATTCAGTTCGTTATCCTGATCAACCCTATTCATATTTATTTGTGTTTGCGTAGTGTGCTCGCAGGACGGAATTATTAAGAGTCCGTTAAGGAAAAATGTCTTAAGGGCTCGCAGCTCTAGCAATCAACGCATTTCGGTAGTGAAAATGGACATTACAAGCGAAGAGGACAGAGTTACGTTGAGGAACAAAATTGACAACGATTTCGGGGGAATAGATGTGCTGGTTCTAAATGCTGGAGTGGGATCCAACAACGAAAACTTCAGGGATCAAAAGACCTAACCAATTACAGAAGAATTATGGAGGTAAGCCCACGGAGCTAACCAATATTTCGAAAATAGACCAATGACGCAACGCATATTCTGATTTTCTCAAAAGAAACGCAAGATATACGCTGCATTACTATCCCACTCTCCGTGCATACTCGGACTAATACAATATGCATGCCATGCATGCAGGGAAAATGAGTGTTACTCTGTGCACGCAATTATAATAGACACAACCACACTAACTCAATACTTGTCTCTTCCTACTCTTTTACAATATAATATACACATGCAATATAATCCCTGCATACAACGCTTTCTCAACTTGTGTGTTTATCCGCAGGTGAACTACTTTGCCAACCTTGAACTGACCCACCTCCTGCTTCCCTCCCTGCGCTCATCCACTCACCCCCGTCTCTGGGTTGTTGCCTCTGCTACTGCAGAGATCGGAACTCCTCATCGCACGGGATATGGTCCGACAAAGGCGGCAGTGAAGAACTTCATGGATAGCTTGCGCTTCGAAGAGAAATGGCTGAACATTTGTGTCAGTTGCCCTGGGTATGTGGTGTCGGAGATCCACAACGGGATCCTGGAGAAGGGAGCGAAGAGGAACCAAGGGAAGTTCATCACTGCCGAGCAGTGTGCAGAGTCAAGTGGTGTCAGCTGGACTTAACGACGAGAGGAAAACATAGGGTTCGGCCTCGTCTTGATCTCTGCTGTCAAGAGGGTTATCCCTGAGGCACTCCTCGACCGAGTCCTCCTCACTGTGTCTGAGTCTGCTTTCGTAACAAACTAAAAGCTTGCTCTTGGCTTTTTTTCTTTTAACTTCCAAATTAATTGACAAACTTTTCCTAAACATGTCACTATGCAGCACTCTCCAAAAACTGTGCCGGTGTATATACCACCCTGACAGGCTAAAATAAACGAACAAGAGACAGCTATTTTTTTAAATAACTAACGTGTTTTATAAAGTGAATTGAACTGCTCCTATACTCAATATCAGTACGAGGAGAGCAATAATGAAGATACTACGAGGATTCAGCACTATACAATGATCCCCGGATAGAGTGTACAAACCGCCTTGGTGATAGAAGAAAACTAGCCGAAGATTTAAGCCAGCAATTATCACGCCACATATAACGCAGCTCCTGCATATTATTACATGTACACAATAACATCGTTTATTACGAGTTGCATGCAACCTTCCTTATCGTGACAAAAAAAAAACAAAAAACGAGGACATTCTCAACAGAGCATTGCGTGGATGAAAGAGAAAGAATAAATTATAAAACCGTGCACTTTCTTTCTCTTGGAGACTACTAATTTATCAATAACATACGACCCAGAAAATAAACAAGCAAATGAGACACAGGCAACCAACGCGATATAAAACCAACCAGCAGGGCTAGAAACGGCGGAAGAATACATGCGATGCATACATGCGCACACACAAGAAGGGTATACACAGATGCTAAGATCTATACTATATTACTACAAGCGAAAAAACACAGAGAAGTAACAGACTCTGGTTCACTAAGAGAATAAAGGAGAGAATAGAACCACTCTGACCAATTTACTTCTTGAAGGAAAAGCTTCCAAAAGAAGTAGTGGACGAAGGGGCAGACGAAGATGCACCAAAGGAAAACCCAGTGGAGGGAGTGGAAGAGGAGGCAGCACCAAAGGAGAAGCCAGAGGATGTGGACGAGGTAGGCGCAGTGGGAGGTTTACCAAAGGAGGGAGCAGATGAAGAGGGAGTGGAAGGAGCGTTCAGGACAAGGCTGGCACCCACGGAGGGAGTAGAGGAGGTGGACCCAAATGAGAAGCCAGTGGAAGGGGCTGCAGAGGTGGAGGCGGATGATCCTCCAAAGGAGAAACCAGAGGATGCAGGGGTGGAAGAGGGAGCGGTAGAGGTAGAGGTAGAGGTAGATGAGGGGGTAGATGAAGAAGATCCAAAGGAAAAGGAAGAGGTAGGAGCAGCCGAAGAGGAAGCAGGAGCTCCGAATGAAAATCCAGAGGAAGGGGCAGAAGTTGACGAAGCAGCGGAGGCAGGAGCTGCCCCGAAGGAGAAGGAAGAGGTCGAGGGGATGATGCAGGAGCAGCAGAGGCAGCAGAGGGAGCTCCAAAGGAGAAGGCTGAGGTCGAAGTAGGTGCAGGGGTGGAGGAGGCGGGGGCGGAGGAAGCGGAGGAAGCAGAGGTAGAGGGTTCTGCTTCTGGTTGTCGAGAGACAGAAGAGACGTGGTTTGCTCAAGAGAGAGCTTAGTCTTGATAGGAAGGTCAGAGGAGGAGATGGAGGCCGAGGAGACCGAAGAATCCATGGGCCAGGGGAGGTCCACGGAGAGGGTGTGGGAAGGGAGAAGGAGGGAGCACCCTCGTCCCTGTGCTTGAAGAGGGCCTTCACCTCGAGGTAGTTCCTTCCCTGGGCCCACACCACCTCCTTCAACTTCTCTCTTAGCACAGAGAGAGAGTCTGACACGTGCTTGACTCTTTACAGTCACTCTGAGCAGAGAGCATTGTACTCCGCCAACAATACCGTCTTGAGCTCTTCTTCAGTGCTTGCCCCCTGGTCCCTCTCATCCACCGCAGAGCTACGGAGCTTCCTTTCCAAGACCTCCTGGACCTCCTGGACCTCCTTCTCCAACTTACACCAATCCTCTCCTCCAGGTCGAGACTCTTCTTCCAGTGATACATCGAGGGCATTGCCTGTACCTCTTGGAGGCCAGCAGAGGAGATGCGGAGGCCGAGAGAGGACTCGCCCTTAGACAAAAGTTTCTTCATGTTCTTCGACGCCCACTCCACATTTTTTGCCTCTCTCCCCACCTGATCCTTGACCTCCAATGCTGCATTCAAATCCTTCTCAATGGCATACGCAAAGGAAGAGAGCTTCGACAAGACGTCTTCGAAGTCCATAGAATGGATGCTTCCGAGAGAGGAGAGCGCTAGACACAGACACTCCGTCAACCTACCTGATTTTCTCATTCCCACGAAATGTTCGCTGATCTGGTCCCTGACGCCCTCTCTTTGCAGACTAGAGTGCTGTTTGTTTAATTCCACACGCATAACACAATTGAATGAACAACACGATCAACGATTAGCCCAAAGGATGCATGCAAAAACATAAGAACAAGATACCGGCTCACTATTAAATTCAACAAAGAGAAAAACAGAAGTATAACTTAGGAGAATTGAACATATCACAACACTCCAGAAGCAAAGAGATCATTCAATGCATGAGGTGCTGAGGCACACCCCAATTAGAAATGTTATATTTGTATCTTAGCACGTACTCTAGCTTCAATATTTTTTCCTGCAAGAAAGGATCAAGATGGTCGAACATCACATCGAGCTTCACATTTGTACTTTTCAAAATCCTGGAAAACTTTTGCTGGGATCCTCCACTACAGCAGGAGCAACAGAGGGGAAACCAGAACCAAAGGTCGACGAGGTTCCAAAGGTAGACCCAGTGCTCGCTCCAAATGAGGATGTTCCAGTGGAAGAAGGAGCACCGAAGGAAAATGTAGATGTTGGAGCAGCAGCAGTTGCTGGCTTAGCACGAAGGAAAAGCCTCCTGTCGAAGGAGTAGAGGCAGCAGGAGCACTCCCGAAGCTAAATCCACCAGTTGCTGGTTTACTTCCAAAAGAAAACCTATTCATTCATATGCAAATGATGTACAGAACAAAAATACAGTTATTTAATTATATAGCTGATATCACACCACTTCAAACACAAACACAAAATTCGTCAAATATTTCCTGCACCGTTATGGCTGCATTCATACTTAAGCGCTGCTAAAGACAAGTCAACTAGCATTGCCTTCATATTCTACAAAAAAGGAAAATGCAACTTACGACATATTTAACTATTCTGCACACACAAATTGATCAGAGGTCAACCAGCAGCCCGCAAAACAAAAATAAAGTGCTATCGCATAAATCGTCACACAAGAGAATGATTCAGTTAGATTTCAAAAACAAATCACGAGTTGGCAACAGCTCAATACTAATTAAAAATCATCAGAGAAATATCAACAGCACCCACACCGCAAATGCATGCAAATCATATACACATTCATACAACCACACACATAAACATAAACAGAACGCCAAAGAAGCATATACTACATTATTACACTGCTACCAACCATAGATTTCTCAATTTGAGTACAGGTCAATATACATGAAAAAAATCCATCTTTATTCTCCAAAAAAGACTACCAAACATAAAGTATAGCTTAAATACATTCGTTCTGAATAACAGAAATTACTATACCACTTATATATCATGAAACAATGCATATAGTCCAGTTACGTGGAACGGAAAAATATTATTGTAAATCTTACCTGCTCTATTTTGTCTCTACTGTGTATCCATTTTTCTTCTTAGTGCACCATGGGTTCCGCTTTATCTTCAGAAGTAGAGCAGCAGGCCGTAGATGTCGAGCAGGTACTTCAAAATTTAACTGCACACGCGCGCAATGTATGCATATGATGACACAATTAACAAACATAACGAACCCTATGGTCTTAAAATGCTGACAGATTAGTGAGCAGGTGAACAACGTGTCTCTGTCTGGAAATGAGATTGAGGGAAAAGAAGAGGAGGTAGAGGCCGGTGCCATGAACACCGGTCGTTATTATATTCCTGCTGGAAACAACGTTGTTGTTTTGTATGGCTCCCAGGAAAAGCACGCGATGGGTTATGCCTTCAAGTTGGCTCAGCGTTATGGGCCCAAAGGTTCTCCCCTCCCCATTATCGTCAAGGCCATGGACAGTATCGAGCCTGAGTCCTTGAAGAATGCAAAGTACTTGATTTTCGTTGTGTCTACTTACACTGGAGGACAACCTCCTGACAACGCAAAGTTCCTTTGCGACTGGTTGGATGATGCTGTTCTGGATTGGAGAGTGCAGAGGGGGTTCTTGGGAAGTGTGAGGTTCTCAGTGTTTGGTTTGGGAAGCAGTGAATACGCTGCAAACTTCAACGTTGTTGCAAAGAAGGTCAAGAAGAACATGCAGGACTTGGGAGCGAAGATGTTGTGCAAGTGCTCTGTGGGGGACTTCAACCCTTCGCTCGATGCTGATCCCTCAGACATATTCAAGCACTGGGCGGAAAAGGTCCTCTTGCCCTCAGTCATCCGCAAATATGAGGCTGAGAAAGCACAGGAGGGAAGACAAACTTTTTGCCAAAAACAAACCTACCCTTGGGCAGCTCCTTAACGCGAAGGAGGGAGGAGGTTGTGGGAGAGCAGAAGAAGACTGACACTGTAATCGAGAAGCAGGAGGAGGTGGAGGAGGATGAGGACGATGAGGCGGTGTCTTTGGATGAAGATGAGGATGAGGACGACGATGACGAGGGCAATGGGTCGGGAGATGAGTTGGTGGATCTTGAGGACCTCGCCGTGGGGGCTGAGGGAGGGGAGAAGAAGAAGAAACCCAAGAAGCAGATGCTTTCCAAGAGACAGAGAGAGAACCTCACCAAGCAAGGATACAAGATTGTGGGAGACCACTCAGGTTCGCTTTTTGTCCTTGTTGTTGCTGCCGTCTTTGCAGGGTTGGCCATGTTATTGTTTGCCAACCCCTGCGTTTCTTATCGTTACCATATGCTTGTATAGTGAATTCCAATCTTTATCGTCTCATTACCTCTTTATGGACTTGATGTCTGCATGACGTCGTCCAGTGCCTATTTCTTTTTACTTCGCCTTCTATATTGAACTAACCTTGGCTCATATGTGCACACAACTCACCTCCCCACTGGGACAACCCCAACGAAACAAATACGGACGAACAGGAGTGAAGCTGTGTAGATGGACAAAGGCGATGTTGAGAGGAAGAGGAGGATGCTACAAGTACACTTTCTACGGAATCATCAGCTATTTGTGCATGGAGAGTACTCCATCTCTGGCGTGCGCAAACAAGTGTGTTTTTTGTTGGAGACACCACACGAACCCAGTAGCGACATCATTCATCTGGAAGGCCGATGATGCCGAAAGGGTTGTGAACGAGATGATTGAGCAACATGGACGCATGGTGACTGCGATGAAGGGAGTGCCCGGGGTGGACCCTGAGAGGTTCTCCCATGCCTCAGTCCCCAAACACAACGCCATCTCCCTTGTGGGAGAGCCCATCATGTACCCTTACATCAACGAGTACCTCTGTCTCCTCCACGACAGGGAGATCTCCTCCTTCCTTGTTACCAACGCACAGTTCCCCGATCAACTCTCTAGCCTTGTCCCCGTCACCCAGGTAGGGCACGTGCAACAGACAAGCTCCTTAATCAGTACAGGCTTATTTCGTCTATTCGTTGGATAATTCCCCTTCATTTCTTTCCTATTCACACACTCAGTATTGCATTGAGACGCCTTGCATTTGCTATTTTTTGTTAACTTTTTTTTTTTTTTTAATTCTTTTGCTCAATGCGTGCGTATGCGTCTGTGTTGTTGTTTGTGTCTCTTCGATAGCTGTATTTGAGCATCGACGGTCATTCTCCCGAGTCCCTCCGTAAGATTGACCGCCCCCTAAACACAGACTTCTGGGAGAGATACATCAAGTGCATGGAGTTGGTGAAACAGATCCCACAAAGGACTGTCTACCGTCTCACCCTCGTCCGTGGATTCAACATGGACGACGTCGCAGAGTACGCTCGCTTGGTGACGATTGGTGAGCCCACATTCATCGAGGTGAAGGGAGTCACTTTCTGCGGAGGAAGCGGGACGATCGAGATGACCAACGTTCCTTTCCACGAGGAGGTCCTCAACTGGTGCAAGAAGCTCTGCGAGTACCTCGGAGGAGACTACGAGCTGAGCTGTGAACACAGACACAGTGTTTGTGTCCTCATCTCCCACAAGTCCATGAAGGCTGCTTCTGGGGGATGGAAGACTTGGATTGACTACCCCAAGTAAGTGTCAAATATGTGTTCTATCCTTCACCTCCTATATCTAATCCTATTTAGACTGGCTGACCCCATCTACTTCTCGGCCCGCCTCTCCCATTGAACGTATTCGCGTTTACACTATTTAACATAACCTCACTTTTTTATATCATATTTTGCACTGATCGTTTCGATTTGTCTCTCGCTCTCCAGGTTCTTCGAGTTGTACAGGGAGTGGAAGAAGAGTGGGAAGCAGTTCAGCGCCCTCGACTACTCGACTGAGACCCCTTCTTGGGCCCTCTATGGTTCAGTTGAGCAGGGATTCGCCCCCTCAGAGACCAGGGTCTACAAGAAGGGAGTGAACAAGGGTAAGGATGTCGAGGTTGACAGCAACTCTCTCATCCGCCCCAAAGATGCTGCCATCCTTAGAGACAAGACGAGAGCTAACACCGATATCTACTCAGAGCCTGCTCAGAACTGTTGCGGAGGAAACGGAAGTGACGGTGGGTGTTGCCAGCAAGAGAAGAAGGAGGAGAAAAAGAAGGAGGGATGCTTCTGCGACTCGAGGAAAGAGGACCAGCAGGGTTGCTGCAAGGGAAAGGACGAGGAGAACTGCAAACAGAGCTTAAGACTAATGTTTTTTCATCATACAGGCCCATATGTGAGTGATACACACACTAAGGATAGATGATGGTTTTCGCTGCAACACAAGGGAAGGTGCGACCGTAGCATTATGAGGGGGTGTGGAAGTGGTAGCAAGGACTGAGAGTTTAGTGATGACGTGTGCAGTGAAAACAGGCAATGAAACACTGAATATTAGAACTGCCTAAACGGAGTTTGCATTCTGCACTTAACTATGCTAGTTATGTTTTTTTGTCTGTGTTGTGCACGGCTGTTCGTTTCATTTAATGTGGTCTTGCGCCACAGAGCATTTCTATTATTTTGCATTTTATGCTCTGTTAACTTGCGTATTCTTGTTACTGTTTCAGCATATTTATTTATTTATTTATTTAGTTAGTTACATCTTGATATATTGTTTTATTTGTTGTTTTTCTTCTAAGTCTTTTTTCCGTTTGTCCTCTTCAATAGTTTTTTTTTTAGTATCTATCTTACTTCTGTTCTTTTCCAAATAGTGAACATTTCTAGTTGATAGTCTGTTTATATTTAACGAAGTCTAGAGGCATATGCTGGTCCTATTATCGCTTGACTTATTTCCGAAGAGAAATAGTTGTAATAAAACCCGTATTAAACCTGATTAGTTCATTTTTAATTATATTCTTAGAATATGTTGCTGAGTAATTATGTTACGTTGAATAAGAAAACAAAAGAAAATAAATAGAAGCAAAAATAATATACGTTTGTTAATAGAAAAAAATTGTTTATTGTGAGTCTATGCACATTACGATTATTACATACTTGAAGGAACACACTAAGTGAAACGGACGAGTTAGACACAGAAGTATTGGGAGGTCACAACAACTATTACCAGACAGAAATGCAAGAGGAATCTAAACTAAACTGAAAAGCACTACATTCGTGAACAGGTTTCCCAAACATGGGGTCAAGAAGAAGATTAGAGATCAGGCCAACTTTACTTCGAATGCTCAACTCTCCATCTCTTGTATACAGCCATGAATTTGGCAACGAAGGCTTCAAGGTGGAATATGGGCTTGGACCCCAGATTGACTCTGTGATCGTAGAACGAAGCCCAACGACAGACAATGTTAGCTACCTCGTCGTTAGTCTTGGCGCAGAGTCCGTCAACGAGCCTCTTGAGGATGGCGTCGGGAGGGATGCAATTCACCATGAGCTCATACAACTTGGCTCTCACCAGCAGGATTCTCTGAGAGCTCTGTTCCTCTACAATCAGTGAGGCTACATCATCCACAAACCTCTCCCAGTCAGGAATCGCGAGGGGCTTGTTGCTGGAGAAGAGAGATCCCTGTGCTCTTCCTGCCTCTGCCATAAGAAGTGCCTTCCTGAGGTTCCCTCCACTTCTCACAGCAATCCTCTCCAACGTCGTCTGAGGCACGTTGAGCTTCTCTTTCCCAATTACTCCCCCCAGAACTGCCTCAACCTCTGCATCTGAGGGGGCAGAGATACGAATGGGGAGGCAACGGGAGCGGAGAGGGCCAGATACTCTGCACACATTCTCACAGCAAAGAATCAGCCTACAAGACTGTGTGTACTTCTCCATGGTACGACGGAGTCCGTTCTGAGCATCTGACGACAGACGGTCAACTTCATGAAGCACAACAACTTTGAATGTCTTTCTCTTGATAGCTTCTTCATCGTCATCCTCCATATCCTTAGAGTTGGCTAGCGCAGAAGCGGAGATGACTGATCCTACGGAGGGAGTCATAGCCACCTCCTTGATAATCTCCTGGACCACTAGAGCATCGTTATTTGATCCAACATCTGAAGGATTGATTTCTAAGTGGTAGCTGCTCTTCACTGTGGCAATCTCTACAGACTTCGATTTGGTCTGAATGTTTCTGTATGTCACTTTTGTCTTCTCAGCGCCAGACCCATACAATTCCTTCAACAAGGCATTAATCCTTGTTTTCTTACCAACTCCAGAGGGTCCATAGAAAAGCAAATGAGGCATTTCATTTGTCAACGCCTAAATAACGCGTGTGAATAACAAAACGTAACCGCAACAAGATTATTAAATGTATGAATGATGAGCATCATGTTCTTTCCTATGAATAGAACAGAATACCCCCTTAGGATTACCGAACAAATATCAATACAATATACATATCAGCACTCAACTATACATGCATGTTGCAAAACATAAGAGCTCGCACGCTTACCAGCTTTTTAAGTCTAGAGGTTAGTTCAGGATACAGATCTAGCTGCTCCAGAGAACGGGGACGGTACTTGTCAACCCACAAAACCATATTTTCTTTGAACTAGTACTATTTCAATGGAACACTTAAGACACAAGACACAGTTTAGCTATCTTACACTATGCAGCAAAGATCTGCTTCAGTAAAATAACACCGATTTTGTATAAACAAAATGTTTTTTTTTTACGCGCCAAAAACGAACTCTCCAACCTGTTATCTCATTTTGAATGAACGATAGAGTAAGGTACGAAAAGCGAAATACAACACAAGAAAAGCTGATAATACACAGTTATTTTACTGTTCTCACACAGAAAACAAACACATTATCACAGACAGAAATTCATTTGAATTATTCATACATTTCAGAGAATGAGTACAGAATCCCTTGTGCTTTATTATTTGCCTGATTCTTTTAAATCAGTGGGAGTCCTATTGTTCTTGCACGCGTATGCACTTCCTGTGTATTTGTGCCCCCTTAATCCTGCCTGCGGATTCAAGAGTTCTCTTAGAGAGTTCAAACGTGTTTTCCCAGCTACCTCTGTGGACGATCATTTCTCTTTCGGAGAACTTCCTTGCTTAGAAGTTGTGCAGAATAAGGCATTTGCGTTTGGGCAGGAGAACATTATCACGACTATATTTGACTTACTCCAAAGCAATGTGGATGTGGTGAAGGTAGATACGGCTAACACCTCATCCCATTCTAACGGAGGAGATGCGGGTGTGATTACGTTGCATGAGTACTTCGAGGGATACGAAGACAAAAGGCTGGAGAGATGCAGCTTGTTTCCCTCTTCTTTCGGAGAGAAGAGCAGTTCGAGATCTTTGCTTAGAGCAATCGAAGTTTTATTCGAAAAAACTCAGGCATTTAGGCTAGACACTCTCCGCACAAGGCAAAGAGGGTGCTATGGAGTTTCAGGAGCGAGTGTTGGGCTTGGGGAGGAGTTGCATTTCTTGAAGGGGGAACAACCCTCTCCCCTCGCTTACCAAGCCATGAACGCTAGGGAGAGACAATCTCAAACTATCCTGTGTGCCCTTATGTCTGCGGCAGAATCGGTAGAGGAGGCTGTGAAGAAGGTTATCGGAAGCATAAAGGGTGTAAAAGAACTAGGAGAGGGAGGCCGATGCAGAAACAGAAGCAATGGAAGTGGTGGTGACAATGGTGACAGTAACAGAAAAACGTGGGTGGACGCGTTGGGATTAATCTGTTCAGGAGCACTCATGTTCTTTTCCTCCTTCGCACCCCCTCTCTCTTCATCGCTCTTCCCTTTCTCTGCCCTTCTCGCCGACTCCTCTTTCTCTTTCGTTCCGTCCTCTTCGTGGTCTACTGTACTGGCCCCTTTCTCTGCCTCTCCTTTTTCTGCTCCTTCTTCTACTCCCTCCTTTCCCTCTCCCCCTCCTTCTCTTGGACCTTCTCTGTCCCCTTCCCTCTGTCCCTCTTCTCTTCCTCATTCATGCTCTTTGGGTTGCCTACCCCTATTTCAAATGAAACAGAAGATCTCGTCATCAGCATCGACTCCTCTGGCCTTCTCTTCCCTTCTCTTCCCTCTTCACTCGCTAGCCTTCCTTTCGAACTATCCTTCTGTACCCCTTCTTTCTCATACTTCTTCTATTTCTTCTTCTCTTTCCTCGCCCCCACCTTCCCTATCTATTCCTCTTGCCGTCCTTCCGTCATCCCTCGTTCGGATTGAAAGAGAGAGACACGAAACATGTGAAGAAGAGAAACAAAGACAACCAGGAGGCAAGCAAGAACTGCGTCCAGAGGGAAAAGAAATGGAAGAACGAGGAGATCTGAACGTCTTGTCGAAAAACGAAGTGCAAAGATCTTCCGCGTCTCAATCTGAGTGGAACAACGAAAACATTTACCCTGCGTTGTCATTCTTTTCCTCTTCAGCCTGCTCTTCTTTGATCTATCCTTCTGCTCCAGACGACTCAAACTCGGACTCAGATACGGAGGATACGGGGGAAGGGAAAGAGGAAGGTGTTGAAGACAATGAAAGAAAGGATGTCGAAGGGGCAGGTGCGGGCAAAATAAGCGTAGCTGGGATCGAGCGAAATGATATGAATGGGGAGCTCAGAGATTCACTTTTAGATACGTGTGCTCCTATTTTGCATGCACCATATTCATCTTCCGAACCCTCTTCTTCTTCCTCTTTCTCTCCCTCCTCTCTTCCCCTTGTCCTTCCTCTTTATAGAAGAACTCGCTCTTCTTCGTGCTCCACTTCCCTCATCCTCCTCTTCATCATCTTCCTCTCCCATTTTGTTGCGGGTGCCTGTATCTCAATTTGAAGTGACCAAGTATGTCGGTGAGGGAGGGCGCCATTTATCCGGATTACTCTCTTCGTCTCTTTCGTGTGTGCGCTGGGCTATCTCAGCTCTGTGTGTATCTCGTTGCTCCCCTTCTCCGCTGTTGTGTTCGTCTTCGTCTTCGTATGCTCCCCCCACCATCACCTCCTCTGTCTTCGGCTATTCCCTTTCTGTTGTTCCTGCGAAGCCCTCTGCAGTCGCGTCGTTTCTCTCCAACACAGGTACTTGTTTTTTCTCGTTTCTTGCTCTCTTTCCCTGCAGTTGCGTTCCGTCACATAGGAGCATACATTTATTTTCATGAGCCATATTTCATCTCCGTCGTGATTGCTTTTAATTCCGCGCATTAACATCATTTCTTTGTTTGTTGGAAATATGAATGATCATGCAGATGTCCTAAACAACTTGATGGGCACATGGCACTCTACACATTCCCTTACTCCCTTGCATGAACTTATATCGGGGTCTTTGCCCCTCGTCCCTCACCCCTCTTCCTCCTTTTCTTCTCCTGTATACGCCCAGCCTCCCTTTCCCTCCTTTCCCCTAGCCTCCTCCGCTTCTTCTCCCTCTTCTGTCTCTATTTCGCTCCTCCGCTCCATCCTTTCTCTTCCTTTCAACTCCTACGCTATCTCAGAGCTATCTGTTCAAGACCCTCGCTTCTCCTCTCATCCCTCCTCCTTCCCCTCCTCTTCCCCCTTTCCTCTGCTACGTCTGTTGAGGCTAAATCCCTTGGCTCAGCTTGGCTTGTTTTCCCCTACTCTCCTCTATCGAATGTCTCTCCTTCTGCCACCAACCTCACCTCACCCCTCCCCTCTTCTTCCTTCCCGCCATTTTCAAACGCATCTAGAGAGACGATGCTTAGAGCAGAAGGGAAGTGTGGAAGGAGCGTCGATGGAGCATATTCTCTGTTGATCCATGTACACCATCTTCACTTCTCCTCCCCCGTGTCTTCCAATGGGGCAGTCCTTGTCCACAATTCCTATCAGAGAGCTACAGACTTCGTCTCCAAGGTGTTCGCGGACAGGGCAACCAACAACATTCCCTTTCCTCGCCCTGTCAGTATCACATCTCTCATTCTATCCACTTAACTTTTCTCCATAATGCTCTCATGCAAGCCTTTCAAAAGCAAACTTGTACGTAATAGTCACCATATCTATATTTATATCGTCATTTCATAAACTTCCACCTATGTTAAAGAGAATAATCTCAGCGCCTGCCCATTCTTGTTTGCGTAGGTATTTACTACATGAAGCCCCTTTATGTTTTACAATAAACAAGTTCGTTTATTCATATGTATTGTCTAGCAGGAAGGAGTAAAGGCGTACTCATACATGCACATCACATCAACGACAGAAAGAGGGCGAGCAAACAAGAGTTGTCAATAGAATTCGGATTGGAAGACATCCAATGGGGAAAATAAAATCACACGATAGCCATCTATCTCAAATGATTTCAGCGGTCGCAGCCACCAAATACATGCAAATAGAAGCAATGAAGACACACAAAACAAAAAAATAATGGGCAATATTATTTTCCATTATTGGACACGTATACATTACACGCGAGTCAAAATAGAATAGTAAATTGCATATGAAAGCTGGGAGAAGATGATGAATCGCAATACACTCAAGGATAGATTATTAATCAGAGGGGAAATGATGTCATCAATTAAAACAGAAAACAACAAAGCAAAGGCAAAAACACGAGTCGAAACAAAAGCAAACACAAAAACAAACACAAAAACAAACATAATTTCGTAACTATAAGGCATCATGATATGGAAGATTAGTAAATACAAGCACTGCACAATAGAAAGGAAGCACACGGCAAAGGAATTAGTAACAGTAGCAGCAGCGGAGAATAAAAAACTAGGGTAAAATCAATTCGAGAATATAGATAGGGAGCTATGTCTCACACACCAAGAGAGCCAACAAAAAAGAAGAATAGGAAGAAAAGAAAGCAAGGTGGAAAACAAGGTGAGAAAATGACAAAAAAGAAAAAGAAAAAGAAAAAAAAAGAAGCATGGTGGAGTGGTCCGTGCATAATAAGAGGTGCCAGACCATGTTACTTAATGAGAGGGACGACGTAGTTCTTGAGCTGGACGAAGGCCACTTCGAGAGCTTCTTGGAACGTCACGTCCTTTTCGTTGTCTGCGAGCAATCTGTTCACCGCAAGAGCCTCTCCACAAGTCACCAAGAAGCGGGCAACCGCATATTTCAACCTGCCCAACTCGTCAGCAGTGATTTCGGGGAAGGGAGTAGACGTAGAGAGCACGGGGGAAGGGTTGAAGAAAGAAGAACATACCTCCTTCAGTCCTCCATTCACCTGTGCTGCGATGCTTCCCGCCAATAACCCAGTCAACGTCTTCTTGGATGCGATAGGCTGTGAACATGAGAAAATAATAGAAGAACATAGCATGTGTTAGCTTGAACACATTCAACGAAAGGAAATGGAAACAAAGCAAAGCAAGGGACATACTGCGGCAATAGAAGAAACAAACGTAACGACACAAGTTAAAGATCAAACGCAGAAGCAAGTGTAAAGTTAAATCAAACCAAGACTTACGTTTTGCATACAGTAGAGCAGTTTTCCCGTTCTCTTGTTGAGGTCTTCAACAGCAGAGTCACACGGTCCCTTAACGTGAGAGTGCTTCCTGGACACTAGCTGAGAAGATAGAACAGAAGGGAAAGAGTGCTCAGATACCAGCGCAGTATGTTTTTTGCATTGGAGGCGAGGGTCCACCTGCGCAACGGACCCAGAGAGGGAGAAGGGGGTGCAGTAATTGAAACAGTCGATGTCGACTGATTGAGAAGCGAAGGTCTGTCTGAGCGTATGCGAACTCAGAGACCAAGATGGAGTAACAAACGTTATCTGCATGTAGGGCTGGTCAGGGGACAGCTGAGAGAGGGGCATCTCCCCACTGTTTTCCCAGACTTTGATGGGGGTCCCCAGCTGAATAACCAACGCAATGACAAATCAGAAGCAAACAGACGAGAAAAGTAGCAATCAAGTGAAGGTATTTGGCGATGCAACGGGTTAGAGGAAGTGGGAATAAGATATGAAAACATACAATGCAAACACACACACGCAAACGAAGACTCGAAGCAAGAGAGAAACTGAACATGTCATTGGCAAGCATCTATATGTGGGGATCTGTGTGTGTGCGGTGCGTTATATACGATGACGAGAGAACAATAGAAACGATAAGGGAGCATGAGGAAAGAGAAGAAGGCGGAAAGTACTTACAAGTGCCTGATATCTAGATTTAAGGTACTTCACCGCTTGGGGAAGAGCAGTGATCCTCGGCATTTTGTAAATGAATTCAAGGCGGTCAAGGTTTCCAAACATGTGCCCGTAGAAACCGACCCTGAAGTAAGTCCCGAGCATCCTCGACTGCTTCGAGTCAGACTCCAGAATCAGAGAGTGTAAGCGCTGCATTCTTCCATGCACCGCGGCTACGTACGAGTTGATCTGCGCGGGGGTGGAGATACGGACGCCCAGGATCTGAGACACATGTCCCGTTGAGCAGGAGTTGGGCGAAAGGGGGAAGGGATAGTCAGCGATGGCCGTGATCGACCTTCCAGACACCAACTCAAGCACTCTCTCGTATGCTGACACACTCTTTTCATAAAGACAGGCCTTTTCGTACTCAGAAGCAGCGAAGTCAACGCAGAGGATCTGTTCGAGGAGGAAATATCTTACTCTGCTCCTGAGCTCCATTGCCACCTCCAGCTCTTCCCTCGACCCTCTCCTGGCCTCAGGCACGTCACTGTGATACTGAGACTGAGAGGAAGAGTGGTGATGAGAGTGGGAGTGAAGAGTCGGGTTGTACGCATCCAAGAGCTTCGAAAGAACTGCATCCAGCTGAGCAGTCTGAGAGGGAAGGGGAGGGGGCGGGAGTAGCTGGGAAGAGATCCTGCCTTTAGGTCATCGTCCCAATAACTAGGGTCCCACCACTCAGCATTCACCAACGAAGACACAGAGGAGGAGGAAGAAGATGAAGAAGAAGAGGGGTAAGAGGAGGGAGACGAAGGAGAGGGAGGCGAAGGAGGACAGGACGAGGACGAGGAAAAGACAACGGAACAGGTGCATCAAGAACGATGGAGAGAGGAAGGGCGAGGGAAGTCGAACGAGTGGCGGAAAGATCTTCTTCGTGAACCTCACCGCAACTACACACGCAGTGGCAGTGCTCTCTCTTCTCCTCACCCTTCTTCCTGCCCTTACCCCTACCCCTCTCTCTCAAGTCAGGGTCATAGCCACACTCAAAGAAGTCAGAATCAGACTCAGAGTCAGACGTGGTGCTCCATTCCTCCTCCTCTTCCTTCTCCTCCTCCTCTTCGTCCTCCTCGTCTCCACGCTCCTCGAGGTCATTCGAAAAGACGGAAATGTCCGCGTCACGTCTCGTAAGCCCTCCTCTGGTCTTCACCTCTCTCTCCGCTGCATCAGCATCTTTCTTCTTGAGTTTGATCTGCCTCTCTCCCTCCTCCTCTCCGGAGTCGTACACCGAGCGAATGAGAGACAAGAGGGAGTTAAAGCCAGAGTCAGAGGAAGAAGAAGGAGGTACAAATGTGGGAGAGGGGAGCATTGCCAAGGAGTCGAGACGGATGCGAGAGGAGGAAGAGGAGGGCAAAAGGGTGGAAGGGTCTTCAACCTCAACGACTGTCGAGTAGGGAGAGCGAGAGAGCAGGCGGAGTAAACCCCTGGTAGAAGAACAAAGTCTGTCTCTGAGCATCAAAAGATCTCTCTCCCTCTCTTTCTTCCCTCTCTGCGCCGCCATCTCCCTCTGCTCCTTGGTCCTGGGGTCCACTTCCCCTTCCTCCTCTACCTCATGCTCAGCCGCAAAGTGAGAGTGCTGAGAGTGCTCCCTTGCCATCGCTCCCCCTCTGTTCCCTTACCATACCCTCCTGCTCTGACACGGGTGTGTGCGGGGTGAGGGGAGTCGGAGAGGAGGAAGGAGGATAGAGAAATGCTTTGAGAAGAGGTGGGGGAAGAAGACGGCGAGGGAGAGGCTGAGGTAGAGAGAGCAGATGATTGAGAGGGTAGGGAAAGCGTGAGGAGAGAGGACGGGTTGGGGTGAGACAGAGAGTGTTTGTGTCTCTTCTCCTTTTGATCAGCGGTCTTCTTGTCCCCCTTCGCCTTCTCTTCCTTCTCTCTCCTTCCGTCTTTCTTCTGCTCCTCCCCCCTCTCTCTCCCCCAGTTTAGACCTTCTCCTCACGCATCTCTTTTGCCTACATGAGGACGAAGCGGAGGAATGAGGTGAGGGGAAAGCTGAGGACTGGGAAGGGACGCAGAGGTTGTTCGATTGGTGAGATTTGTGGTGAGGAGATGGAGAGGGGGAACAAGAGGGAGAGTGAGAATGAGACCGCGGTACAGGAGAGGAGGGAGAAGAGTGTTCAGGATTGAGGGAGTGGGAGTGGGAGTGAGAGTTTGAGGGAAGGTGAGAGTGTGCATGTGCCGTTTGTCTCCTAGAAGAAGTGTGTGAGAGGTGGTGGTGGTCAAACTCTCTTGACTCTAGGACTTTGATAGGAGAGAGTGTGAAGAGGGGGTTGTACCTCTTCTCTACCTCCACCAACTGCTGCATAAGAGGCACAACATATTCCTTGTGAATGTGAGACGCGATCTCCATCAGAGTCTCTGCTGCCTCTGCATGGTTCGGGTCTGAACCATTCAAAAGTTGTAAGATAGAGCCAGGGTCCTCCAGGGTGGGGGGAGGCGGGGGTATCTTAGAGGGGGAGGATGAGACAGAGGCAGAAGAAGAGGCAGAGCTCCAGGCAAGAGGAGTGGAGTGAGGAAAGACTGAGGAAGAAAAGGGAGTCGAAAGGAGAGAGAGGTTGGAGGAGGGCACACCGGGAGGGGACTGGAAATCGAGGGAGAGAAGGGTCCAGGAGTATGAGTCGGAGACAGGGGAGGCGGAGACAGGGAAGAGAGAAGGAGTCACCGCGGAAGAAGAGGGGGAAGGCAACAGCAGTGGGGAAGGAGGGGAAGGGAGACGATACGGGAGGGGCGGACGCAGTGAGGAAGGCGATGGGGGAGTGGGCAAAGAAGCCAGTAGCAGCCCCAGCGGAGTGAGGGGGAGAGAGGTGGTGGAGGAGGGTCCTCCACATCCACTCCCTCTTCAATCGGGGGATCATCGCGTAGTCTTCTGCCAACTGCACCATCACCCTCTCCTTCGCAGCCGGGTCTGCCATGGGGCCGAGGAGGAGGTGTTCGTGTAAGTCTTCCAGATCGCTTAGGCAATTGTACATCCTAGACACCATGCAGCATGTCTTCGCATCACAGTCTCTTGATGCCTCTCTTCTGCTCTCCGCACACAGAGGGGTGCGCAGGGGGAAGCGGAGAAGAGGGGAGGGGGAGAAGCAGACTGGGTCATTGCGGGAGAAGGAGGAGGAGAAGAGAGAAGAGGAGCGGGGTATCTGGAGGAAAGACAAGATTTCTCGGAAGCAAGTGTCCATTCTAAGTTGTGAGGAGAGGGAGAGAGGGCCAATTCTTCCCAACAAAACGCACCACACATTCTCAAGAAATCCGAGCTCCCCTCTCGCAGCGTACACTGCGTTAAGGAGCAGGACAGCGAGGGAGGAGGCGGTGGAGGACACCGCACTGGATCGGACGAACATGCAGTGAATAGGGAGAGACAAGAGGTCAACCAGAGCGTTCGAGGAGAGAAGGGACGTCGAGAACGAGGGAGGGAACTTAGAGGAAGAGGGACAAGAACCAGAGGCAAAGGGAGGCAAAATATCAGAAGACTGGAGGGCGGAGGAGTATGCGTGTGCAGGGGTGTTTCCAACAGGAGAAAGGATAGAGGAAGTGGTGAGTGATTTGTGGTGAGAGGGGGGAAAGGAGATGAAGGCTTGGAAGAGATGCATCCGGAGAGGAGGGGCTTGGAGACGTTCAGGACTAGGTTGTGGAACGAACGGTGCTCTCCCGCATTCAGCATCGACTCAGTAACGGTAGAGCAGGAGATGTGAGGGAGGGAAAGCGGAGGAGTCGGCAGACAGTCAGAGAACAGGGCCTCGTAGTTGGAGGATATGACGGGGGAGAAGGTGAAGAGCGTGGAGGAGGAACGAATCAGATTGGGGCAACTGCAGGAGAAAGATGATTAAACACACACAAGGCTGGAGGGTCTCTGAGGTGAAGACGCTCTTGACAGAGGAGGAAACATGGGGGGACACGAAAGACAATGCCTCCTCGTCACCTATCTCCCACCTCTTTTGAGCCGCAATCACTTTCTCTTTCTCCACTCCGGCGCCCAACTCCTCCTCCTCGACTTCATCCCTCGCAGTGTTGGCAGCGGAGAGAACAGCCTCGATGACAGAAGACCGGTGTTGTTGAAGCAGGGAGGAGGGGGAAGATGAGTCAGACAACAGGTTGCGAGGAGGCAGTGAAGGCAGGAAGGGGTAGGCGTCGGGGTCGAAAGAGTCGTTCGAAAACCCAAACAAACGAGAAGAACCCTCTCTCGCCCCCTCGTGCTCCTTCTCGTCTCTGTATCTACTATCTTTCTTCCCCCCTCGACCCTCTTCCTCCTCTTGTCTCTCTTGCGCTCTTTGCCCTTCGCCTTCTCCTCCTCCATCCCCACCTTCTCCTCGTCATGGGCAGAGGGAGGGTGTGCGGGGGGGATGGATGAAGAACATGATGAGGCAGAAGACCCGTAGTTGAGGTCGGCGAGGAAAAGAGAAGTAGAATGTAGAATGGTCTTCATAACTTCAGAATGGAGGTACGCCTCTGAGCTCAATACGTGGTGTAGAAGGGAAGAGGCCTTGGATGCACCTTCCTTCCTCCCCACTCCCATCGTTGACTTCACAGTATCAGCACTCACCACTCCTCGTCTTCTCCACTTTCTCTTCAGCTCATCACTCAGCGTATTTTCTTCGTCGTCCTCACCCTCCTCACCCTCCCTTGCCTCTCCCTTCCTCCTCACTGCTTCTTCCTTCCTCTCCTTTGCTCTCAAACGCTTCAACAAAAACCTCTTCCTCTTCTCCACTACCCTCTCCTTCACCCTCTTCTCTACATCTTCTTCCGAACTCTCGCCATCTGCCACTTCCACCCCACCCTCTCTTGCTTCAGAGCCCTCGACCCCCTCACCGCTGATAATGCTCTCCGACCCATCCTCGGTATACTCCTCTTCCTCCACTCCCCCTGCTCCTATCGTGTCTTTTACACTTCTGTCATCTCTTGCCAAGAGTCCAGTCCTTTCCAAGAGCCTCCTCTTGAATCCCATCGACCCCCTCATTGCCACCATCGATTCGAGCGCCCCCAGCTTTTCCTTAGTCTGAGACCCTCCTCCCCACAGCCCACTCGAGAAAGACTCTCTCTTGGGGTCAGAAGAAGAGATCGATGTCGATTGTGAACGGGAAGAAACTGATACAGACACGGACGCTGACGAAGAAGAAGAGGAAGAGGAGGAAGACGAAGACGACGAGGATGAGGATGACGAAGAATCACTGTCCGTAGTAGCCGTTCCAGAGAGGAAGTTACTGAGCCCGAGCTTTGATCCTATCGACAGACGGCGGAAACCGCTAGAGGAGGCAGAAGAGGAGGATGAAGATGCGGCAGAAGGGAGAGGTAGAGTGGAAAGCCATGCTTGAGAGGTCTCAGATTTATTCAAGGCTTCATACGAGGTGTGGACGAAGTCAACGGCTTCAGTGGAGAGAGTGGACACTGCGAACCAGCCCTTTCCTACCGTTTCTTTGTGGGGGGCCACATGAGGTTTGATGATCGAGGAAGATATCGAGGAGGTGGATGTGGAGGGAGACGAGGAGGAGGTCGAAGTAGCGGCGGAGTACGAGGCAGAAGAAGGAAGCGTCTCGGCAGAGGTGATGTCGAGGAGAGGAAAGAGACTCGATCTCCTCAGAACCCTCGCCTTCGAGGTTGTTTCTGCCCTGAGTCTACTTTGCCCGAGCGAAGGGGAATTCGAAGAATAGAGCGAGGGGACCGAAGTCAACGAAGATGAATTTAGGTTCTTGTACTCCAAGGCCTTAGAGTCCTCCCTCTGACTCTCCTTTCCCCTTTCCAGTCCCCCCGCCGCAGCTGTGCGCATGAGGAGGAAGGGAGAATGAGAGGGGTGCTTCGATACTCCGAACGACACAGAGGGGTCCGAAAATGAATAGAGAACAGGGTCTCCGAGGGGAGTGGTTGCCTCGGAAGAAGAAGAACTCACTAGCCCACACCCTCCCCTCCTTCCTTTAACTCCCACCGACAACAAAGGGGCAGAGTCATCCTCTGGCAAAGGCCAAGCGAAGCTCGTGAGGGAGGACGATGACGAAGACGAAGACGAAGCTAAGGATGAGGATGAGGATGAGGAAGAAGAAGAAGTGGCGGAGGAGGAAGCAGGAGAAGGAGAAACAGCAGAGGAAGGAGAGGGAGAAGAGGATGAGGATTCGTAGAGTGAGGACTGAGACGTAGTGGAGGAAGAGGCAATGGCGGTGGAGGAAGATGCAGTTGAGAGGGTGGCAGGGGAGTATGGGGTAGGGGCGAGAGAAGAGTGCTGGAAGAAAGGGGTTACGGAGGCGATGGATCCCTGAGGGGCAGTGTCTGAGGAGAGAGCATCCTCCTCATCTCCGGGACAGAGTCTTACGTTCATCGCCTTTGACGGAATTGCAATCGAGAGACCGTTGGGAGACAAAGCGAACATACTCTCTTCCGAATCGAAGCAGGAGGAGGGGCCAGTGTGGGTTGCGGAGAAGGAGTAGACTGAGGACGCAGACGCTGAGGAAGCGGTAGCGGATAGTGAGGGGTAGGGGGTGGCAGAGGACCCGTTGGCAGAGTTTGCGATGAAAGGAATGCTCTGGACCATCGAAAACACAGCAGAGGAACGGAGGGTGGCGTTAGGGCTGGAGGAATAGAATGCATTTAGATTAGCATTCTGCAAAGGGTCAGGGGAAGAAGAGGGTGCCGCAGGAGACGAGGACGAAGACAACTGGGTGGCGGTGGAGGAAGAAGCGTCCTTCTGGAGACACAGCTCATAATTGGTGCATTCTCTCTCCAACAAAGACTCTGCGTAAGGGGTCGCCTTCCCCTCCTCTCCACACGAACAGCTGAGCCCTACTGCAGAAGCAGACGGGCAAGTAGGAGTGGAGAGTGAAGAAGCAAGCGAAGATAGGCCCCCCATAAAAGGAGAGGAAGCGGCAGCTGAGAGAGAGTCTGAGGGAGAGGGAGAGATCCAAGACGAAGAGAAACGTCTCATCTTCCCTGGGTAAACGAAGGATGTGGCACAGAGAGAGAGCAGGTGGAAGAAAGAAGAAACCGCCGAAAGACCCCCGCTCGAAGAACAGCGAAGGGCAGACTCTACCTTATCTTCCTCCTCCGCCCATCCCCATCTAGGTCTCTCCCTCGGTCCCAAAAGAGATCTGTCTCTGAAGAGAGAGGAGGCGAAGGAAGAAACAACGCCAGAGAGAGTAGAAGAGAGCACAGTGTGACGCAAGAGGGAGAAGAGCTGAGAGAGGAAGGGAGGAGGCACGTTACGCAGGATCCAGAGGACACAGATCAGAATCTTTCTTCTCAGGTGGGGAGCCATTGCAACCAACGCGTTGTAAGGCGATGCAGAGGAGGGGGACGAAGATGAAGGAGTCTTGCAAAGGTTGAAAACCAGGGGAAGGAACATCACCGCCACCAGAGACCTCCTCGCACTCACGACCACCGAAGAGGAGACGGACGAAGGAGAGGGGGTCTGGGGCGAAGAAAGAGAGAGGGAGGGAGAGGAGATGTGAAGAGATGAACCTGAACTGACGGGAGCACTGGGGGGGAGGAAATAGAGACGGGGTCAGAACCAGACTCAGAACGAAGGTCGGATTGAGAGTGAGAATGTGAGTGGTGGAAGTGCGATTGAGAGTGTGAGTGGGTATGGTGCTTGTGAGCGTGAGAGTTTGCTTCCTCTGTAGCTGCGAGAAGGTCAGTGCGGGCCAAGTACTTCCTGAGCAGGTTGATTGCAGTCTCCTGGTTGGAGCTCACTCCCTCACTGATGGTGGAGGAGATATCGTCGCAGAGGAGGGAACTCAGAGAGAAGTGCTGTCGAATAACACGCACCACGTCCTTCTCTTCCTCAGTGTCGTCGTCCCTATCTTTCCTGCCCAGTCCTCTCCACACCCTCGCAATGCATCTCCGGAAAAACAAGTCCATCGCAGCGCCTCCCTTCCTCCTCCTCAAGGCTTCTCTATCGGCGATAGACAGATCGGAGAGGTCGGGGAAAGAGTCCGTCTCAATGTGGATGAACGCGTCGTCGAGAAACATTTCAAACACAGACAGCCTCAGCTCCGCAATGTGAGTATCAGAGGGAGGGCCACGGAGGAAGCGCAGAAGACGACTCACCAACTGGATGCAGGAAGAGCGGGGAAGCAGAGAGAACAAGTCCTTGAGGAAGAGGCACGTGTGTTTGAGTGCGTTCGTGAGCTGGAGCTTTCCTCCCGTCTTCTTGGACTGCATAAGAGCACCAAGGGCCTCTAACATTCCACTTATGCCCTGCATCACCTCGGGGAGAACATCCAACACAAAAGGATTCACACTCTCACCGATTACCTTTTCCTTCCTCTTCCTATCCTTCCTCTCCCTTCTCCTGTTTTTGTTCTTCCTCTCCTGCTTCTCCTTCTCGGACTGGAAAACACACACATTGAGAATCGAACCTCCAGGGAGGCCAAGGCCAGGGGGAGGCGAGTAGAGAGGCAGGGGCATTGTAAGAAGAATGAGGAAGAAGAGACAGGAGAGATAGGAGAAGACGAGGTGGAGGAGGATGGGGAGGAGAGAGTGGCCGCCTGAGCCTGGGTTTTTGTGTAATGGTAGTTCAAGTACAGTTTCATACTTTTTACCGCAGACTCAAGCCAGAACCAAGTAAAGGGAAGGAAGCGGGGGTCAAAGTCCCTGGCGGAAGACTGAGAAATCTTCCTTACCACGGCGCTTCTTCGGTGGAAAGAAGCAGTTACGGGAGAGATGTACGAAGACCCGCCTGCGCTGCCCTGGGCGGACTCGGAGGAAGAGAAAGTAGTGGGGAGGGGAGAGGGAGAGGGTGAAGAGGGGGTGGAAGCGGGGGAAGGAGTGGGAGGAGACAAGGGAGGGAAGGGCGACAAGGGGAGAGGAGAGTTGTTGGATTGTTCCAGAGGAGAGGGGTTCAGAGGAGCGGCAGGGGGAGAAGCAGGGGGAGAAACAGAGGGTGAAACTACTGGGGAAACGGAGGGAGAGGAAGATAAGGAAGAAGAGGGAGAGGAAGGAATGGGTTCAGGGAAATCTTCAAATCCCAGAACTCCATTCAACTGTCCCTCGGTTTCTTTTTCTTCCTCTGGTTGAGCCTGGACTGTCTGTGCCTCTTCTTCGTTCGTCTCCTCGGATTCCTCATCACCCTTCTCTGTCCCCTTCTTTTCCTCAGCCAACACGATCGCAGCTGCAGCCTGAGTAGCAGCAACAGCTCTCATTTCCTCTAGGTCGTCCTCATCCTCATCGTCCGTATCAGGGAGAGAGGAAGCAAAGGAGGAAGAGAGATCGGAGGAGTGTCCAGTAGAAAAAGATGAAGAAGCGAGTTGGGCTTTGTGTTGCTGCGAGAGCACTGCCTGAGGGTTGGTGTATTTGGCATTGGGGAAGAGGGAAGAGTCAGATATGAGTCCCCTCCAGTTCTCCACAGCAGTCGACCAGCATTTGAAAATACCCAGAAAGAAGGGCGAGGGCTCCACCAACGACTCCAGTTTCCTCCAGTCCTCCCCCTCCCATTCCGTCGCCCTGCCTCCTTCTCCCTCCTTCTCTCCCTCAGTCGTCTTTTCTTCCCCTGCATCCTTCGTAGCCTCCCTCTCCGCTGATACCTTCTTGCAGGAGTCTTTCTTCGCCTCTTGTTGTTGGAAGATGGCAGAAAAGGAAACTCCAGCCCCAGGAGGCCCTCCTAGGGAATGCCTCGAGGTCGCATTGGCTCTAGAGAGGAAGGGAAGGTTCCTGAGCTTATACAGCACGTGAGATGAGATTGCAGCAGGTCGGTCTCCATCCCTCAAGAGCTTGACACAGAGGGCAATGACCGAGCAGAGAGCAGAGAAGGCGTACTGCTGGATCACAGTCTCCTTCAGTCTAACGTCCGCATCCTCCTCCTCTGCTCTCTTCGCCATCTCTACCTCTAGCTCCTCCTCCGTCAGCGCTGCGTCCTCCAAAGTGCGGAACACGTCGACAGGTTCCTTATCAGCTACAGAAACATAGTCTCTGTGTCTACGGAGAGCTCTGGTGGAGGGGGAGAAGTGGGGGGCAATCAGTCTCTGCAGATAGGATAGTAGTGCAGGCATGAAGTTGATGCACTCCTCGCTCGATGCGTTCTTGATAAGCGAGGGAATTCTGTTAAGAGAATCTATGTCCTCAGGGGAGAGGAAGGGTTTAGCCACCACCTCCTCCAGGACCGCAACAACCTCCACCAGCTCCTTCGCCTTGGTGTGGATAGTGGACATGGACTTGGCCCTCAGCTTCACCTTGTAGTCCTTGGGGTCCATCACCTTCACAAGAGAGGGAGTCCTGCCTGTGCCTTTTCCCACTCGCCTAGATAGTTGGGTGGTAGTTCGGTGGCAATCAGCACTTCCAAAGGCTTCTCAGGGGACTTTTCGGAAGGTTTGGTGTCGATGATCATCTTGTTGGGGAACAGAGGAACCACTCCGAACCCGATCCTTTGCTTTACCCCAGGCTTGTTCTTGACCGAGACCTGGTAGAAGGTAAGCAGGAGATGATGGCGAGGGGAGAGGTCCGGAGGCAGGAAGATCTTGATTTCTTCCGAAGTAAGTCCTGAGCTATGGTGGTACGAGATTCTCGTGAACAAGTGGTCAACTAGTGCAGAAGACATGTGGTGTCCTCCCAACACACGCAGCGAAGAGGTTTTGGATACACCAGAGTCATCGCACCTCACCTCGACCTTACAGGTAATGTTCTTGTGTCTGGAGAAAGAGAGGGAGTCGAGGTATATGTACATAAGTGCTCTGTACTGCTGGTGGGGAGAGTAGTAGTTGGGGTGGAACATCATCTGAATGTCTTGGGTCACCTGCTCCTTCCTCACCGCCTCCCTCACCTCTTCCTTCGAGGAGAACGAAGAGCCTGGAGCAGGGATAAGCACTCCAGAGGAAGAGAAGTGGATGCCTCTGGGCAATCCCTCTTTCCCACCCTTTCTAAAGGAGAGGAGGAAGGAGAGTCCAGAGTCGGGGAATGTCCTGGGTCTCTTGGATCCATCGAGGGCGATCGTCCAAGCGTTCTTGGCCAAGTCTTCGTCAGCAATGCTGTCGGGTAGATACACCAAGGGAGACTCAATCTTCACGGTGTGCAGATCCTCCTCAGTCACGGCCTCCATTCCCTGGCGGAGAGAGATGGCAGTCCAGGCAAAGGACTGTCTGTATTCATACAAGAATGTTTGTGCGTGTTGCGTCCTCTTCCTTTGGGTCTCCGCCTCTCTCTCCGATACCTTATTAGCGGGGCGAAAGTAGACAGAGGAGAAGTCCGAGGGGTCTCCGAGTAGACATCTGTCGATTCTCACAACTAACCAGTACACCTGAGTGGAAGGCACAGAGAAGGAGGCCTTCCTAGAGGCAACGAGGGGCGAGCAGTTGCTACGAGCAAGTGCGAGATGGCTTGTGAGAGAGCGAGGATCGTTGAGTTCAAAGTAGAAGTTCTCCGACACCCTCTCTCCATCCTCATTGCAAATGAACGAGGAGCAGAAGAAGGGTTCTGCTACATTAGTGGATAAGCGTAGTGCGATGGCCTCGACATCCACTTCGATCAATGAGACGGACCCCTCGCACGGTCTGGAGGGTCTGAGGGAGTATAAGTCTCCTAGGTGGTCGACGTAGGTGGGGTGGAAGATGGACAAGAGGGAATTAGGACGGAGGAGCAAGGGAGCAGGGAGAGAGGGAATCACAGAGGGAGTCGAAACGAACGAAAGCACCCTGCGGTATACGTCTCTAACAGTGAAAGGGCGGTCGACTGGGCTAGTGATGAGGGAAGAAAGCGCCGCAAGGCACTGCTCCATCTCCCTCTCCCTCTCTTTCTCCTTGTCGTGACCCCGATCGGATTCTTCCTCTTTCCTCTTCTCCTCTTTTCCCTTTCTGCTCCTCGTATGTTGCTCCTTGAGTCCGAGAGCGAGAGACCTCCTACTCCTCTTCACCTCCAACTCAATCTTTCTGGACATCACCGCTAAGTGTCTGATGATCGCCGCGTTGGCTTTGATTCCCTCTTCTTTTCCATTGAGGCTGTTCACGTTCCCAACATCAACCCCTCCCATCAGAGAGAAGAGATAAGGGGGCACGGAGTCAGGGAGATCGGAGAGAAGGGAAGAGAAGAGGGAAAGCGGGCGGTTGGCATGCGAAGTATGGGAGGAGGCGTCGTAATGGGAGGAATGGAAGGAAGAGGAAGAGGATGAGGAAGAAGATGAGGAAGAGGAAGAGGGAAAGGGAGAGACCCAGATTCCTCCAGTTCTGATACCTGGCTTGTCTGGGTCCGCATAGACAACGGAGGGGGAAGGGGCGGAGGAGGAAGAAGGCGGAGGAAGCGAGGAGGAGAGTGAATGTTCGCAAGGGGAGTCAATATCGAAAGCCTCGACGACAAATCCTTTCTCTGTTCTCTCCTGAATGAAGGGCGAGGAAGAGGAGGAGGACGGGGAAGAGGGGGCTGCTCCCTTCTTGGGATCTGGGATACCCTCAAGGGAGTGGGATCTAGAAATAAGCTTGAGGTCTTTGGAGGCCTTGATCTTGGATGAAGACAGAGTTACGGGGGGGAGAGAGAACTGGCCCAGCATTTCCCACGACAAAGCTCCCATCGCATGCATCACCCGAGTGTTTTCACACTCAACCAACTCCCTTCTCTCTCTCTCCCTCTCCCTCTCCCTTTCCTCCTCTCGCTGCTTCTCCTTGATCTTGTCGAGCACATCCCCTGCATCCTTGTCTGCAGATGAAACAGTCAGAGAAAGAGACTGGGGTGAAGATGAGGAAGAAGAGGAAGAGGAGGCAGAGAATGAAGAGGAGGAAGAGGGGGAGGAGGAGGAAGGGATAGGGAAGTCGGTGAGGGAGATGGAGAGAGGGAGCGAGGAGACAGGGTTGAGGAGCATGTCAATTGCGTTGACCTCAGGAATATCATGGACAGAGATCTGGTGGGTGGAGAGGGGGATGAGGCAAAACGGCGAAGATACGCAAGCAAGGGACGATGAAGGCACCGTGGAGTCAGAGGGGACGGGACATGAGGAGAAGGACGGAGGCACCGAGGGAGAAGAGACCGACATCATCTTGGCTAGTCGAAGGTCTCCACAGCTCATGTCGTTGAGCTCCGCTTCAGTGAATGTGGGTTCAGAAGAGGATGGGAACGCAAGGGAGGCGCAAGAGGGAGAGGAGGAGACAGTGGCTGGCATACGAGAGGAGGTGGGGGAGAGAGACAGTGGAGCAGGAGCAGACGCAAACAGAGCAGAGGAAGAGGTAGACCCGGAGGAAGATGAGGAGGGTGGGTTGGAATCAGAATCGGACCCAGAGTCAGAGTCAGAGTCAGACTCGGACTCACACGACGATGAACAAGTCCAGTCACTCGCACACCCATCTCTCTCTTTCTCTCCCCTCGTCTCCGCTTCTATGTCTTTTCCCCTCTCCTCCTCCTTCTCCTCCGACCCTTCAAGTTCCTTTGCACTATCTACCCCGTCCTCCTTTCCACGCTTTCCCTTTCCCATATTGATATCTTCGACCGCCCCAACCTCCTCAAGGACAGTGCTGAGCACAGGAATATTTTCCTCCGCTCCCATCCCCTCCACCTCATCCCTCCTCTCTTCATCCCCTCTCTGACTCTGTTTCTCTTCTCTTCTATCCTGTTCCACTCTCCTCTCCTCCTCCTCCTTTCCCACCCCAAACACGTCTTGGTCGTCTGAGTGCGAAAAGAACAGGTCCCCTCCCCCATCGCTCACTCTCCTGTCCTGTTTCGTCACGCTTCCCTCCTCGACTACCTCTCCTTGCTCTGAACACAGTCCCTCCTTGGTTGCCTCGCAGCCGGTGTCGTTACCTACCTCAGCCGAAGGGAACTCCACGTTCCACAGATCATTTATGTCACCGCTATGTTTCTCTGCGTCGTCAAAGAAGATCAAGTCAGAGAATGATACAGGTTTTTCGAGGGGGTTGTCTATCTCCTCCTTTTCTGTGGGTGCATCCTCCCCTATCCCCCTCTCTCTCCATCCGACTTAACACTCTCGTTCGCCACCACCCCTCCAACAACCCCATTGGTCTGAGCTACGAGTGCTGACTGTACCTCCTCTTTGAATTCTATAGGGTGCATACCCGTGACCCCTCTGCTAATCTCTGCTTCTCTTTCCGCGCCCGTCTTCGTCTTGGAAAGAGGCTGGGCAGAAACAGAGTCCTCGAGCAAATCCTCTTTCCTCTCCCCTAAGGTTTGATTTGTACTGTGGGGGGTCTGCCCTCCCTTCTTCTTATTCTTTGACTTTTTGTTCTTTCTTCCTTTCTTATCACCAAAGGGAGAAGAAGGAGATACAGGGGATGCAAATGGAGAGGACGATATGCTGGACGGAGATGGAGATGGTGGAGATGGTAACTCAGTCTTTATGTTCTCGACTGAAAAGTTGTTTGTCAAGCCAGCAAATGCGGAGTTGATTTCATCACCTGTCGCCGAGGGACTAGATGAATGATTGCTCATATTATAGGTACTATAATTAAGTAGCTTGCACTGTGAGTGTTGTTGTGACAACATAGTATTTCAAGGGGGCATGACGATTCAAATGAAAAGAGAAACCGTAAGAATTGAGAAAAAAAAACTTGTGTATAGAATAGTTAGACGAAATACCATACCAGTAGTGACAAGAATAGAAAGTATACCTGAAAAGAAAAGGAAAGATGAATCCAAGTGAAGCTGCAACTGAATAAAAAGGAAACAAGAAAAAGATATCCGTCCGTCAAACAAAGAAATAATGAACCGAACATGGTACATTAGTTACGATTACGATAATAAGAGCGATAAAGTGCATGTATGTGATGAATTGGGTTATAAACTATGTAGTATTCAAGCATATTTGTCAATATATAAGGTGTGGATCATGGGTTTCATAGGGCTATGCATCTTTCGGAAAAATAAGTTGCGCACACGCACACATAAAGCATGTTCACGCAGAAAGGAGATCAAGAAATTCAATAAAATATAGTGCGTAAAATATTCCAAGGATAGGTTGTTTATATTAGAAAAGACGAAACGTGTATGTTGTTGCTTCGGGTACAAAAGTAAATTGAATGTTTAGCTGAAGTTTTTGAGTGCACATTTGGACAAACACCATTTAGAAAAAATGCATTTCAAGTGTACACCAGCATATCAATATGACTGATTAGTATGAAAAGAATTATCAAGGCGAAGATCTTCAGGGTATGGTTGAGTATATGTGTTTCACAAGTGTGTAAGAAGGTGAGTATTGCAGTGGCAACTTCTTTTTCTCCATTTCTTCAATAAACATTATGAATAAAATGTGGGGAACATATAAGGAAACGGCACATAGTATCAAAATACGACTGTTATATGATCAGTTACTACAAGAACATGAAAATTTAGTATTCTTAGACCTTAAGTCCTGTTTTGCTTGGCATAAAAACTAATACGTGAAGCAAAGAATTTTTTAAAGGACAAATTAGCTCGTTATGGACGCAATACATGTGTAAATCGAAGAATATCAAATTATCTTCCTCAAAATAAAGACGGGTTTTATCTACTTCTTTTGGAGCAATGATGGAGAGACATATGCGGGGGAAATGTCGTTAGTTTTGTTTTGCATTCTCCGCTGCCGTTTTGTTATTACTAGATCATTCATATTTCACGTGCAAATAGATGTATGTGCATGCATGTGCTTGAAAAGTAAAAAAAAAAAAAAAAAAAAAAACAGAAAGACGAGGGGAAGAAGAAGAAGACTGTGAATTAGAGCCCACGTATTGCTCACATATGTATTACGAGTAGAATTTTGCTGTGGCTTTGTGCTGCAAGCATTCATTTGCATTCAGGAGATGGTTTTTTGTTAAACTTGTAGCCAGTAGAATGGGAAGTAATTATGAACTAGCCTATGACGCTGTTTATTTCACTGTGTGAAGATTGATCAATATGAATTTAGTAGTCAGTGTATATGCAAAGTAAACCAAATCCGCGTATTTTATTTGAATGTGAATGATAGTAGCGCATGTATTTCCAAAATAGTGACCAAGGATTTATCGTTTTTCATACGCATGTAATTACAAGTTGAACAAAAACGCTTACTTTTGAACATATTTGTTTTATCTTTGTATATAGTATGTAAATGAAGTTTGTTAAAACCATATTTGGTTTTGAATTTGTATATGCGCAAGTTAATATTTTGCGCCGTCATGATATAATTGGAATGTTTGAACAGAAACTGTTTAATTTTCTGTGATTTGTTGGATTAAATCAATATACCACTTGATATCTAAGCGTATAGTTTACTTCAATGATGTTACCAGCCAAATCAACTTGAAACTGTGCATTTCTCTGGCAATATCTTAATATATCTCATGCATTCTTGAATAAGAGGGTGGAGTGTGAGAATCTATTTTCTTTTCATTTTTTTACGCGGATGCATTATCTTCTCTAAAATGTATCAAACAAAGTCCAATAGACGAACGTATAGGATCATGTGTTCACTTTATAAGGAATACTAGTACATATTGACCTATATGTGGCTATAGCTCACAACTATGTGACTAATTTTCTCTAATAAACACTGTTCTAGAACAAATAGTCGCTCAGTGCTGCTTCTGCACAGTAGGAGAGGAAATGATCATTTCAAAGGAACGTTTGATTGTGCCGCATGTGTTTTTGGTGCAATTTTGGCCCTAAATCAACTTCACCATAGGGAATTTTCCGAATAATAAGGAAGTTATAATGAATATAACATTTAGATTATTCCCCTCACATACCTTTCCCTACTTTGATCTCTTGAATCGAGTCTTTGATTCTCACTCACTGATAGATTCGGTTAAGCTTTAATGTAGTTAATAACCCATCATGGGAATCATGTAAGCGCTTCAGTACATGTTACCTGCTCATTGCTTCAATCAAGTGGTGGATGGATATGAGTCTTTGATTGTTTGAGGCACCCCCTATCCAATGTGTCTCAGCCGGTCTGCATATCTTGTTCCTTATACCAACCCAATAATAATGTATATGTGCAAGTCATCCAGCATGTCCACCAATTTATCAGATTTAGTTGTGCTTTACACTGGAGGATGAAGAGCTATCCTGAACTATACCCGCCAACCTCTCTTCTACGATCTCCATTAAGAATACCGAACACAGCTCATCTGTCGTATTATTCGGTTAGCTCAGGTGACAACTACATCTTATCCGTGACTAGAGTAAGTGGACTATGTAAGCACAATGGTACCTTCGAAGCGGATGCGTGGGTTCTAATCCACCTCAGGTACTGCACTGTTTTTCCTATCTCACATACACCAAACCAGATGTGTTGATGACAACCTGTTCTCAGATATACGGAACTTCTATTTATATTATTGGTAGCGTTCTCAGTCCCAGTACCGAGCCGCTCTAGTCAGTGTGACGTGTGCACCTGCAATGAAGTGGAACAAACATCACGCAAGCATTGATGTCGTTTGTGGTCGCAGTAATCCTACTCCCCACAGACTACATAGAGCGTCACCCCTTCCTCTCCCTTTAGCATCTATACCTCATCCTCTGTGTGGTTTGGGATATCAGGTGACTATGTCTTCTCTCTTAATAGCTCAGCTGAACTCTCTGAAGACGCATCCAACTGGGTGCCAGTTATTTGAAGAAACAGGCGTAGATTGCGGAAGAAAGAAGTCAGGTTATGCGCAATTTGGTTATCCACGCGGATGTAAGCTCTTCAAAGAATGCTCTACGTCGAGCTATGTTGTTCGGGTTTTCCCTGAAGACACAACTTTTTTAGTTTTTCAAGCGAGTCTCATTGTCCTCTCTCTTTTCTTTTCGATCTTACCTGCTGTAATGTTAGTTCTTGTCTTATTTGCTTGATTAAGAGTTTATGCTTTTGTGGTTATCACCTGTATTAACTCTTTTATCTGTTGTCTTCTTTTTCCTTGTCCTTGACATGTGCTGCATACACATGTGGTATGCAATTGTCCTTCGAGAACAAAATGGCTGTTTTTTACTGAGTTATGAGACTTCCTATAGTGTTTTCTATGTAAATGTATCTCCTATATATTTTTACAAGCATGTGTCGTCATATTAAACTTGTCGTTTCTTGTTTATTGGCACTTCCACTCGAACGTTGTTAAGAGTTAGATGAGGAACCACTGATTTGTCTAATTTCTTCGCGTCTACAGCTTATACACATACAATAATTAATGATGCATGAGCACATATCAAGCTAACAAACATAATGTCATTTGTGTAGTTGTAATACGCGAGAAACTATAAACAGTATCATTTACAGAAACGCATTCTTTGCAAGCTGGCAATGCTATGAGTAGGCAACACTTTCTGTTGATATTTTGATTTCCAAATTCTCCTCAACTAATGTACTTGAACAAAAATAAGTTTTACAATAGTAGTATATATGTTATATTGATTGTACGCGAGGGGTTTAACTCCAATATAACTAATCGAACAGAGTTTAAATCCAACTTTAAGTTCACAGAAGAAATGATTGTTCATATTTCATGCGCTTTTTTGTGTATAACCAAATATCTCTCTTCCGAATGCTTCGATTCAACACAAGAGCGCCATAAACAATGCTATCTCGTGCCAAGCAATCGATCTGCCCTCTTGCAGCATCCTCCAGCAAACAAACTCTTCGCAGTTTCGCAACTCTTAGAGAGGAGACTAATGCCCGTGTCCAGAGAGTGTAAGTTATGATGCGCGTAGACACCCTTTTTTTTCCAAACATTCCTTGTCATCTCCGTTTTGTAATCCATAGAAATTTCCTATTGAGTGAACAGTGAAAAATAAGTTGGAAGAATTGGTTTTATAATTGTATTCGCATTGAATGTTACTGAGTGTTTTTGTAACTCGAGAAATGTTTGTTCTATTTGTTTTGTTGAGGCAGACAAAATCAGCACGTGATATTTCTTTGTTAATCCGTTTGCCTGTCTCGCTTGTGTATTTCTTTATAAATGCTCCGGAATGACGCAAATGTTGTGTCGGTATAATGTGGGTGGGTTTAATTTTGCATGGGTAAATGTGGAACATCGATTGGGAATAATAGGTACCCTCACGCTGTGTTTGCGGACGTGAACGCAAACAGGATTCCTGAGCAGTATGATTACATTGCTCACGCACCTACGTTCTCTACTAAGCTGGACTCTGTATCTATTGAGAAGAAGGCTGGAACTGGAAGATATGGAGACGTGTATGTGGGACACAGCGCTTTGGTGAACGGACCTGCCGCTGTGAAGGTTCTGAAGCCCATTCAGAAGAACAGATTGGGAAGAGAAACTTTGGTTCTCCAAGCCATTGACAGGCTTCCCTATCTCCCCAACTTCGGAGGAACCTTGAAGGATGAGTACACCAACACTCACGCTATTGTGACTTCTTACTTGGAGAACACCCCTCACCGCACTCTCTACCCCCTCCTCTCTGTTGAGCGTACCAGGTCCCTCGCTCGCAAGCTCTTCCTTGGACTGTACTTCGCCCATTCGAGCGGAGTGATGCACAGAGACATTAAGCCTCAGAACGTGATGATTGATGTGCACAAGAACAAGCTGTTGATCATTGACTGGGGACTGGGAGAATTCTACCACCCTGGAGTGGACTACAACTGCACCGTCGCAACCAGGTACTACAAGTCCCCTGAGCTCCTCATCAACAACAGATACTACGACTACAACGTTGATATTTGGAGTGCAGGATGTGTGGTTGCAGAGATGTTGACGAAGAAGATTCCTTTCTTCAACGGAGTCGACAACCCTGATCAGCTCTCAAAGATCTCGGATGTCCTTGGATCCAACGCTTTCATCGATTACGTCAACAACCACGAACTGGGTTGTGACCTCGGAGTTTTCGAGTCTATCGGAGAGAAGAAGGGAACCGGACTTGAGGACTACATCATCGCTGCGGCAGACGGAAAGCAGATCCCTGACGATGCGATCGACTTCCTCAAGAGATGTCTCACTGTCGACCACGGAGCCAGGCTCAACTGTGAGCAAGCTCTCCTCCACCCCTTCATCGCCACCCCCTACACCCAGGCGCTCACCTCCTTTGTTAGAGAAAAGTCTGCCCAGTCGCCCTGGAAGGGATGGAACATGGCCCTCCGCTCCGAATGGAGGAAGTACTCCAAGGACCTCACCGAGGAGTAGGCTTCTGGAAGGGAGAAGAAAGCATTGGATGTAGTGAGGGGAGAAAGACGCAGTCGCACGTACAGTAGGTAGTTACCCTTGAATCAGAGAGGTCGAAGCGGGGAAGTCAAGTAATGGGTTGGGTAGTAGGTGAGGCGCGGAGGGAAGGAAGCAATGGCGAGAAGGGACAAAAGATAAGAGAGTCCCAGATTCAGCACAACTTTTTGTCTTGAGTTATTTATATTTCGTATTTCATGTGCGCATGTTGATATGTATCTTCATTTAGTTTAATTTAGTGGTACTTTGTTCGTTCTAATTCGATATTTTCTGGAATTTCAGAATCCGTTTGGAGCTGTCTAAGGTTGACAGCAGACAACATAAATAAAACAAAACTTAATTTTAATATAATAATAGATTTGCATTTGTTAGCTAGTGACAGTGTTAATTATGGTGTGTCCTTTACAGATGATGAAATGTACTGCAATATCTATCGTTGATTTGAAACCTTTTGGCACGCTTTGTATCTCACACGGGATGTGTATATTAATTGGATTGTTTTGGTTTCATTTTAATTTATATTCAGCGAGCACGTCCAACAAACCCTTAAACTGATTGAATTGAGTATCATAAGAAGTCATTTGTGTGTGAACGCAGACTAACTCAACGCGTATAGATGGGATTGTATGACGCCATTACATATAATGTTAGTTTTTTACTGGTCATGATGAAATACGTGACAGCATGATTGCAAAAAAAGACTAATCTCTACAAAATCAGCAGTAGATTCAAACCAAGACAGCAAGCAATGCAGACGAAAAAAAAGGATGTGGAAAGGACTGATTTTAGTGAGGGAATACTTGATTATAATTAACTGCCGACATTTACATACAAAAAGCAACGAATACTAAACGAAAAACAAGAAAGTAAGAGTACTCAGCACCACACAATAGAAACTAACTACTCTCAATAAATATGCAGAAATATAAAAGAAACAACAACGACTGTGACTTATTGCAGGACAACTTAGTTGGACTGCTCGAGGTTGGCGACAGCCTCAGCGACAATCTCAGCGTTCTCCTGGGCAACGTCCTTCTCAATCTGGTCAGCGATGGCCTCAGCAACGATAGCAGCCTCAGCGATGGCGATTGAGGCAGTAGCCTCAACCTCAGCATCGGCAACAATCTTCTCGACCAGCTCAGTCTCATCCTCGAACTTCTTAATCTCCTTGTGGCCATCCTCAATGATCTTCTCCTCGGCCTTGAGGTCGTGGGCAAGAGTCTGAGCCTCCTTCAAGTCCTGCTCGTACTCTCCCTCGGCAGCAGAAGCAATGGACTTGCTAAGCTCAACGAACTCATCCTCCTCCTCAACCTTCTCAGCCTCAGCAGGCTTCTCAGAGGACTCCTCAGCCTTCTCAGAAACCTCCTCCTTGGGCTCCTCAACAGCAGCAGCGGCAGCAGCAGCGACAGCAGCCTCCTTCTCCTCTTGGACTCTCTTCTCCTCGGCGTCAACAATAGCAATTGCATTCTCCTCGTCAATCTCCTCGTCAATCTTCTCCTCCAAAAGCTCAGAGCTCAACTCCTCAAACTCTTCGAGGAGCCTCTTCTCAACATCGGCATCGACGATGTGGGAAGTCTTGGTGGCAGGGGCAGCGTCATCGATGTCGTCGATGTTCGCCTTGGCGGCAGCAGCAGCAGCAGCGGCGGCAGCGGCAGCAGAGATCTTAGGGGCGATGGGGTGGAGGTGGATGGTAATGTTGAACTTGTAAGAGACGATCATCACCTCAGGAGTTCTGTTCTCGATGTCGAGGTGAAGGGTTCCGTTCCAAACGGAGCTTCCGTCCTCGTTCTTCTCCTCAGCTCTCTCGAAGGAGTAGACCTCGGAGTGGATGCTCTGGGCGTTGATGTGGAGCTTTCCATAGAGATTCATCTTGTCAGATCCGTTGTAAGGTCCGATGAGGTTGATTCCAGAGGAAGGGAGGAGGGAGGGGAGCTGAACAATAGCTCCCTTCACTCTCACGGTGGGCTGGTTCTGTTCGGGGATCTTTCTCAAGACAGAAGGCTCAGTGGGCTTGCTGTTCATAAGCTTCTCATACTCCTTGTCGGTGGCCTTTCTCTCCACAGTCTCAACTC
The DNA here is from genome assembly GCA_035043665.1 of Drosophila quasianomalipes. Classification (NCBI taxonomy): domain Eukaryota; kingdom Metazoa; phylum Arthropoda; class Insecta; order Diptera; family Drosophilidae; genus Drosophila; species Drosophila quasianomalipes. The sequence continues at coordinate 45,821 of JAWNMU010000358.1, forward strand.
TGATGTGAGTGAGCTTGAACTGCTGGAAGGTGAGCTTATCCTCGGGAGTGTCCACGACCATGAGCTCGTCTCCCTGCACCTCCTCCTTCTCCTTCACCTCCTCCTTCTTCTTCTCTCCCTCCTCAGAGGTCTCACCCTCGGCCTTCTCACCCTCCTCAGTCTTGGTGGTCTCAGGCTCAGCCTCAGCCTCAGCTTCAGTCTCCTCGGCACTCTTCTCCTCGATCACCTTGGTTCCGACGGCGGCGTTGTAAAGAGCCTCCATGTCGGGGATGCGGGGAAGCACGAGAGAAGCGTGGTGGAACTGTTCGATGGCCTGGGGGGCAATGGCGTTGAGCTTGGCTCCGAGGGATCTGAGGTCGGACCACTTTCCGAGGAGAGCGGTGATGGGAAGGATCAGGACCAAGTCGTCCTCTTCCAAAGTCTCCCAGCTCTTGATCACGTTGAACACCTTCAACATTCTCTCGGGGTCATCAAGCTGAGAAGCAATGTCCATCTTGATCAAGTACATCTCGTGGCGAGAGCTCTCGGCCATGGCCTCCTCGTCCTCAGGAGTCATGTCGAGCCACTTCCACACGCGCTCATTGACGGCAACGATCTGGTCCTCGGCCTGCTTCTGGGTGGGGTACTTCAAGTTGTAGTACATGTTGGTCCACTTGGCCACCACGAGACGCACAGGAGCAGTGAAGGTCTCAATGGGGAGCTTCTCGAGCTTACGAAGGAGGAAGATCTCCTTGGGTCTGTTCACGTGGGAGTTCTCGGTGATGAAGGCGAGGGAAGAGTTAACCTCGTCCAACAGCTTCTCCTGGTACTCCAGAGTGATCACGTCGGGAATCTCGGTCAACTGCTCTCTCTCCCTCTGCTCCCTCTCTCTCTTCTCTTTCTCTTCCTCTCTCTTCTTTCTCTGGGCCTCCTCCTCCTTTCTGCGCTTCTCCTCACGCTCCTTCTTAGCACGGATACGAGTCTTCTTTATTTCAACGATTTCGTTAGAGTACTGGTTGTGGGCATAGGCCAGGGAAGCAGCAGCTCCAGCGGCAATGACTCTGTGAGAAAACACAATGATACAAATGGGATGCGAATAAACAACGAACGGTTAGGAAATGAGATTAAGGAAATGCAATAGAGAAATGGAGAAATCAGAGATGCATACACAAACTGGTGTGCGCAAACTTTGCAGTAAAACTTGCAGTCACAGTATCGCGGTATAAAACCATTGTGCATACAAAACCTAAGTGAACGAAGCACAGGTGAACTTGTCATTTTTTTCCACTTGTTTTAACGAAGTAGTGAGTGGAAATGCCCCTCTTCATTTCTCCATTTCGGGATCATTTCATTAAATGGGTGTAATCCCAAAAAAAACATTCGGAATCGAATTATCAAGTGCATGCATCCTCTAGCTTATGTATAATCCCAGTTGTTTAAGGATTGAAATCATGGACAAAGCATTAAACAACTGGGATTATACACAAGCTAGAGGATGCTGCATGCACTTGATAATTCGATTCCGAATGTTTTTTTTGGGATTACACGCTATAGACTTAGAATTGTATGGTTGTTTGTCCCTTTCCTACACACGCCATTCAATGAAATGATCCCGAAATGGAGAAATGAAGAGGGGCATTTCCACTCACTGCTTCGTTAAAAAAAGAGGATGCTGACTGAATTCAGTTTAGTTCTCTGTCTTAAATGAGAGAATGAGCAAGTAGAATTCTCTCACCAAAATCAAGAATAGTGAAATACATGTACAAATGAAACTTACCCTCCAGCGATAATTAGAGACTTCTTCAACTCACTCATTGTCAATGATGAATAGAAAGCAATTCGTTCACTTTGTGCATATTGCTCTAAATATTTTTTCTCTTAATTTTGAATTGAGTGACGGAAGAAAATATACAAATACGGACGCTTAATTTTACTTTATGTGAAGTTTCTACCTTACACTTCTAACGAGTAAAGCAATTATTTGTTGCATATCAAGTATGTTTACGCATAGTACAAGTAGACTATGTAACTTCTGTAATATTTTTTAAATGTAATTATCAATCTTATTTCCTAACCTTTCGAAGAAGCTCTGCTCAAAAGCTGCATGTCTTGTTTCTGAAGAGAGTTTGAACCATGTGAAGTAGTTGTAATATATGTATAGAGACATATTTATTTATTTCGGTTGTATCCGGATCTATGTTCAGAATCAACAAATGGATTTATAAAACTTGCATTTATCTCGTCCCGAAGCATGCAGGGGTGTCGAAATCAAAGTAATGATTGTTAGAAACAGAAAATGGCAAACATTAAAGCATGAATATTGATAGCAAACTGTATAATCTTAATGTATACTTTCAATGATCGTTAATTCCTTGTATCTTACCGATATCTCATATTTTACATTAGTAATTAGTATATTCATTGAGAACAAGTTCATGAAATGGCCTGTTAGCTCAGTGGTAGAGCACCCGCTTAGTAAGCGGAAGGTCACGAGTTCAATCCTCGTACAGGCCTTATTTTTTGTTCTCTGTGTTTATTATATGTAAAAGAAAACAAGTTGTGAGTGAAATAGATTCATTTTTAATGAAGTGGAATACTCCTATTTGCCTAGCGAGCATTTTGGACCACATAGTCACTGATCGTCGCATAAATATAGTTGGTGTAGAATGTAGCTGAGGATACTGTATAGCTGGGCGTGAACATAAAATCATAAAATGGGACGGTGTTTAACTTTGTGGCTCATCTGCTTGATATCCTTATCACGAATGGAAGTATTCTGGCCCGTTGTCTTGTGCTTCAGTTACGCGAATTAGTTTAGAATCTCAGCTATTGAGCACCCGTTATTGTTAGTAGAAAAGTGTCAATTGGCAGCAATGGGCTCTTTTCGCAAAGTAAAACAAGCAAGTAAATGTGAAGGATAAAAACGAGTAGCGGGCAATATGATTCATAAAATTGGAGTTCATGTATATAAAATGGTTTGGTTTATTTCCAGTGGCTTACATGAAGAACTGTATGAGTCGTCGTCCCCCACGTCGAGAGTTGTAGCTACGACAAGAGAGTCAGAATACTCCTGAATACACGTTTTATGGCCTTCTCTTGAGCCACGAAGGGACGCCTTGTTTATTTTTGGAGGAAGCGGGGGGGGCGAGGGGGCATCGTGGTCAGCCATAAAGGCACTAGCCAACTGGTCTAGGTCGTCGTCCACCATCGCAAGGGCCCTCTCCCTCTCCCTCGCCCTCCGCTGTTCCTTCTCCTCCCGCTCTCTCTGCTTCCTCTTCTCTTCTCTCTCCCTCTCCCTCTTCTCTTCTTGCTTTGCGATGAATTGTTCGAAAGGAATGAGGAGGGAGAGCGTGGGAAGAGACAAACGAGGAGAAGAGAGAGAGTGGGAAGAGAGGATGGCGGAAGAAGAGAGGGAGAGGGCGGAGAGGGGGAGAAGAGAGGGGATGAAGCCGAAGAAGAGGAGCAGAGAAGATAAGAATCCCCTAAGGCAACGCTTCCGTTGGAAGAGATAAGGTCAAAGGCCGAGAAAGAGCATACGGATGAAGCAATTGAAGAGGATGTGGTGGAGGAGGAGGGGAATAGGAGGGAGAGAAACAGGGAAGAAGAGGAGGCAGAAGGGGAAGGAGTGGAGGGCAGGGAGAGGAAAGAGGTGAAGGAGGAACATAGGGAGTGGTAGTGCTTAAAGAGCAGGAGCAGAGGGGAGGAAAGCGAGACGAAGGGAGACAGCAGGAAGGGTAGACGGGAGAGGGAGAGAGGGGTGCAAGTGAGAGCGACAGATCCATCTCCCAATAACACACTCCGAATCACCCCCTCTCTACTCCCCTCATCGCCCTCTTCCCTCTCACCCCTCTCTTCTCCCCCTTCTTTTCTGAATGCCCTGCCCTCTCCCATCTGGTTCTTTTTCTTCCTCCCCACCTCCTCAAATTCCCCTCCCCTCCTCTCCCTTGACTCCAAAAATATCTTCTTTTGCAGAGGAGAGAGAAGGGAGAAGAGGGGGGATCTAGAGGAGAGGGCGGATGATGAGGGTGGAGGGAAAGAGGGCACTAGCAGGAGAAAAGGAAACCGAAGTCATTCTACTGCCTACAACCAGGTATCTTAGCTCCAGGTCAGATAAAGAGAATGAAGAGCAGAGGGAGGGGGACTGGGAAGAGAGTGAAGATAAGGGGGAAGAAGAGGAAGAGGAAGAGGAAGAGGAAGACGAAGAGGAAGAGGAAGGAAGGGGTTGAATGAGAGCAGAGAGAAGTGAGGGGAGTAGGAGAAAGGGCGCAGAGGAGGGAAAGGAGGCCCTGAGGGAGACTCCATCGAGGAGAAGGACCCTCTTCTCACTTACCTCCGCCTCCCTCTCCCCCGCCGCTCCCTCTGGATCAGTCATATTTCCATTCCCCTTCCCCGATAGTTTTTGCAGCAAAGCAGAGGGAGGAGACACTTTCTTCTTCTTCACCCCCAATACGGACTTCAACAACTCTGCATCTCCCCTCTTGTCCTCCTCATCCTCTTCCGCCTCGTCCCCTCCCTCCCCTCCCTCCTGTCTCCTCCCACCCCTCCTCTCCTCCTGTTTACCCAACACTACGAGTGAGGACAGAGCGGAGGAGAGAAGGGAGGGAGGGAGAAGGAAAGAAGCAGGCAGGAGGGAAGATGGGGTGACGAAAGGAGCAATGCTGGAGGAAGAGGATGAAGATGACGAAGACGATGAAGAGGACGAGGAGGAAGAGGCGGAGGCAGAGGCGGAGGCAGAGGCAGAGGAAGAGGAAGGGGGGAGGCATGAGAGGGAGAGAGGAGAAGAAGAGATAGCGACTAGTTCCCTCTTGATGATGCTCACTATCGAAGATATTTTCCTCTTCATGCTGGATATTCGCCTTCTCTCCCAGTCTCCCTTCTCTACTTCCAACACATACTTTTTTGGCATACTCCAGTCGTTAGTGAAAAATATCTCGTTTGAAATATCGGCACCCTCGGAGCTGCTTTCCGTTCCATTCAATTTGAGAGCAATAGCATTTTCCCTCTCCTCCTCGGAATCTCCTCTTTTGAATCCCATCAACCTCAAAATGAGAATGAGAGAAGGGAGGCGAAGGAGACGGGAGAAGGAGGGGGAGGAAGAAGAAAGAGACATTACGGGGCGAGAAGATGAAGGAGGACAGGGAGAAGTTGGTGAAGGCGAAGGAGAAGGCGAAGAAGAGTCGAGGAGGGAGGAGAGGAGGTGCACTGCCCTCTCCCCTATCAAAGTCACACTCTGGAGGACCTGAGTTAGCACGGACAGTCCCTCGCACTCATTCATATTTCCCACACACGCCTCCAACCCAACACTCTCAATTTGACTACGAGTTTGTAAGGACTGTTGCACAGCGAGAGACCCTCCCTGGAGACCCAAGAGGAAGAAAAAAGCGGAGCGCTCGGATGTCCAGGACCTCGTCCTCGTCCTCCTCCCCCTCCTCTTCACACTCCTTGCGCATCCTCTCATCCTCTACCGACATCCGCATCACCTCTGCCTCCTCCTCTCTCTCTCTCTCCTGCGCTTCCTCGTCCTCCCTCCGTGCCTCCTCCTCCTCCTCCTGTGCCTGCACACTCGTCCTCTCCTCCTCCTCCTCCAACTCCTCCTTCGCTCTCGTAAGAACATCCACGTCAACCTCATCCACCACCAGCAACAACACGTCCCTATTCGCCTTTCCAGTCTGCCCCCCACTGCATTTTCTCTCTCTTCTCCCTCTGCTCCCTCCGTTCCCCTGGTCCCTGGTCTGGCAAACGAGAATCCGGAGGAGAGGAGGATTTTGTAGCCCAAAACCACTTGGTTACCATCGAATGAAGTTTCTCATTTCTCCTCTCTCCACCTACCCTCAGCTCACTCACACAGCTCAGTCCCTCCCTCCCATTGCTCTTCCCCCTGCTCTCCCTCTCCCTCCGGACTGCCCTCTCTCCGTTATCGAGAATCTTCCTCAAATGACCCAGCACACATCCATACTCCCTCCTCCAACTCCTCCCGTTCCGGTCCACTCTACCCCTTCTTCCCTGACTCTCTCGCTCAACCTGATCTCTTTCTGATATGTACCTCTCCTGTCCCCTCGCGACAAACTCTCCCTCCATCTCCTCCGCTAGACCCTGGATGCACCTCTGAATCTCGTGGATAGAACCAGAGAAAGATCTCACGGATGAAGAGGACGAGGTAATGGATGGTGAAGACGAAGTTGATGGGTATGACGAAGGAGTGGCGGAAAAAGAGTTCAATGGTGGGGAAACAGAAGACGAAAGATGGACGGGGGAGGAAACAGCAGGAGAAATAGGAGAAGAGGCAATAGGAGAAGAAGAGGGAGAAGACAAAGGCAAAGAAGAAAGCTCAAGAACTTCGCGTACTGTCATGGTGGACGGTTCATAACGAACTCTAAGAAGAATAGAACCACGGGTAATTCCAGCCTTAGATAATGTAGTGTTTCTGAGCTTTTTCGCCCCAGATACCTCTGTCTTCTCAATCGTCAGCACAGGGCTAGACCAAATCTCACTCCCCTCTTTATTCACTTGCAAAAGGTCAACACTATTTTCTTCACCCAGTTTTTCTAGAAGCTCCCATAATGATACATTGGCGCGAAAAATACCTGCAAGGAGAGACGATATCAAATGTAAATGATCGTTTGAGTAAAAATAAACAATACACATAACAAAAAAAATCACATCAAACCATTGAAAGTCATTTTTACTAACCTTTAAGTCTGCAGTTATCAGGAAGTTGTAGTGCTATATTAATTTGACTCATTTTTATTTGTGCACTTGTTTTTGATGAGAGGTGATATGGAATGAGTAGCACTCTAAAATAGTGTTTCTGCTGTGACCTCCTTGCTTTCTCAAGAGAGAAAAATTCTAATCCACTCAGATAAATAGAGTGTGCAGTTATATTTCTAATTTTCAATCAGATGTTCATTGTTCTAATTTTGTAAAATAGTGTGCACACATTATCTATCTCACTTCACGCGATCCCAAAAATGGGCTACCTTCAAACTGTACGTGTCAGAAAAGCTGAAATTTTCGCTGTTTCTACTTAAGGATTGATACATTTTTCTATATAGAGTATTGTACCATCAGCAGATATATAATTAATCGTCCGATTAAATTATATATTTAAGATCTTTCACTACGTAGCTTGAAAGTACGCATATGAGAGACGATTACTCTAAGAGCCTACTCTCACCATCGCCCCCCGAGGATAGAGTAGGAGAAGGAAATAGGGGGATCGAGAAGAAACTACACGGGCTCTCATAACACTGCCAATGAAATGAACGCGGCATCGCTCCAAACAAGGCCTTTGGGGAACCATCCTCACCCTAAGTCAGAAAAACCAACATCAAAGAGCATTGATTATTTGTTTGCTCAGAGAATGCTCAAGTTGAGGAAACTCGAAAACTCAAGAGCTTCTTCGCATGCGAGAAAGAAATTGTACCGCCAAGCGAAAGAAAGAAACACAGAAGCGGGGCGTGTGATGAAGATACTGGAGGATCAGTCAATGAGTGCTGGTGGTGCAGTGGGAGGGGCAACAGGAGACTTTTACAGAGATCTCGATATGTTATATGGAACTGAAGAAGATTTGGAACTCAATCTATTGCAGGCAGTAGCTGCGGCAAAGAAGGAGAAAGAAGAAGGAGTCAGCAGTGTGAAAGAGGAGGCGGAGAAAGATGAAGCAGCAGTGAGCGACCTGGACCTGTTGAATGGATCCACGAGGGCCCTCGTCGAAAACACTCTAGCTAAGTACTCACACTACACTTACAAGTTCAAACTAGACAAGAAGTACCCTCCTCACAATGAAGGTTGGCCATTCTATCTTGGATTCTGTCTCAAGTGCTGACTGCCTTTGTGTGCATCATATGTGCACGTGCGTGCGTATACATGTGGATATCCTATTATATGTTTTGTGCATTTATTTTTCTACGAAAGTATCCTCTTTTGCTAACATCGTTGATAATGTGTGTGTGTGACTGTACTTTTGTGACAAGTAGGCTTGTTCAGTTTGCCTCAGAGTGTGCTGTTGCGTGTGTTTGACTTCGTTGGCCTTGATGACCACTACTTGGTTGGTTCTCTAGCCTACCCCCTGCCCTCCTCCATTTCTCCCCACCCCTTCCCTCTCGCTATCGCGGAAGGATCCTCCCCATCTCCCTCCTCCTCTCTGTCATCGTCAGTCTCTTCTTCATCGTCCTTCACCCCGTCGTTTGGGCTGTACGGAGTGTCTGACCCGAATGGGAGAGTGAGCAGAGTAGTAGGAGAAATCGAGGCTCAGCAGAGGGAGCATGGAGCACAGTTGGAGAGAGAGAGAAGAGGAGCAGAAGGGAACGCCGACAGATGGAGAGGGATCTTGCTCTCATCAGAAACCTGGAGATGGGGGTGGTAAATGACGACATGTACGGGAGAGGCGGGGACGACGAGGAGGAGGAAGAAGAAGAGCAGCAGAGAAGGAGATCAGATGCGCAGAGATCCTTCCAGCAAGTGCCCTCCTACCTCTCCCATGGGTCTCTCTCCGCTGACAATGGGCGTGCACAGGGAGGGGGTGGGGGAAGAGCGGGGGAAAGGAGAAGAAGGGCAGAAGTGAGGGGAGATGGATTTATAGACGACGAGGATGACGAAGAAGAGAGGGGAGCGAGGGGTAGGGGAAAGGGGTTATGTCGTCTCTCCTATCCCTTCACCTCACTTCGACCCCTACTCCTTCGGTCCCTCTTTTCGTCCCTCTCCTACCCCCGCTGAGGTGTTGTTTGCCTGCACCTCCCCCTCCCCCTTCCTCTTCCCTCTTCAGGGCAGGAGGTTCTCTTCGTCCTCCGTCCTCATGAGCGTATGCAAGCACTTCCACTTCTTAGTGACGCACCACGGGGAACTCAGGAAGGCGGCAGGGGAGGGGGCGGAAGAAGGCAGAGCGAGGGGAGTCGGTATTCATTGTTGGAAAAGAGGAAAAGACAAGCAGAAGCAGGACGATGAGAGTGGGGGCCATGAGGGAGAGAGAGAAAGGGAGAAGGAGAGAGAAGGGAGGGAAAGCGTTGTAGACCGGAGGCTGAGGATGATTACGGAGGGTCAGGTGAGGAAGGAGGAAGAGGAGGCTGCAGAGGGAAGAGAAGGCAGAGAGGACAGGAGGAGGGTGGGGGGAGTGGAGCTGGAGGATACTCTTCTCTTCCCCTCTCTCCACTTCATCCGAGAGAAACAGAGAGCGCAGACAGCACAAGAACGGGAACAAAGAACAAGCGAAAGAGAAGGAGAAGACAGCTCCTGGCTCAATGATATAAGAGATGTCGCTGACAGAGCCAACCTCTACTCCTCCTCCTCCTACGCATATTCCTCTGCCCTCCCCTCTGCACCTTCCTCTTCATCCTCATCCTCCTCCTCCTCTTCTTCTTGTTCTGCCTCTCTCTTCGCCCTCCCCACGGTGGAGTTTTTCTGCCTCCGGGGGACTGACGTTCATTGACTTCTCTCCTGTCGCATCATCTGTCTCCGACCTGACCATCGCTCTCCTCCTCTCCCACTCAAGAGCTTGGTCTCTCAGAGGAATTAGACTAGCAGGTAACTCTCTCTCTGTGCATGCATCGTTTATCACCTGCACATCATCTCTTAAATCCGCATCATCTCGTAAATGCACATCATCTCCTGTCTACAGTTTACGCGTATGATATGTACTCGTTCATAAGTACTACCCTCTTGCTACCGGCTATGTTCTTATTTTCCTCCCTTTTCCTTTTTTTTTATCGTCCTCTCCCTCCCTGCATTCGCGTTCTTCTTTGCTTCCTCTAACTCTCTGACTCTATCATATGAACTGGATACGCATTCATATTTCCTCTGTGTTTGTGTCGTTCTCTCGTAGGCTGCACCGGGATAACGGATGAGTCGGTAAGGTTGTTGGTGTTGTTGTGCCCTGAATTGTCTCTTCTTGACCTCTCCATGTGCACTTCTCTCTCCCTCTCCTCGTCCGTTGCGTGTGCTGTTCTCCTCCATATGAGGAAAGTTCTAGCAAACAGAAATATCTCCATCTCCCTGCCCTCTCCCCCTCCCTCCCTCTCCCCCTCCTCCGCATTCTCCTCCCTTTCGCCCTTCCTCTCACTCTTCTCCTACTCTCCCCCTTCGTCCTCCCCTTCCTCCGCCTTCTGCTCTCCTTCCTCCGCTTCCTCCTCTGCTTCCTCCTCCTCTTCCTCTTCCTACAGCTCCTACGTTGAGTTGTACGGAGTGGAGGAGAGGGACGGTGAAGAAGCTGTTGATGCATTGAACAAGGCGATCTTCCTTATAGACTCCTTTTCCTTCTCTCCCTTCTCTCTCTCTCCATCCCCTTCTTTTCTTCTCTTGCGTCTTATGCAGAGTCAATCAACGCAAGGAACGAGAAGGCAGCAAGGGACGCCATTCAAAATGAGAATCGAGAACAGATGAGAGACGAGGAGGTGTCTGAGGAGTCAGGGCTGGGATCCTTCTTTTCCTCGATCTTTTCTTATCCCTCCTCTTCCTCTTCCTCCTCCTCCTCTTCCTCCTCCTCCTCCTCACCCTCTCTTCTCTCCCTCATCTCGTATGGTCTCGGGCTGGGGAAGAAAGAAGAAGGAAGGGGGAGGGGAGGGGAGAGAGAGGGTGATGGAGAGGGAGGAGACAGAGACGACGAAAACTACGAAACAGACGTGTTGATCGGGGGCCTACACAGTGATACTCAATATCTGGATGGATCAGAGGAGGAAGGAATGAGGAGGGCGGGGAGGGAGAAGGAGAAGAAGCAGACTGAAAGGAAGGAGAAGGAGGAAAGAGAGAAGGAGAAGGAAGAGAAGGAGAAGAATAGGTCGGGGAAGAGGATGTTGACGGAAGAGGAGAGGAGAACGCAGAGAGACGAAGAGGGGAAGAAAAATACTCGTCTATTGTCGTCTATCCAGGTCTTGGTCTGGGCAATTATTCATAAACATATAGACGTAGAGAAGACAGTAAAAGATCTGCAAACTGAGATATTTTCCTCAGTTCCCCCAGAGACAGCTACTACTTGCACAACTACTCATTGAGTGGAAATAACAGTGATCGCTGGAGAGGGCAGAGGCTTGCTCCAAGCTCTTCCTCCTCCCTCTGCCCGTTTCCCTTATCTCCCTCCTCCTCGGTCTTCTCGCTTGTGGGAGTAGACTGGATGAAGGTTAGTAGGGACTGGGATATCGCCACTCCCTCCCGCCCCTCCCTCTCGCTGATTCTGACTCGTACCCTCTCTCACTCTGCCTCCACCCTGCTCTCTCTTCTGAAGAGGTCTATCGGGGTGGGACAGAGAAGGAGGAGGAGGAGGAGGAGGAGAGAAGGGGGAGGCGAGAACAGACAGCACCTCATTGAAGAGAATGAGGAGTGGGCAGGAGGAGAGGGGGCAGAAGGGGACGAAGAGGACGAAGAGGAAGAGGGGAGAGGAAGGAGAGGGGTGAGGGAGGTGAGGAGGACGAGGAAAGGAATCGGAATCTGCTGAGGGTGGAGGAAGAAGATGGAAACGCGGACAACGAGAACACCTGGGCAGTGATGGGACTCGGTCTCTCTCGCTCGTTCGTCTCCTTCTCCCCTACGCGCCCGTGCTCCTTCCCCGTTTCTCCCACTCCGCTTTGTTCCTCCACGACACCCTAGAAGAGGATGACAATGTTCAATTCAACCTTAATGTAGAAGAACTTAACAACAACAACAACAACAACAACAACAACAACAACAACAACAACAACAATAATAATAACAACAACAGAGACATCTCCCTCCTCATCAATGATGTCCCCTCTTCCTTCTCTTCCTCATCCACCTCCTCTCTCTCTTGGAAGGAAAAAGGAGTGCTGAGGGGTCTTTTTTCATTCAAAATGAGAACTTGATCGAGACCAAGTCCTTCTCTCCCTCCTTCCTCTCGGAGCTAGTCCTCCAACCCCCTCCCTTCTTGGACTCTCATAAGCCTCCCTCCGCCCTCTCTTTCTCCGTCTCTTTCTCCCTCCACCTCCCTCCCTCTCCCCTACCCTTTCTCCCTCTTTTCACCCTCTTTCTCACCCTCCTTCTCCCTGTCTCCCTCTTCTCCCCTTTCCTCGCTCCCCTCCTCCGCTCTATCCTCTCCTGTCTCTCCTCCCTACACCTCCTTCTCTTCCCCCGCCTCTCCTTCCTCTTCTTTCTCCTCTCCTTTTACCTCATCTTTCTCTCCCCCTTTCTCCTCCTCCTCCTCTTCATCTTCCTCTTCCTCTTCCTCTTCTTTCTCGTCCTCCTCTTCCTCATCGCTAGCCCTATCGTCCCCTCACTCAGCCTCCCCCGTGCCCCTGTCCTCACCCTCTCTCCCTCCCCCCTCCTTCATGGCAGTCGTTCCGTCTCTTCACTGGCAGAGCTGGGCTTGTGTTCTCGGCGGGGAGGTATTCTAGGGCTAACCTCCACAACAACAACCATCACTTCCACCAGAACCTCTCTAAGGTGCTCTCTCCCTCCCACATTTTCTTTTTTTTCCTCCTTCTTTTCCTTCTCGTCCTTCTCTTCCTGTACATGTATCTATGTATATGTATATGTAAATGTAATTAGGTGTATTTGTATTTGTATTTAAGTATGAACGTTGCTGCTCCTCTTTATTTGCTTTTTCTATCCCTTTCTGTTATCTTCTCCTAATTGATATTATATTTCATTTCTATCTTGATGTGTCTATATGTTTATACACATGTATGTCTGTGTTTGTGTCCGTGTCCGTGTATGTGTCTGCGTGTACGTACAAATGTGTGTATACGATGCGTGTGTGTGTGTGTGTGTGTGTGTGTGTGTGTGTGTGTGTGTGTGTGTATGTACGTCAGTGTATCTTGAGTCCCCGCAGCATCGTTGGAGGTGGGGGTCAGGGCGTATGCTTCGGTGTGTTAGGTTCTCAGGTAGTATACTCCTCCGAGGGGGTGGGCAAGGGAGGCGGGGAGAGGGCTCCTGTTGGGATTGTCTTCGTCTGCACCAACCACAAGAGGTCCCTCTTCTCTGTCGGAAACACAGAGGAGGAGGCGGAGCAGGAGCAGGAGCTAGGGCAGGGGGAAGAGGGGATCAAGCGAGGCAGAGAGGGCAGAGGGCAGCTGAAGCAGACGCCCCCTTTCTCCTTCGCTTCTGTTCCTCTTGTCAACTACTATACTACAGGTCAGAGGTAAAGGAGGGAGTCTGTTCTGTCTGTTTCGACTCCGCCCTCCTTTCCTCCTCCCCCTTCATCTCCATTCCTTCCCTCTCCCTCCCCTCCCGCTCCTCCTCCCTCTCCCTCTACACTTTCCTCCATGGAAGATTCAGAAGAGGAGCTTTACCTGGCACCACAAGGTCAGTTTAATTGTGCATTCATATTTCAGATCTCCCTGTTCTTCTCTCCACATTCTCTAGACGTGTATGTCTTTACGTCTGTGTCTAAATGTGGATGTATACGTATCTGTCCAATCTGTTTGTCTGTACCTTTGGTCTTAATCTTCTCGGCTGTCTGTGTTTCTTTTCTTTTCTTCTTTGGCTTTCTTTCTTTTCTTTTTCTTTTTCTTTTTCTTGTTCTTTTTCTTTTTCTTTTTCTTTTTCTTTTTCTTTTTCTTTTTCTTTTTCTTTTTCTTTTTCTTTTTCTTACTCCCCTCCCTCTTTCCTAAATTCTATAACTTATGTGTCTGATACTGGGTCTTCCCATTCCTGCGATTGTTCATATTTCCGCTTGTTGTTCCCCAGAGGAATGATTACTCCGGAGGATATTTTGAACTCCTCTGTTCTCAACTTGAGGTGTTTATCTCATCTGCCCCCTTCGTTGCGTCTGTTTGCGGTTGCTAGGCCATGGGTGTTCGATCGTCGCATATTGGAGGAGAACAGGAGGGTAGTGGAAAGGGAAGGAGGGAGAGGAGGGAGAGGAGGAAGTGCAGTGAGGGCAGGTGAGGGAAGGGAGGGAGAGAGAGAAGGAGACGATGGGCTCTACAGAGTCAGGGAGGAGGAGGAGGAGGTGGGGAGGAGAAGGGTTGTGGTAGAGGGCGATGGGCCTGATGAGGAGGAGGAAGAGGGAGACGAGGAGGGGGCAGGACAGAGTGCGGGAGATGACTGGTCTTCGTATCAAAGGAGCAGAGGTGTAGTGAGAAACCTCGACCCCTCTCTCTTCTCCTACGTGGTTGGGAGAGACAACGCAGTCGCCTCGTTCGTGATGAGGGGAAGGGGAGGAACCAATGCATCTGTCGCAGGAGTTAGGGCGGGGGAAAGAGGGGTCAGAGGGACAAGAACCAGGGCGAGGGGAGGACCCAGCGAAGGGGGAGAGGGGGAGAGAGAGGGAGAAGGACAGAGAGAGCGAGAGATCGATGGAGTTCGCCGTACAGGGAGGGGAGTGGTTGATTGGAATTCCCCTGAGTCTCATTTGTTCACTTTGAACCAGCAGATCCCAATGCTAGGAGCACAGGGGGTGGCGCAAGAGGAAGGAGGGGAAGAAGCGGCTGGGAGTGAGAGAAGAATGGGCAGAGGAGTCAGCTTGGATGGGGGCAGAGTGTTGGTTTCTGCAGATGTAGGTGCGTACGGTGTGTTGGGAGATGAAGTGGAGGTGAGGACGGGGGTAGGAGAGACGAGTCAGTCGAACAGTCTATGGAGTGGGAACAGATGTGGAGAATCAAACTAGGCGAAGGCGAAGAGGAAGGGGACGGAGAAAGGGAAGATCATGAACAAGAGGAAGGAATCCCTCTCCTCTCCTCTTCCTCCTCTTCCTCCTCTTCCTCCTCTTCTTCCTCCCCTCGTCGCCCTATGCCTAGAGATCCCTACACCCCCCTCATATCGGTTTCTCCTTTCATATCCGACTCCTTGTCCGTTACTGCGCATTTCTTTAACTCTCAAATTGAGAAAATAATTCGTCCCTCGGTGATTCCTTCCTCCGCCTTCTCCTCCTCCTTCCAGTCTGTCTTCCAATTTTCCTCGCTCTTTTATTCCTCTGGCATCAGTTCTATGTTGAAGGCGGTGGGAGGAGTGTTGGGGGAGGAGGGAGAGAAAAGGAGGAGGCACAGAGGGGAAGAGGAGAGGTGGGAGGAGAGCTCCGAAGGACTTTGATCGTGAAACACCCAAAGAACAACACTCTAATGGTAAGGATGACGTGACTAGAGGGGACAATGTCATACCAATCCGTCATAAATGTGCATGTTTATGTGGATGTATAGGTTTATCTGTGTGTAGATGTTTGTATATATGTGTGTGTAGATGTGTGTGTTTATGACGCCAATGGGTTCCTCTTGATCTACTCCGCATGCTCCTTTACCTTCCCTTGTCTCTCTATGTGTCTCTCTATGCGTCTCAATGTATCTCTCTATGTGTCTCTCTATGTGTCCCTCACTGCGTCTCCCCTTGTGTCTCTCTATGTGTCTCCCCGCATGTCTATTAATTCGTGTCGATTCCTTTCTTGTTCTCACTCCTACACATCCCACACATCCCACACATCCCCCACCCACTTCTTTCTGTTTCTCTTCTTCCCTCTCCTTCCCTCTCCTTCCCTCTCCTTCCCCCTCCTTTCCGCCTTCGCCGTGTTTCTTAGGTATTCGGGGACGCCATTCCCTCTGCGGACAGGTGGAAGGAAAGAGAAAACAACCTCACCTCCCTCCACCTCTCCTCCTCCCTTGCCCTCTTCGCTCTTCTCACTGTCTCCATCCTCCTTGTAAGTATTCCCCTCCTTATCTTCTATTCCTCTCATCTTCTTTTCTCCCGCCCATCTTACTCTCTCCCGCCCATCTTTTTCTTTCTCCCACTCCTCTTCTCTCTCCCAATCGTCATCTCATTGCTCCTCTTTCCCCTTTCCTCTTTCCCCTTTCCTCTTTCCCCTTTCCTCTTTCCTCTTTCCTCTTTTCTCCCTTTCTTCTGTCTTCTATCCCCTCTTTTCTCTTTTCCGCTGGCCGACGTGTACTGTTTTAACTCTCATCTGTGTGTGTGTTTGATTCGGCTTTACTTTGTTTCGCTTCAACAGTCTGTGTACATGAGCAGTGGAGTGGGTCGTTTCTTGCTCAAGGTGAACGAGGGTAATGGGGTGGTGGATCCCTCTTACTACGTCTCCTCTCCTTCCAGTATCAGGTCGGTATAACGGTGTTTGTCTATATGTGTATACGCATGTCTGTATATGTGTATGTATATGTGTATGTGTATGTGTATGTATATATGCATGTGTGTACGTGCGTGTCTTTCATGGGATTGTCTGTGTTGTGTGTCATTTCCCTACATCACCTGCTAATCGTTCTTCCCCTTCTTTTTCCTCCTCCCTTCCCTTCCCCTTTCTTCCGTTTCGTCCCCGTTACCCTACATCACCCCCCCCTCCCCCCTTTGTTTGCTTTGTCGATGACTGTTTATAGCTTGATTCTATCGTACGTGTTGGCAGTGATCCCTTCGGTCTTGTTGGTTTTCTTCATGGTGGTGGGGGTGAGGTTTTTCCCCCAGTTGTTTTTCCGCATTCTGAGATACACAATGGTCTTCGAATCCTTCCTACTCCTCCTAGCGTCCTTCACTTTCTCTCTCCTCGTCGTAAGTCTTGTCGTTCTAGACTCTCTTCGTGTATAGATGCTTGTTTATTTTAATTCATCTTCGCCCACTGCTTTCTGTTCCCTGCACTCTGTCCTATTCTGTTCGTTATCTCTGCATTCACAACTGTCCCTGTTCTTCCTTTTTCCCCTCGCCCTCACCTCTTGCTTGTTTACTTGTCACTCCAACACTACTTGTGTTGAATTCATACCTATTCACGTCAAATGTACGTCTGTAAATGCAATCAAAATATCTAGTTGTGCACCGACTTGGGTATTTTTTCAGCTGGACTGTACTGTACTTGTGTGAGTACGGTGTTTGCGTGTGTTTCGACGTGGGCCATGTACAAGAAGAAGGCGTTTTTCTCGTTCTCCAGGGCACTCCCCCATCTCTCCTCCACTCGCCTCCTCCGCAATTCCATTTCTTCCCTCCACGCCATCTTCTCCTCGTCTCTGGCTCGCATTCAGAAAGAAAGAGACGCAAATGGAACCACGGGAGAGAAGGCGAGTGGAATGTTCATAAATATGAATAAGGCGGGGCAGGTGGATCTTTCTTCTTTCCTTTGTCTGGTGTCTTCTTCTTCCTCCCCCGTCTCCTTCTCAGAATACGTCCTCCACTCCTTTTCCTCCATCTTCTTTGGCGTCCTTTCCTTCTTTGTCGGCCTGGCCCCCTGCCTCCCTCTCTTCTTCTTCGCAGTCTCCCTTTCGTCGATCGTGTGCACTCTGTCCCCCATTCCATTTGCCTACGTCATCACTGGTCTCTTTGCCCTCGTCGACCTGGTAACCTCATCTTCCCTCTCTCTTCTTCTACCCTCTCCATCTCAATATCTCTCGTTTCCCTCTATTTCATGTTGTTTCTTTTCATTCCTTGACTTTAGTGTTTAGCTGTCTTGTCTATCTTGTCTTCTTCTTTCTTACTCTGTTCCACGTGCTCCTTTTCTTTTCCTCTTCCTCCTTCTATTCTCCCTCTCTCTTTCTCTCTTGTTTTTCCCTCCCGTTGATTTCTGTCTCTAACACCGAATGTACCTGTATGAAATATGAATGAACGCAGTGTTCGATGATGTTCGGAAAGAAGAGGGCCGACGTGGAGGGGTCGCTGACCTTCTCGATCTCTCCGATTCTTACGCAGTTCCCCCTTTGTTCTCTTCCTCTGTTATTTTCCCATCCCTCCATCTCCCCTCACATCGGCCAAACCGTCATGAGACCCTTCGAACCCATCTGGTCCGTAAATACGCACTAATATTTCCACTCGCTTCATGTTTAGTTAAACCATCTCGTGTTTTTCTTTCTTTAATTTGCCTTCTCTTCCCGTATCCTCTCTCCTCCTATTCTCTCTCATCGTCTTCTTTTCCTCTCTTCTCTTCTCTTCTCTTACCTCATATTCTCTTCCTTTTCTCCTTCCATCCGTCCTTTCACCGCTCCTCTCTTTCTTTTTCTGTGCAGGGCATGTATATTGGTGTCGATGACATTCATTAAGGCTGGGTTCGCTTCTAGCATGGCCGTCTTCCTCATTTACATTGCCTCGTCCCTCTCTCTCTCTCTCCTCCTCTCCTTCACAGTAAGTTTCTTCTCCCTTTTCATTTTCAGCATGCTTGGCCTGTCCTCGTATTACTCTTTCACCTGTCTTTGTTTCCCTCCGTATCCTCCTCCTTCTCCTCTTCTTTCCCTTCCTCCGCCTCTCCATCTCTCCCCCCTCCCTTCCTTCCCTTTTTTTCTCTTCCCTTTTTCAACTTCTAACTATTCTGTTTTGTATTTCATGCGTCTATTTTCTCTATGCGCTGTCTGTGTGTATCCCCTGCACGCCGGCCTTTGGCATGGCCCCCTCTTCTCTTCTACTCTCATATTGTCGGTTCCCTCCTACTCTCTTATGTTCTTTTCTCTCTATTTCTTTTTCATAGGGTTCTCGTCTCCGATTTTCCCCTATTCTTTGGCTGTTCGCTATTTTGTTGTGCAACATTGATATCATGTCTCTCGCCCCCAAATCAATCATCGGGATGTAAAAAGACATTTTTTGTCCTCATGCAGTTGTGCATGTGGCATATGCATGTGTATTACTGCTAGTTTTTGATTGTCTTGTTTTCTGTCATGTCTGAGTGTTAAAGAGCTCTGTTACTTTTTTATTTGTTTGCGTTTTTGTTGGAGTGTATATCCTGGAAATATAACTTCGGGTATGTCTTTTGGGTGCCGCTCTTTTTACATGAAATATATTCCTTGTGTGTACACGTAGTATATACATTCTTTCTCAAGATCTCTTTGCGGGCCCTATTTAAGAAAATTCTATTTCTTTTTATGCATAACTGCTTGTCGGATTTTTGTGTGCTCAATGAAACGTATTTATCATTGCATAGTAGTTTCCATTCGTATGAAATAAAGCGTTTAAGATGTTGTACTAAAAGATTTTGTTGGAGTCACTTAAATCATTGAAGTTGAATGCGGTGTGCGTGTGGATTTTTTACAGGAGAAAAGAATGATGGGCATGATTTAGAGCATGTTTTCATTCAATGGTATACAGTTAAATTATGTGAAATCTCTCGCAACTGGGGTAAATGTACTCAGGGTCCTGTTTCTTCCAAGCAGTGTGGGAAAATACATCGTATGAAGTCGCATATAAGCAAGAAATGGACTAGAAATGGAAGTGGCACATGTATTCAAATTATATACATTATGAATATTTATTCCATTGCGCATTCTGAAGTATCACTTACGCAAATGGCTGACAGACAAATCGAGAGCGCGATGGTATTGCTGTGCATGCGCCTTATCTTTCACCCATATAATATTTTCTGCTTAATTTAGTATAAGGATGCACTCCTGGAGATGAGGACTTTTGTTTACGTCGTTTTGTATCAATCAAATGAATGATGATGGATTTCTCTTTTCAAAGGTGTCCATCCACACTGACACACTTTAGCTGCCAATGTGAAACTGTTTGCGCATGGACTCATTTCTGTGCGAGTATCATGAGGTGGCTGCTTATTATGCAGTGTGTTATAGAAACATATTTGGTGCCATTTGAATGACGATGTATTTTATCTACGTGATAGATAGATACTAACGTGTTATTATATTTTCAATCCTGCCTCTTACATAGAATCGTAGGAAGACGTTACAACAGTGACGACTTTTGGAAAAGGAATTTAACTCTGAAATGGTGTTTAGCAAACTGGTTCTCGGTGCCGTCTCCCTGCTTGTTGCGGTGATCATCGCTGTGTTGGTCTTCAACTCTACGAAGACTGTTGCTGAGAAGATCTCCGCGGCCCCTGCTAAGGCTTCCAAGCAAAAGAAGAAGACTACTCCCACCGCCCCTGCTGCTCCCTCTGCTACCCCTACTGCTGCCGCCACTACCCCTGCTGCTCCTGCCGCTGCCAAATCCAAGGCCGAGAAGAAGGCTGAAGCTAAGGCAAAGGCTGTTGCTAAGCAGGAGCAGAAGGAGAAGGAACAGAAGAAGGAGGAAGCCAAGGCTGCCAAGGCTGCTAAGTCTTCTGCCAAGAAGGGGGCCGTCAAGAAGGAGGAGGAGGAGGAGGACGACGATGAGTCTGCGGACGACTTGGAGTTCTACCTCTTGAACCGCATCGGGGGAGTTAAGCAGAAGGTCCAGAAGCAGAAGGCGCAGAAGGACAAGAAGAAGGCCCCCGTTGTCCACGTCCCCAAGGCTTCCAAGACCCCCGTCCCCGTCGTTCACAAGTTCGAGCAGGAGGAGGAAGAAGGGTGGTCTGTTGTCGGAAAGAAAGGAAAGAAGGACGACGCTGAGGAAGTTGTTCCTGCCAAGAAGACCCAGAAGGAGAAGGAGGAGGAAGCCGTTGTCGTCGTCGAGGTAGCTCAGCCCGTTGAGGCTGGCCCCGTGGTGGTGACTGTAGAGAAGAAGGTGACCGTGCCCTCCGAGAAGAGAAAGCTTATCATCGGAAAGGGAGGAGAGACAATCAAGAAGATTGTTGAAGTCACTGGAGCTTCCCTTTCCTTCCCCTCTGCCGAAGAAAATTCCTCCGAGGTCACCATCAAGGGAGAGGAGGATGCCGTCCTTACCGCTGCCAAGGTGGTCGCTGACATTGTTGCCAAAGGGTACTCCACCATCCTCTCTCCCGAGATTTTCGAGTCCTCCACTAAGGTTCCCTCTTCTTCCCTCGCCGCCATCATCGGAAAGGGAGGAGAAACCCTCAGGACCATAGAGGCCTCCACCGCAGCCAAGCTCACCCTCCCCGAGAGAGGAGTGGCGAAGAACGTGACCATCAAGCTGAGGGGTCCCCAGGAAGGAGTGAAAGCTGCGATTGAGTCTATCGCTTCCCTCGCTGATTTTGGGTTCTCCCCTCTCACTCACCCTGGATGGGTCAAGGTCGGAGTGGACTTCCCCGAGGAATACAGAAACAAGTTGGTGGGAGTGAGGGGAGCTACGATCAAGTCGATCCAGGGACAGACGGGATGTAAGGTCGTTATCAAGGACACAATCAAGAAGAAGGTCTTCGTCGTCGGACCCTCCGACAGAGTCTCTTTTGCCAAGAAGGACATTCTCAAGGTACGTCCGCAGATGTTGATTTGTACATGTATATATATGTGTGTGTTTACGTCCATGTTATTTTTCTCCATGCATAGTCGATAGTTGTTTCCGCATGTCTCATCTATCTTTCTTCCCTAGAGATCTGTGACGTCTCTTTCTATTATTTTTCTGTTCTCCTGTAGCCACTTGCTCCATCGCTTTGTTCTGCGATCCATATGCTTCTTTTCTCTTCCTCTTTCTATTTTCGTATGTTTTTGAACTCTGCGACCACGAGTTAACCCCTTTGCTCTCTTTGTGTGTTTGTTCGTTCGTTCGTCCGTGTGAATGCGTGGTATCCAATTATATTTCAGATCAAGGACAAGATCGAGAACCCTCCTGAGGTGGAGGTGAAGAAGGAGAATGACGAGGAGGAGATCCCTGAGGAATTCTTGAAGTACATCAAGGCCTAAAGAGAAGGAAAATCCAGGTCTGAAGGGAGGAAATAGCATAGGCTCGAAGCACTAGTTGTTCGTTCCCACTCTCCTCTGCACCTCTTCCCCCCTCCCCCTTTTATTCTCTCTCTATGTGAACATATATCTGCTCCATGCACTGTCCTGTTTCGTTTCGTCTGTGTGTTGATGTTTATGTCGGTGTTTCGTTTGCTATTTATTTGGCTACGTTGCCTGTTTAATTTATTATTAGTTTGTGTGGTGTTATTTGAATTTTTCTCTTCCTTTGCCCCCTTCTTCTTTACACCTCACCCCGCTTGCCCCCTCTCTCTTCTTGAGTTTTAAGAGTAGCATGTATGAGAAGGTAGTTACTTTTCTTCGTGTTTGTTTGTTTGTAGCTCGTGCTGTCTCCTTCCCCCATCTCCTCTCTCTCATCTTTTACTGACAAATATCTTTAAAGTAGAAAGCAAATAGATTATGTTTTTATTTTTGTAGCAAATAAAGCAACTTGAAAGTGAAGAGGGGCAAGACATGAAGATCAATGGGTTCTGTATATTTGAATCTTCAAAACGTAGACTTTGGTATGGTTGATAAATCGTTAAGCATGTGTTTAGAATTTTCTTGATCGTGGCAGTGTCTCTTTTTCAGTCCTTTGTTTTTGTTCGTTTATTCATAATTTAAACTCGCTCCTCGCCCGCTACTATTCAAATAGTAAATACAACCACGAAAAAGAAAAAGAAACTATGTGCGTGCATATGGGTGTATGTGTATGTGCATGTGACTTCACATTGTATGTTTCAGTGTATGTACTATAAGAGATGGTGTCCACCTACTACCAACCTACTGAGTCGATTATAAAAAGAGAAGAAAAGAGAAGGAAAGGGGTGCGAAGGGAGAGAGAGAGCAAGATTAGTAAAGAATGGGGTGGGAGGGAGGCGGGTGGGCGGAGGAAAAGGAGACAGCGGACGTAATAGAGGAAGAAGGAAGGGTAGCAAACTGGCGACCTGAGATACCAGAGAAAGGAGAAGAAAACTTGGAGGAAGAGGAAGAGGAAGAGGAAGAGGAAGAGGAAGAGGAAGAGGAAGAGGATGAAGAAGATGAAGAGGAGGGAGGGTTTCTAGCTGCTTCTATCCAAGCATTGGTACGAGGAGTAGAGGAAGAGGAAGAAGAGGATGAAGAGGAAGAAGAGGAAGGAGTGGGGGTGGAAAGTGAGGGCTTGGAAGAGATCGAAATCCCTCTTGAAGAGGAGGAGGGTATGACAGTAGATGCAGTATGTGTGGGGGGAGTGGAGGAAGAGACAGAGGAGGAGGAGGGCAAAGACAGAAAGAGGGCGGAGAGGAAGAGGGTGGAGAGGAAAGGGTGGAGAGGAAGAGGTCAGAGAGGAAGAAGACGGAGAGGAAGAGGACGGAGAGTGAGACGGGACCAGATGTTTTTGTTTGTACTTGTCCAATTGATTGAACAGAATCGAATCATAGAGAGAACTAGCCCTCTTCTCGCCCTTTTTGTGGATAGAATTGGGTTGCCCTGCTTTATTCGCCTGAGGAGTAGAAGTTGGGGGAGAGAGAGACTCCTCTCGTAGCCGGTTTCTCCTTTGTGTCCTTGTTTGTGTACTTCAAAATGAGACTTTCACTGGGGGAGAACGGGTCTCAATTTGAGTGGCACTTGAGTTGTGGAGAGAGATGATTCAGAGGAGGGAGGGGGTGGGGGCAGGAGGAAGAGAAGGGGAAGATGTAGAAGAAGATGCAGAAGAGAGAGGAGAGTAGAAGAAGGAGGAGACAAAGAGGAAGAGGAAGATGAAGAGGAAGATGAAGGGGAAGATGAAGAGGAAGAGCTAGAAGGAGCAGGGGAAGGGGAGGAGTGGGAAGAAGGGACTGAATCGAAGACTGATGGAGCCCTTGCCTTAGGAGGTCTCACAGTGAAGGGATTGACAGGGATTGTATCTCTCTCCCTCTCCACCTCTCTCCTCCTTTCAATCGCTCGCTCCCTCTCCACCCTTCTCTCAGCTCTCTCCCACTCCGCCCTCTCCCCCTCTCCCTCTCCATTCTCGCCTCCCTTTCTCTCTCGCTTGATCCCTGTGTATTGACTGCAGACACTCCCACTCCCCTCTGCTTCCCCTCTTCCTGCACATCTCCTCTCTCCTTCCTCTGCTCCCTCTTAAATTCCATCCACGTCATCTGCTTGCGGCTATTGCCCTCTGGCACACCGGATAAAGAAGGGACAGAGGAAGGGGTGGATGAAGAGGAAGAAGATGCAGAAGCAGAAGCAGAAGCAGAAGCAGATGAAGAAGAGGAAGAGGAAGAAGAAGAGACGGGGAGGGAGGGGAGAGGAAGGGTCGGGGAGGGATGGGAATAAAGGTTGTCAGAGTTCGATGTGTGGAGATGAATGATCGACCCAACCGAAGAAGACAGCGCAGAGTACCTCCCCTCCTCCTCCGCTGTATATGTTCTCGTTCGTGGTTTCGTTTGGAGAAGAAGAGGAGGCAGCGGATGAGGAGGAGGAGGAGGTAGAGAGGAAGGCAAAGAGGAGGGTGGGGGGAGGAGGAAGAGTAGTTGAGTGTGTGTTTGTCGGAGTGGAGGTTCAGAGATCGAGGGGGGTGGAGAGGGATGGGGGCAGCGGAGGATCTTGGCCTGCTATATGAAGTTAGAGTTTCAACGACTAAGGTGGGGAGAGGAGGAGGGGACTGAAGAACAGTCGCAGATGAAGAGGATGTGGTGAGGGAGGGCGCGGGGGCAACGGGCGAAGGAGAAAGGGAAGCGGATGGAGCGGAGGGATATGGAGAAGTGATGAAGGAGGGGGGTGGGAAAGGGTGAGAGGCAGGAGGGGGAGAGCAGGAGAAATGGAGTGCGGAGGGGGAGACGTATCGTAAAAAGATGAAGACCCCCTCACTGATTCAACGAATACGTATGCATTAGAAAACGTAGAGGGGTGATAGGTTGGGTCAGAGGACACAGCTGTGGAGGAGGAGGCCAAGGAGGCCGAGGAAGAGGGGATGGGGAGGGGACAGAGGAGGGGATGGAGGAGGGGGCGGAGGAGGGGACGGAGGAGGGGACGGAGGAGGGGACGGAGGAGGGGACGGAGGAGGGGACGGAGGAGGGGACGGAGGAGGGGACGGAGGAGGGGACGGAGGAGGGGACGGAGGAGGGGACGGAGGAGGGGACGGAGGAGGGGACGGAGGAGGGACGGAGGAGGAAGAAGGAGGTGCAAATGAAGTAGAAGGGACGGAGGAGATAGGGACGGAGGAAGAGAAAGAGAGAGAGAAGAAGAAGCAGAAGACGAAGAAGAGGATGGAAGAGGAGGGAGGGGGCAATGGGAGCAGAAGGAGGTGGAGAAGAGGACGTGGAGGGAGGAGTGTGAGTAGAACGAGGAGAAGTATTTGTTAAAGAAGGAGGGGGCCACAGAGGAAGCCTCTCTTGCCCTCAGCACCTCCTCTCTTCTCAACTCTCTCTCCCTCTCCCTCCACTCTCTCTCTCTCTCCCTCGTCCTCTCCTCCCTTGCCCTCTCCTCCGCAGTCCTCCTTTCCACCTCTGCCTTTCCCCTCTGTTTCTCTTCCTCTCTTGCCGCCTGCTCCTCCGCTAGCCTCTGTTCCTCTCTCCCCCATAGT
This sequence comes from Drosophila quasianomalipes, assembly GCA_035043665.1. NCBI lineage: Eukaryota > Metazoa > Arthropoda > Insecta > Diptera > Drosophilidae > Drosophila > Drosophila quasianomalipes. The sequence continues at coordinate 70,742 of JAWNMU010000358.1, forward strand.
CCCACTTGTACTGAGACGTATACACTGCGTCTGCTTTCACTCTCTTCCTGATTGCTTCTATTCTCTGTCTCCTCTTCTCTTCAGGACTCAGCCCCTCTCCTCCCGCATTGGAGCTTTCCCTCCTCCCCTTTTCCTCTCCTCCCTCTTGTCTCTCACCTCTCTCCACAACTTCTCTCCCCTCCCACCCCTCTCCCACTCCCATATCTCTCTCGCTCTCCTGTGCAGTTTTCTCTCTCTCCCTCCCCCTCTCCCTCCCCCTCTCCCTCTTCTCCGTCCACCCCGTCTTCCCTCCTATATAAAAAGAGGAAACCTCCACCTCCGGGTCCACATCTCTCTCCGTCTCTCTCCCTCTTTCCCCCTCACCCCCTCTCTTTCTACTGCCTTCTCCCACTCCCCCTACCTCCCTCTCTCTCCTTCTGCCTCAGCCTCCTCTCCCTCACTCCTTGTAGATACATCTCCCTCTCGTTTTCCCTTTCACTCTGTCTATCGCTCTGCTTTTGCCTCGCATTCTCCCTCTCCCCTCCCCTCCCCTCCCCTCCCCCTCCCCTCCCCATGGTTCATCATCTCCCCATGCCTTCTGAGAAAGACGAGCAACGGAAGAGGAAGCGGAAGAAGAGGAAGAGGATGAAGAGGAAGAAAGACGGGTTGGAAACAGAAGAATGGATCTCTGGAACATCTCCATACTTCATATTCGAGGTCACATAGCTACTAAAGCTTTTTTTATGTTCATTGTTCTCCCTCTTTCCGCTCTCCCTCTCCCTTTGTTTACTCCCCTCCACCTGAGTTGGTTCCGATCCCCATGCCTCAGCTCTCAAACCGTCAACGTCTAGGTCGTTAAGTCTCTCCTGCACCAGAGGGGAAAACATCGATGAAAGAGTAGATGAAGTAGAGGTGGAGGAAGAAGCAGAAGGAGCAGAGGCCAGGGCAGGGGACGAAGAGGAAGACGATGAAGAGGAAGAAGAAGAGGGAAGGGAAGACGATGAGGGCGAAGAGGAAGTAGCAGACGGCGTCGAATTAGGATCATGATCCTGCTCGAAGAGTATTTTCTGCGCTTGAATAAGATGAGAACAGACTTGACGAAGGAGTGGAGAATAATTTGGAGGGAGTGGATGCTGTTGACGACAAGGAGGTAGACAATCTCGAAGATGTATTTAACTGAAACAACATACAAAACACGTTTGTTAGGACAACTGATAAAAACAGAAATATACATACATTCTCAAATGAAATATTCATGTGTTCTTAAAGAAAAGAAATACTTACTGCGTTCGCTAGCAAAGCGTCTGCGTCTTGCGCTGCAGACATTGCGAGTTGTCTAGCAGACGATACTAGCATGGTCACGTACTCGAAGTACAAGCTAAATTAGCGCAGAAACTGGATAAACAAGAAAATATCGAGTATATTTTAACAAAGAAATATGTTAAAGTGGAAAGGGCAGTTCATACAAGTTTGATAAATGTTGAATTTGATACTCATCTATCCGTTTTTTTTTTCGCGACTATTTAAAAATAGAAAAATGGTGAGTGAAAAAAACGACTTATAAAAAATAAAAGAAACATGTTGGATGTCTCTCTTATGAGGCACTAATGTGGTATATCACTAGACGTAGTCTTATACGTGAGTCAAATAACTCTCGTGAAATAAGGATAAATCGTAGCTTTAAGTTGCGATTGCACTTCCAAAAGAAAGAAGTAAAATCATATTTCCTCAATATAAATATCTTACGCACTTTGTTGGGAGAGAAGGGAAGGTGAAAAAGAACGCGAAATTCTTAAACTATCCTTCGGAGGATATTTGACTAAAAAAGAAACCATTCTTATATTGTAAGGAGGTTTTAACCTGGTGTTTCAACAAAAGTTTGGTGTCCATCTCGAGTGAAAAGGTGTATTGCTTTGGAGAGTCAACATCTGTGAAACAGAGGTGCGAAGTGGAATGTCAGCTTACACATCTCATTTCCAACCGCATGGTCACAATACTATTTACAATCCGATGAATCACAGCCATGGGATATATCAACCGGAACAGCATTTCTGTTGGTTCAGTAGGTAGTTCGGTGAGATATAGTCGAAGTCCGGATGACAGCTTTGTCAGAGTGCAGGATCTCTACAATGTCCCATCAATTAAATTCATACAACTACTTGTTCGCTTCACACAAAGTATTTTGGCATTTGTGTCCTTCATGTGCCTATCCTCTGCGGGGTCTTATATTGGGTTTAGTTCGGAGTTGACTGGTTTGGACTACGTTCCAAGTGCGAGATTCCTGTTGATTTCGAATGTGTTAGCATTCATTTACTCTTTCTCCACGACTTTATTTCTTCTGTATCAAAAGTGCATGAGCTCGTCAGAGGTAATTTACTAAGTCTCGTGTTATATTTTAGCGGAGTCTCCGCGTATCTGTGTATTCTTTCAAGTTTATATTGTATATTCTCAATGTGCTTCAAATAACCCAAACTGATTTGATGGTTGTATGGTATATGTGTAACTTTATGTGTATGTATATATATGTGTGTATTCATGCGCGTATATTCATGCGCGTATATTCATGCGCGTGCATTAATGTGTGTGTATGTATGTATGTGCGTGTGCATGTATGTATATATATGTGTGCTTACGTATGTGTGCTGATTAGTGTGTATGTGTGCTTGGATGTTTCGCGTGCTGCTACCTCAGAGAAGAGTAGTATACCGCATGTTTTTGCTTCGTTATTACTCGGTTGGGTTCGGTTCGTTCTTTGATCTGTCGTTTTTCTTCCTGCTCTTCTTCGCTGCGTCATCCTTGAGTGATTTCTGCGTCAACTACTCCTGTAGCTCATCATCCGCTGTGCACTGGTCGATCGTGTGTGCGTTTGCTGGCGCTCTATTGAGCATAGGTACTTGTGTGTTTGGTGCGGTTCAGTTCTATGGGTTCTCGAAGCTCTGGTACTTGATTTGCTTTTTCCCCGTCATTCACCAAGTCTACTCTGCAGGGGAAAACATCTACGAAGCGCAGTGCAACCACCACGCATACACACACGCACTGAATGCCAAACAGACTCAGAAGGAGAGATATACTCTTGAAGGGAGGCAGACGAGGGGAGGGAAGTCCTGGGAAGGATAAGAGACGAAGCTGTAAGGGAGAAGAGAGGAGCAGACGGTGAAAGTCCTTCCTCCTCTTCGTCGTATTCTTCACTTGCCTCCCCCTTATCTCGACCACGCTCTGCCATCTCTCCTCACCTCTTTCTGCCCTCTACCCCAACCTCATCCTCTCCCTCCTCTCCTCTTTCCTCCCGCCCCTCCTCTCCTTTCCTCTCCTCCCCTCGCTTCCCCTTCGTTCAACTCTTTCCTTTCCTCCAAAGGACTAGGCATCTTCCTCTCTCTCCCATCCTCTCCCTCTCATACCCTCCCCTCACTCCTCTGTCTACCGCCCCTCCCCTCTTCCACCCGTCCTCCTTCTCCTCCCTCTCCTCCTTCTCCTCCCCTTCCTCTCTCTCGCACTCTTCCCTCTCACACTCCTCTCCCCACTCGCCCTCCCAATCTCTCTCGACAGACCCCACCCTTCCCCCTCAACCTTCCCTCGCATTCTGATCTTATTTCTCTCATCTCTCTCTCTCCACCTGATCTCCTCCTCCTCCCCCTACCCCATTCCTCCACTCACCTTAACTCCCCAGTGTATTCTCCTCTGGACTTCCGTCCTCTCCCTCTCCTACTCCTCCCTCTGGGTCCTCTACTCGCTCTCACTCATTCTAAGACATAACTCCTCCTTCCTCTCCTTCCTTTCACACGCTTCCGCTCTCCTCCTCGCCCCTCTCCTCTGCTTTGGAGGGAGGGAGAGCGGAGAGGCAAAGGAACAAGCAAAGGGAGGAGGAGGAGCGGATGAGGAGGGAAATTGAAGAGGAGAAAAGGAGGAAGATAGAAAGAGAGAGACAGAAGCAGAGGCACAGGGGCAGGGGGAAGCAGAGGAGGGGGGGAAGGGGAGGACGAATAGCATTGTGTTTGTGGGAGGAGGGGAGAAGGAACAGGAGAAAGGAGGGGAGAAGGAAGGAGAGGGGTGGAAGAAACCTGAAGAAGAAATGAGGGAAGGAGAAGTGAGGGAAGGAGAAAGGACAGGAGAGATCGAAATGAAGGAGTGGGGGAGGCTAGCAAAAGCAGAGGTGGACGAGGGGGAGGAGGACGACGAAGAAGAAGAGGAGGAGGAGGAGGAAGAGGGACTGGAAACGGGAGTGGGAGTGGGAATGGAGAGGAGGAGGAGGAGGAGGGAGGAGGGAGACGGGGAAGGGGAGACGAAATGGGAATAAATGTGAAGAATACTCAAGAAGAAGGGTTCACTGATCGTTCTTTCCCCTCTGCATTCCCTTCACCTACTTTTTCTTCCCCTCCCTTCGCTTCCTCTCCCTTCTCTTCCTCTCCCTCCCTTCCTCCTCTTTCCCCTCTTCTCCTTTCTCTCCTTCTCCTTTTCCCTCTCCCTTTTCTTCGTCCCCCTTCTTTGCCTCCCCCTCTTCTCCCCTTTCCCCTCATCCTCTTCCTTTTTCACCGCATCGTCCCCCTCTTCTTCCTCGATATCGGCTCTGACCCTTCCCTCTCTGTTGGGTCACCCCTCGTTCTCCTTCCTGCACTTCGCTCTCCATCCCTCTTCTAGGCCTCGACATCATCCTCGCTGCCTTCTCCTTCGGCTCGTGTGTTTCTATCGTTCAGCTATGTAACACTCCTCTCCCCTCCGTACTCTTCTTTGTCCAAACCTTCCTCTCCTCCCCCTCTTCATCTACCTCCCCTCCCTCTCCCCCTCCCACTCTTCCTATTCACCCTCCTCCATTCCTTTCCCCTTCAACCTATCGGGGTCTGCATCCCACCTCTCTTCGTTCTCCCCTTCATCGCCCTTCTCCTCTTTGCCTCTCCCCTTCCCCCTTATCCCCCTGGGCCTCCCTCCTTCTGCCCTTCCCCTGGTGCTGAATCCGTGGTTCCCAGATGACCTTAGCTTCTGTTCTACCTCACAGGCCACCATTTTCTCCTGTCTCCTCTGCTTCTCTTGCCTCCTCGTTTACCTCTTCCTCTCTTTCTCCTCCTTCCGCTCCCACGTACTTCGGTTCGCTAGGACTGTGGGGTTGGGGGCGGAGGGAGCTGATCTCCTCTCCTTCTTCGTCATGCAAGTTAACGGAACAACCCTGCACGCAAACGACTCGCCATCCTCTTTTTCCTCTTCCTCCTCATCAGCGTCCTCGTCTTCGCTTTCGGCTTCAACTTCTCCCTTCCGTCCCTTGTTATCCGTGGGAATAAGCGATGGGGAAGGGGAGGAAGAGCGAGGGAGAGGGAGAGGGAGCAAAGGAGTGAGAGGGGGGGAAGGGAGAAGAAGGGGAGGAGGAACAGTGGAAGTGAGAACGACAGTGAGAATGCTAGTGAAGGACATGTCTTTGTGGGAGTCGAAGGGGGGTGATGGAGAAGGTGGGGGAGGGGAAGAAAGGAGAGAGGGGGAGGGGGAGGGGGAGAAATAGAGAGAGACAGGGAAGAGGACGGAGAGGGAGGGTACGAGAGAGGGGCCGATGGTGTGGGGGTGGTGGGGAGAGTGAAGGGGGTGGTGAGAGCCATCCTTCCCTCCTCTCTCTCATCCCTCCTCCTTCCTTCCTCTATCAAATATCAAAAGCTCTCGTTGGAGACGAACGGAGGCAGAGGAAAGGGGAAGGGGGCGGGTGAAAGGGGGGTAAAGGATGGAGGGGAAGGGGCAAAGGGCGTTCTAAGAGAGGGGGTGAGCGAAGAAGGAGAGGGCGAACGGAAAGGGGAAGTGGAAGGAGGGGAGGAGCGGAAAGAGCAGCAACGAAGAGAGGAAGGGGAAGGGGCAAAAGGGAGAGAGAGAGGGCGAGGATGAAGGAGAAGCAGAAGCTCTTTCCTCTGTCCATTCGACTCTCTCCTCTTCTTCTCCTCTCCTCTTCTCTCTCCTTCTTCTCTCTCTCTTCTTCTCTCCTCTTCTTCTCTCCTTCCCCTCCTCCCTTTCGTCTTCTTCCTTTCCTCTTCTCCCTTCTCAACTTCTCTCCTTGACTCTGTCACAGAGGAGAAGCAGAAGGAAGAGGATAAGAGAAGGGAGAAGGAGAGGGGGAAAGGGAGCGGGAGAGAAGGGGAAAGGGAGCGGGAGGGAGAGGAAGGGTGTGATTTGCGCTTGGTCCCCTCGTTGTTTCCGTCTCTCCGCTTCCTCTCCTCCCTCTCCCTCATCGTGATCTTCTTCGTCTCCTTCTTCTGCATGGTCTTCGTCTCTCTCTTCTCCCTCTCCGTTTCCTCCTCCTCTGCTCTCCCCTCTCCCTCCTCTCTCCCTTCTCCTTTGTTCCTCCCCCCTTTCTTCATCCCTTTCTCCCTCTTCGTCCACCCTTTCGTCCTCCTCGCCGTCCCTTTCCCTTCCATACACTCTGTTCGACTGTCTCTCATTTCTCCAGTCCTCCACCGTCATCGTCTTCCTGTACTCTTTCCTCCGACTCACCCTCCCTCTCTTCTTCAAACTCTACCTCTCCAGCTCATCACACTATTCAGCTCACTTTCCCACCTCTCTCTCCCCGTCTCCTCCCCCTCCCCTCTCCCCTCTCTCTCGTCATTCTCCTCCTCCCTCTCATCTCCTTCAATCCATCCTCTTCTTTCCCCGTTCGCCTCTGCACTCTCCTCCCTCCTCTCCTCCCTCTCTTCCCTCTTTTCGCACCTCTTCTTCGTGCTTATGGAAACTTCTTCTCCCATCTACCTCCGCTTCGACTCCGTCTTCTACAAGGTACTTCCCCTCCTAGTCTTCATAGACCTCTCTCCCTCGTCACCTCCCTCTCCTCCTCCTCATTCGTGTTCAGACTCATCAAGACTGACAAGTATATCTCCCTCATAGCGAACATTCAATTTGAGAACATCCCCTCACTCCTCACCCTTTTTTTCGTCTCTCCCTGCATCCTCTGCGTACTCCTCTTCGACTGTGAGTATCTGTTCTTGTTGGAAAGTCAAGTGCACACCATCATCGAGAGGGGATGCAGAGGAATGGAGGTGGGAGGCGTGGTAATTCCTCCTATTAAGTTCGTTTATTCTGTTGATGAGTATAAGAGACAAATACAGGCGCTAGTGTCCTTCAGAGGAGGGGTAAGTGGGAAGAAGAGTGCGGGGAAAGAGGGAAAGGAGACACAGGAGGGAAAAGAGAAGGGCGCTGAGGGAGAAACAAAGGGAAGGGAGGATGGGGGAGAGGGGAGAGGAGGAAGAGCGAATGGACTTCAACGGAATTGCGGATTTGGAGGAGGGAAGGGGGGTCCGCGGTGAGTGGGAGGAGGAAAGAAGGAGGGAAAGAGAAAACGGGAGGGGGCGAAGAGAGATGGAGAAGGAAAGAGAGGGTCGAGAAGAGCATAAGTTAAGAGAAGGTAATGAAAGAGGGAAGGAAGAGGAAAAGGAGATCGAGAAAGAGAAAGGGGAGGAAGAGATGGTGAGAAAGGAGGAGGAAGGGAGGAGAGAGAAGGAGGAACGAGAGAGGGTAGAGAAGGAGGAGGTGGAGGAAGTGGTGGAGGAGGACAAGTTTTGGAGCGATGATGTATACATATGTAGTTTCAGACTCGAACGTAGTTGGTTCGTTCGGAGAGGAGGAGAGGAGGGAGGAGGACTCGTTGCTAGCAGTGAAGGAGGGGGACCAGATGTTCGTGAACAAGTCTCTTTCCTCTCTCGACCCACAGTGGTCATACGTCCTCAACTGCTCTTCTGGGGCGAAGGGGTGGGTCCCGTCGAACATCATCGCTCCCATGTGATAAATCAGACCCTGTAGAGCGTACCACCTACGCATGAAAACTATGCTCTGATGTCCTCCTACAGAGCCTTGAACGCCCCGCTCCCCAGTACCCCTCCTCCAGCATCCTATCACGTGTTGGTACCGAGGTATAGCTAGTAGAGATGGTGTGTTAGTATGAAATAACTCTCTATGTTGTCACATTTTCAGAGCCATAACTCCCTCCGCCCCGACGTCGTTTGCCTTGATGTAAGCATCTCAGTTCACGCGCCCTTCCCCTCCTCTCTCCTCTTTTCTCTGGTCGCCCTAGCTTATTATTCGATCCCCCGTTTACATATTATAGGGGACTACTCTTCGCAAAGAAACGCAGTGCGTGTACATTAGTATCAATTGTTATAGTTAGTGCATTATTTTATTCCTGTTCTGTGCATGTATGAATATCTGTTCCCTTTTTTATTTTCTACGTTGCTTCGCTCCTTTTTATTCTCTTGCTATTATATGCATTGCATATCTCTTTAACCTGAGACAAACGATGTCTATGTCTCGGAGTGCGCAATGTGTACTGTTTATATTTGTTCCTTATTAATTTCCCCCGTTATTTTTCTTGTGGGTTATATTTTTGTTATCTCCTGTTTCTCGAGGTATTTTGCCACTTTGTCCTGTATTTAATTCAATCGGTGTATATCATGTAATTATTTGTAAATGAGTTATTTTTAAATGTAATGGATCCTGTTAAATTAAACATTGTAATGCTTCGTTTTTTGCATTTCTTCATCCTCACATATTCTCTGTGTTGATGTGCGATCATATCTCCTTTCTGTTTCCCGTGGTCTCTGTGTTGTAATCTGAATGAGTTTGTATGTGTTTAGTATTGCAAGCTTCATAGCCTCCTCTTCCTCTTCTGTTATGTGTATACTCCCCAATAAGCGCCGCCCTCTCTGATTTGTCAACGAGACGGAGGTGGATGAAGAGGAAGGAGAGGAAAGGGAGGAAGAAAGCAATAGTTGTGATGCTGTACGTGGACAAAACCTGATCTGGCAGTTGTATTCTTCGATGAATAAAAGTACGTGCATTCAAATTTCCATTTTAGAAGCTTATTTTTGAAGAAAGAAGAGTGATGAGGATGATGAGACCGGCTGGATTCCAGTTAATCGATACTTGTTCATGCATGTGCGTAGGTATTTATGTATGTAATAATGCTTGTGAACATATGCATATGCACTGTGTGTGCATCGAAGTGAAAGATAACGTGAAAAAACAAAATTTTACTCCTAAGAAAATAGCAACGCAAAACCACACATAAAGAAAAAAAGGATTAAAATTAAAAAGAACCTAGAATAAAGGAATGGGAAATAGGAATCAACAATGTTGTGGTATGTAAGGCGTGCAGAAGGGAGTTTAGACTACGAAATAAACAAAGCTAGATCAGAGTCATCGTAAATATGCGAAAGAACACACAACAAGTATCTGCTGCTTTCGGTCCGCTGAAACCAACAACCAGCAAAGAAAGGAGAGTGAGTTATCACTCAGGAATTGCGCGGGAAAAGGAAAAGGGCGATAGAAAATATTATGGAAAACACGATAGAACAGGGGAGTGCGAGAGTGGAATGGAGCAGGACTCGTATGGAAAGGGTATTATAAATTAGGAAAAAAAGAAACTGGCCGGGGAAAAGATAAATAAAAGAAAACAACGAAAGGGAAAATTCCATGGATGGGAATAGAAAGAAAAGAACAAAGAAGCAAAGGAGATGAACAATGAATAGAGAAAAAATAAGCAAGAGAAGAGATGTGTGCGAGAGTTAATCGTTGAAAACAAAGGGGTCAGTAAGCGTGAGAATCGGTGCTATTCAGTCTTCTTTCGTAGCCTAAACACTTAGTTTATCTGCTCAGTTCGCTGAGCAAGCAGACGACGTAGGTTCTCTAACACGTTCTAATAAAGCAGATGGGTGGTTTCGCTCTGTGTAGTTCTGTGGAAGTCTACCCACCCGCCTCTGACTCTCCTTTACTTCTCTTCAGTGTCTCGAGTAGACCAAGACTAGTTACGTCTATCTACATGCTCCACTTTCCTAGCTCAGAATCCGATACGTCAGAGACCTCATCAGCGACAGAGGACCCCTTGGAGGGGTTGGTGTTGGTCCAGTCGTTGTCGTCCAATGCGGAGGAAAATGCATCTGCCAGCATAGTGGTATCGTTCTCTTCCTTGTCCATTCCCCAGTCGTCGTCCACGCCAGACGACACCAACGTCATCTGCAGCTTTTTAGCCTTCGAAGAGGAGGAAGAAGAAGAAAGGGAAGAGGAGGAAGTAGAGGCGGGGGCGGGAGGGGTAGCGGAGATGGATGGGAGAGAAATAGTTTCTCCACCGAGTTCCTCATCAAATAGATTCTCTAGGTGGTTGTTGTCTGAGTCATCCCTCCCCGAGAGAATAGTGTAATCAACTGATGAAACGACCTCCTTCTTCTTCAAGCAAACAGCGTAGTACCCGAGAGAACCAAACAACAATACGAACAGACTAAAGATCAGTCCAGAAGAGAAAGAAGAAGACTCCTCCACCTCGGAAGAGGTGTTCAACTCGTAGTCGTTGTCTTTGAGATCAGTGGGGGATGGGAAGGTCTTAGACGGAGCTTGAGCAGTGGGAGATACCCTTCTATTCTTCGACTTCTCATCCACCTTCTTCTCCACCTTCTCCTCTCCCTCCTCATCCTTTTCCTCCTCTTTCTCCTCATTCTCCCCCTTATTCTCCTCCTTCTTCTCTTCCTTCTTCTCCTCCTTATCATCCTTCTTCTCCTCCACCTTCTCCACCTTCTTCTCCACCTTTTTCTCCACTACCTTCTCCTCCTTCTCCTCCTCCTCCTCCTCTTCTTCTCCCTCCTCCTCTTCTTTTCCCTCCTCCTCTTTCTTCGTGCCCTTGTTATCATCCTTCTCCACCTTCTTTTCTTTCCCGTCCTTCTCCTGTTCAGCCTTTTCCTTTGTCTCCTTCTTCTCCTCCTCGTCTTGCTTCTCCACACCCTTCTGACTTCCCTTAGGAATCAGCCCAGTTTCGTCTTCCTCTTCCTTCTCTTCGTCGTCGTCCTTCTTCACGACCTTCTGCTTCTCCTCCTTAGCGTCCTCCTTGTCCTCGGAAGGCAGAGTGGGATTGAGAGGAGAAGAATCAGAAGCAGGAGAGGGAGCAATGGGAGTAGAGGAGGAAGAGGGGTTAAAAGGTCGGCAGTAGGGGAAGTGGGGGGTAGCAGAGGCAGTAGGGGAAGTGGGGGCAGCAGAGGTAGTAGGGGAAGCGGGAGCAGCAGAGTCAGTAGGGGAAGTGAGGGCAGCAGAGGTAGTAGGGGAAGTGGGGGCAGCAGAGGTAGTAGGGGAAGTAGGGGAAGTGGGGGCAGCAGAGGTAGTAGGGGAAGCGGGAGCAGCAGAGTCAGTAGGGGAAGTGAGGGCAGCAGATGTAGTAGGGGAAGTGGGGGCAGCAGAGGTAGTAGGGGAAGTGAGGGCAACAGAGGTAGTAGGGGAAGTGAGGGCAGCAGAGGTAGTAGGGGAAGTGAGGGCAGCAGAGGTAGTAGGGGAAGTGAGGGCAGCAGAGGTAGTAGGGGAAGTGGGAGCGGTTGAGTCAGCAGGAGAAGTGGGAGCGGTAGAGTCAGTAGGGGAAGTGGGAGCAATGGAGGAATAGGAGGGGAGAGGAGCAGTAGAAGCAGGAGCAGGAGCAGAAGCAGAAGCAGATGTAGAGACAGCAGCGGGAGCGGGAACTGAAGAAGGGGGAGTCGAGACAGGAGGGACAGCTGACTCATTAGCAATGGGGGAAGGGGTAGCCTCACCCGCTGTGTTCTGAGCCTTCTTCATCTCCTTCTTCTCCTTTACCTCCCCTGCTCCTCATCCTCCGCCTCGTCCTCCTCCTCCTTCGGCTTCTCGGTTCCTTCTCTCTCGACCTTTCGTTCTAGGGTCGAGGAGGATTCCGACAGAAGAGAGAGAGGAGTGAGCGGAGCAGAAGGGAAAAGGGAAGAGGGAGGAGGGGGAGAAGAGCGAGTGGGCACAGAAGGGAGCAGGGAAGAAGAGTTAGTAGAAGTAGAGTTAGAAGGTAGAACAGAATGCTTCCTGTGAGTGGAGGAGTTGGAGGGAGAAGAAGAATGATGGGAAGCAGAGGGAGGAAGGAGGGAGGAGGTGGAGTCGGAACCAGATTCATCGATGATCATAGAAGAATTAGAAGGCGAAGGGGAAGGGGAAGAGGAAGTGGGCAGAGAAGGGTTAGAGGGGAGAGGGAAGGGGAGGGAAGAGTTAGAGGCGGGGGGCAAGGGATGGGAAGAGTTAGAGGCGGGAGGGAAGGGGCGGGATGAGCCAGAGGCGGGGGGAAGGGGAGGGAAGAGTTAGAGGCGGGGGGAAGGGGCGGGACGAGCCAGAGGCGGGGGGAAGGGGAGGGAAGAGTTAGAGGCGGGAGGGAAGGGGCGGGATGAGCCAGAGGCGGGGGGGAAGGGGAGGGAAGAGTTAGAGGCGGGGGGAAGGGGCGGGACGAGCCAGAGGCGGGGGGGAAGGGGCGGGACGAGCCAGAGGCGGGGGGAAGGGGAGGGAAGAGTTAGAGGCGGGGGGCAAGGGGTGGGAAGAGTTAGAGGCGGGAGGGAAGGGGCGGGACGAGCCAGAGGCGGGGGGAAGGGGAGGGAAGAGTTAGAGGCGGGGGGCAAGGGGTGGGAAGAGTTAGAGGCGGGAGGGAAGGGGAGGGAAGAGTTAGAGGCGGGGGGGAAGGGGCGGGACGAGCCAGAGGCGGGGGGAAGGGGAGGGAAGAGTTAGAGGCGGGGGGGAAGGGGAGGGAAGAGTTAGAGGCGGGGGGCAAGGGGTGGGAAGAGTTAGGAGGCGGGGGGCAAGGGGTGGGAAGAGTTAGAGGCGGGAGGGAAGGGGAGGGAAGAGTTAGAGGCGGGGGGGAAGGGGGGGACGAGCCAGAGGCGGGGGGGAAGGGAGGGAAGAGTTAGAGGCGGGGGGCAAGGGGTGGGAAGAGTTAGAGGCGGGGGGCAAGGGGTGAGAAGAGTTAGAGGCGGGAGGGAAGGGGTGGGAAGAGTTAGGAGGAAGGAAAGAAGAAGGGTGAGAATTGGACTTAGATGAAGAAAGAGAAGAAGGGGGAGGAGAGAGAATTCATTGGGTGAGACAGATGAAGGGAGAGAGATGGAGACGGTAGAGGTAGCAGAAGGAGAGAGGAGAGAGGAAGAGGAGGAAGGAGAAGAGTGAGAGGTAGAAGAAGGGGGAGAGGGTTTGGGGAGTTTAGAATTTGTCTCGAATCTCTTAGCAAAGGCATTCACGACATCCTTGTCTTCTCCTTCCTTTTCATCTTCCTGTTCATCACTTTTCTTTTCATTTCCTTCCTTCTTCGTCTCCTCCTCCTTCCCAACATTCTTCTTTGCTCCCAACAAAGGATTCTTCACCTGAACCACCTCGTCAGTCTCCTCCTCCTCATCATCATCATCGCCTGCATCTTCTTCCTTGGTAAATCGCTTGATGTTGTTCAGTCCAGGGATAGAAGGAATAGAAGCAGAAGACGATGGAGTCGAAACTAGAGACGCCAACCTATTCAAACTGTTTCCTCTCTTCGAAGGGAGATTAGAAGAACCAGTTGTAGCCAAGGAGGGGGAAGATATACTGCCAGTCATTGTGGTAGTAGCAGGCAGACCAGCTGTTTCGGGAAAGGCAAAAGCTAATTGCAACTGATCCCCTACTTCATTTATATAGAGGAACATGTCAGCAATAACCACACAAACAAACCAAAAAGTGTACAGTTATTTTGAGGCGGTCAAACATAATCGCAGAGAATGGCATTGCTGTGAATGGTAAACAAGGGGGAAACTATAAATAAAACACCCATGGCATAAATCTTGTGGCGAACAGAATTGCTTACCTGCGAGTAAGGCAGCTACAACTAGAGTTAAAACTGTAGTCTTCATGAAAACCTATTGTATGAAATATATAAGTAGAAGAAATGATTGGGTAAGAGAATGGTTACCATTGAATGGTATGAAAAAGGAAATAATGTCAAGTTTAGTGTATGACGTCGAGATTGGAAAATGGTAAGTAGAAATTATTTGGATATTGGTTGGTGCGCATTTAAGATGGAAAGATATTTTTATTTTTTGTCTTCTGCACCAAATACTTAACTTCATTTTTTATATAGATGTGTTTGTGTATCTGTATATATTACTCGCCGAATAATAAACTTTACTCCGATTCCCTTTTAACATTAAGAACCAAGTTTTATAAAATCAGTATTTTGCGCATGTTGGAATAATATTTAGATTAGTGCTTTCTATGCCAAACTTTGATTACACATTGTAAAACTACAGTTGCGCAAAAAACGAGAAAAATAAAACCAAAACACATGAACTTAAAAGTATTAATAACACTGACTATTTATTTACAAAAAATATATGAATAAAAAACAGCAAAAAATACAAGTTTCACTAGTTATTGTTATGATCATTCATATTTCATTTCATCACATTATTTTTGCATTTTAAATGGTAGAAGAAAAAGTTGACTTTGTCTATATTTTCACTATATACATACTATTTCTGTCTGTCACATCCTCCATGAATCCTATTTCATTGTACAAAATATAAAGTAATATAATGTAGCAACGAGATTTATGATTACTTGGTTAACATTTATAAGATAGAATTATCATATTTTTGGGAGGAATTAGCACATTTCAAATAGGAATTTATTTTGTTATATATGATTCAATATAGTTCTTGGCAAATAGTAGTTCTGAAAATAAACATCCAATTTTCAAATAAAATTTTAATATTGATTATATAAATATCACTCCCTTTCACATGCTATCCACCTTAGCATAGTGGTAGTGCATCCGTTTCGTAAACTGAAGGCCGCGGGTTCAATCCCCGCAGGTGGATTCCTTTCTCTACGCGATTATGCGCCTAAAATATAAAGCCTTACATTTGAGATTTGCAGTAAACATGTGGTGTAAAACTATGGATCAAACTTTTGACATACATTCTATTTATTGACAAATCAATATGGTTATCAACTTATCATTAACGTTTAAAACTCATATTCGTTGTATACACGCCAAATCACATATCAGTGTATAAGCAAGTTACGTAACCCAAAAGAACATAACCAGAAACAATCAAAAACAAAAATTAAAAAAAACTGAGGCGGTGGAACTGGGGTGAATGCGTATTATCACAACTGAAAATCAATTGCACATACATATTCACCTCTCGTATTCACATAGGCCGTCCAGCTTGGCAGCCACCTTACGCGCTCCATCCACACAATCAAACTGTTCTCATCGGAGCAACGCCCTAAACTTTACACTAGACAGAAAAAAAACAAATCTCCGATCAAGAAAACTTGGAATGAACGAGGAGAAACTACTTAATAATGGTAAATGGGTACAAGCAAAGGAGAAAGGAGAGAGGGAATATTCATTTGCAAACACAACTGAACCAATAACGCTCATCCCTCGTACCAGCGACACCAAGTCGATATGGAAATGATGGCCTTAAAAATACTTCTTGTACTGCTTAATGAGCTCATCTCTCTGGAAGATACCAGCGGCGATGGAGGAGGCGAAGAAGGTGTTCCTGGCAGCAACGAATCTTCCGTAGGGGAGAGAAACAAGAGCTACGGCAGCAGTGGGCACAGCTACAGCGTACCACCCATAGTTGTCCTTTACATCAGCTACTTGCACTTTGGTATTCGCCCAGAAGTCCTTTCCGTCGGCAACAAGGGCTTGTGACTTGTTCTTGAGCGTCAGAGACGTACTTAGAGGCGCTCTCCTTCGCATCGGAGAGAGTCTCCCTGGAGGTGGAGATTGCGTCTCTCAGAGATGCCCTCTCCTCATTTTCATTCTTCAAGTACTTCACAGTTGCAGTCAAAGTACTTCTGCAACTCTTCTCCCACATTCTTCTTGACGACAGGGGCCTCGGGGGTAGCAGCAGGGGTGGAAGCAGGCTTGTTCTCAGTGGACATTATTTCTACAGAGGATTGGAGCAGGAAAGTAGTGGTTCAAACATTCAAGTATATATTTATGTGCACATTACATTATTAAACCCGCATACGTATTACGTAGGAACATAATCCATGAAAAAAAACAAAAATAAACACCACACGCGCACGAAAGAGAAAACAATCACTTTACGATCACACAAACATAACAGGAGATACGCGATTCTCGCAGATCTGTTATTACATGACGACACAGAAACATACAAAAGGAGGTCCGACCGTAACCTATTTACAATACTATTTGCGTAACCACACATGACGTGAGAACGAACAAATAAATGAAACAGTTCCTACAAATAGACCAGATTCTAGAGTGAAGAAAAAAAAAACACAACTTTTTCGAACCAGAATTATGATAGTAAAAAACAAAAAAGAGAGCCACAAGAAATAATCAATTATTAACGATAAAATAGTACAATGCGCGCTATTTAGCGACAAAATGCGAACAAATACACATACAAGAAACAAACGAAAACGGAGTTGATCGACTGTCCTGTGTTCTTTGATTTTTCGGGAAAAAATCTACACTTTTTTACGAGGTTTTTAAGTAGCTGCCTGAAAACTAATGCATTTTTCCACACATGTACTAGATAAATACAAAAATAAACGTATCCACATACAATACATAATTGTTCCTATCTACAATCACATGCCGACCCATTTAGTTTCATTATTACGTCACAAAATGAAGCTCTGCGATGTGATCTTCAAGTCAACTATTTTCGTGATACAGTTGTTTAATACTCGGAAAATTATTTGCGCTGCTTTGCACTGCTACTGCGATTACACTGAATTAATTAGTCTTTATTTTGTGAATTTTTTAAATATAACTAGTTGAGGAAAATATACAATGCTAACTTTGTTCTATCGCGACAAAGCTCTATGACTTGAGAAATAACAGATTCAAACAGAATGAATAACCAACAGACTTTACGAAAATCATTGGTTGCATACAACATATTGTATATAATATGGATGACAATAATATATATAAAATTAAATAAATTCTCCCAGGAAAATTTGGAATAAATAAGAGTCTAGAACGGATGAAATAGAAACACCTCTTTTTCCCTTGAACTCATCCAGTTGATTGCCGGTTTTCTTTTTTTTCAACGCTTCCCCCAATGTCTCTACTCCCAAGGACTCCTGCACCATTTTTAGGCTTCCCCATAGAGGAGGGATGTACAGTGAAGGTGGGGAAAGAGGGGGTTGGGAAGACAGTGGAGAGGTCTCAAAGCGAGCGAAGGGGGGATGGAGAGAGAGAGCGGGCGGGAGAGCTTGGGAGTGGGAGTATCTAGCATTGCAGAGATAGAGAGGGTTGGGAATGAACAAGGAGTAGACGCTTTCTCTATCTCCTCATCCACTGAATACACGGCAGAAGTCAAAGGGTGGGAGGAAGGAGAGGGGGAGGAGGAAGAGAGAGTAAGAGAGGGGGAGGAAAGAGAAGAGGAAGGAGAGGATACGGTTGAACGAGATGAAATTGGGGTTGCAGGAAAGAGAGGAGAAGTTGATACGCCCTGCAGAGTGTATGAGCCTGGAATATGTATCGATAAACGGAATATTCTTTTTTGGCGGGAAGAGGGCCGGACAAAAGGAGAGGGGAAGAGAGGAGAGAAAGACTGGGCAGAAGGAACTGATTCGGGTTGGAAATATGAATTGCTCGTGGCTCTAATGATCTTGATGAGATGGTTCTCTAATGGGGAGAGAGGAGGTGTGTTGTTGTGAGATGAGGGGTGGGATGAGAGAGGAAGAGAAGAGGAGTGGGGGTGGGAGTGGGAGGGGGAATGGGAGTGGGAGGGGGAATGGGAGTGGGAGTGGGAGTGGGAGTGGGAGTGGGAGGGAGGGAGCCAGAGGCAGGAACGAATGAGGGGAAAGGAGGGAGGAGGGAGAGGAAGGTCAGCTCAGAGGGAGAGGAAGACACGAGCAAAGAGAGCTGGGAGAGGATCATTTGTTCGTTGAAGGATTCTTTTTCTTCCTCTCCCTCTCCTCCTTCTCGTCACTCTCATCGCTCTTTCTCCTTTTTGCATCCTCGATTTCTCTTTCCCACTCTCTCTCCCTCCCCCGTTTTTCCGCCTCCTCCCCCCTGACCCTCTCTCTATTTTCATTTGCCCCTCTCCCTGCCCTTCCTTTGTTTCTTTCTCTAGATGTGCACCCTCATCGCCCCCTTCTCCCACTCCTTCTCCTCCTTTTACCTCCCTTCGTTCATCTTCTCCTTCTTCTCCTTCTCCTCCGACTTTGCTTCCTTCTGATTCCACCCAGTGTTCATGGGCTGAGCGGAGGAAGAAGGGGAAGCTGCGTACAAGGGCAGAGGGGGGATCGAAATGTGAGTGCGAGAGATCGATTGAGGAGAGGGAAGAAAGGAGGCGACCATCATCCAGATGTGCGTTCTTAGCTCTGCCATACAAGAGATCGACGGAGGAAAGAAGGCAGAGGGACCGGACGAAGAAGAAGACGCAGACGAAGAGGAAGATGATGTTGCGGACGAGGAGGAAGAGGATGCGGAGGAGCGTTGCGGAGCTTCATCGCCTCGTGGTAGCCGAAGTGTAGGGGAGAAGGGGAAGCGTGAGCAGAGGGAAGTGAGGGGAAACCACTCGTGGAGAGATGCACCGGCAGCAGCCTCAGTGGCGGATTCGATGGAAACGTTGAGCTTCCCTTGCTCTAATCGACCCCTCCCTTCCCCCTTGCCATCCGCTTCCCTCTTCTCCGACATTTTCTTTATGTCATCAAAGGACTTCACCTCCGGACGAGACCCCTCCAACACCCTCTGGGAGTCGGAAAGAGAAGATAGGGCACGGGCGGACGTGGAAGAGAGAGGCGAACAAAGTATCTGGGTAGAGGGAGAGCACAGAGGAAAGACGAGAGGAGTCCTCTTGTGTGAAAACAACGTTGGTATTATAGAAGGACAACACGGAAAGAGGAGTCGACTGACGGGGACACAGAAGAGACGAAGACGCATACTCTCCGTCCCATATCTCCACCTCTTCATGACCCTTCGCTTCCCTCCCGCCCTTTCTTGAAAACCCATCCTTTCCTGTGTAGTAGAGAGAGAGGGAAGGCGAAGCTGAAGATGGAGGGGGAGGAGGAGGAGGAAGATGATGAAGAGGAGGAAGATGGTGAAAGGAGGGAGATAGTGAAGAAGAAGAGGAAGACGAACCAAGAGAGGGGAGCCTTGAGAGTTATAATGAGAGTTGTGTTCTGTTTCATCGATTCTCCTTTGCTTCCTCTTTTGACCTCCACCCTCCCCCGCCTCCCCTCCCTCCCTCTGCCTCCTCCTCCTCCTCCTCCCTCCTCCCTCTCCCTCTGCCTCTTCATTCTACGAGAGTCTTTCTCCTCCTTCCCCTCTTTCTCCCTGTGACTCTCCCCACCCCTTCATCGTGTACTCCTCCCCTTCCGCTTTTCCAGCTTCTCTCCGCTTTTGCTTCGTATTCGTCTTTCCCCCCGTCTTCTTCATCCAGATTAGGGCAAAAGATCTGAAGAAGAGAGACCTGGAGGGAGGAGGGAAGGAGGGAGAGGAGGGGGATGAGGGCTAGGTAGAAGACCAAGTGGACCGAGAGCTGAAGCAGAGGAGAGCAGACTCTTTTTCCCATCATCACTGGCCCTTCCTCAACTTCTTTTTTCCCTGCGTACTCTCTTTTCTCCCTCGTCTTGTCTTTCTTTCCTTCTCACCACCTCTTCCCCAGGATCCCTTCCCCTTCTCCCTTTGCCTTTGCCTTTCTTCTCCTCCCTCCCCCTTCTCTATCCTGGATGTCGTATCTGACTTTAATGGCTGCCGAAGAGGGAAAGGAGGGGCGGAAGGTGACGTTTCTTCTCAATTCGAAAGCAACGAGGAGTGAGGAGAGAGAGAGGAGGGAGAGAACTTTCCTCACCAAATAGCCCACTACTCTTTCTTCTATTGATCTAGGCCTCTTCTCCTCTCTCTGAGTGGGACGCCAACCTCACGCTTCCCTCTCCCTCATCCCTCCTCCTTGACTTCCGCCCTCCTCCTCCTCTCCCTCTCCTCTAACGCTCTCTCTCTTCCCTTGCGCCTCCCACATCATCCTCTCGTATTTCTCTCTCTTCCCATTCTCTTCTACCTTCTGTTTCGTCATCCGCCACTTCCTCCTCCCTCCTCCACCTCCACCTTTGCGTGCTGAATCTTAAGGAGAAAGAAAACGTTTACGAGGATGCAAGAGCAGAGGGAGGAGGATACAACGGAGGACGAGTCTATCATACCGTATTTATCAGAGAGCGAGAGGGAGGAGAAGTAGGAAAAGTGCTCGAGTATGCGAGGAACCCTCGGTTGCCCATCCTTCCAGATGATGCGGGAGTAGGAGAGGGAGATGGAGGAGGGGGAGGTGGGGAGGGAGGAGAAGAGGGGGAAACGAGAGATGCCAAGAGAAGGAGAAAAGGGGAATTTTGAAAAGGGGAAGGTGGAGTCCATGAACGATAGATCTGGCAGTTGGGAAGTCCTGAATCCAAGAGAAGATTGCTTGATAAACGAGCGGGAGAGGCCGAGGGAGGAGAGGGGAACGTGGGGGTAGAGGTAATGTAGAGAGCAGAGAAGACGGAAGCATATGTTCGATAAACCAGAGGAACTGTTGGGGGGAAAGTCTGAAGAAGAAGAGGAGGGTGAGGAAGAGGAAGAAGAAGAAGAAGAAGAAGAAGAAGAAGAAGAAGAAGAAGAAGAAGAAGAAGAAGAAGAAGAAGAAGAAGAAGAAGAAGAAGAAGAAGAAGAAGAAGAAGAGGAGGAGGAGGAGGAAGAAAAGCGAAGTAGGGGTATTTTTCTGGTTGAAATCCCCAGGAGAAGACATCAGATATGGAAGGGGAAGGGAAGCACGAGGTGAGAAGAGAGGGCAGCAGAAAAAGAACAGGACTGGAAAAATGAATGATCTAGAGAGAACCAGTGGGATAAAAGATAAGGAAGATATTTCGATCTCTGCAGGGAGTGCGAGTGGAGATATTTGACGACTGAACTCCAGCCCTTCTTCTCTCCCTCCCACCTACTCCTCCCCACCCTTCCTTTCCTGCCTCTTCTGCCTCCACTTCTCCCCTTCCCTCCCCTCTTCCCCTCTCTCCCGCGGCCCCTCCCCTCTGCTTTTCTTCCTCCATTTCCGTCACTTCCTCTTCTTCAAACACAACTATCCCTTCCTTTTCCTTTGCTCCCAGTCCTTCCTCTGGCTTTGTTCCACTCGTTTCTGCCCCTTCCCTCGCCTTCGCATTCACCGCACCCTCCTCAACCCCCACCCTCTTCCTATCAGTTGCTTTCCCACTTTGTTCAGCGTGTGAGGCGGAGGAGACGGCGGAGACGAAGAGGGGGTCCGAGGATTGGAGGCAGAGGGAGATTAGAGACGAGCTAAGATCAAACGCATTTGTAAACGGAGAGGGAGAACGAAACAACGTAGGAGTAGTAGCGGTGGAGGAGGAAGCGGACTGGGAAGGAGAAGAGGAGGAGGACGAGGAGGAAGAAGACGAAGAAAATGCAACTCCCTGGTAGGAAATGTAAGAAGAGACAGTGAGGGAGTGGACGAGGGAAGAGAGAGAGAAACAGAGGGATAGACATCCGTCAGATATCGATTCTACAGCAATTACCTCACCCTCCACACTCCCTCCTGTTCTCAAGCTTCTCCCCCTCCCTCTTCCGCTCCCTCTACCTCTGCCTCTGCATCTGCCTCTGCCTTCTGCCTCTTCCCTTCCCACATCCCTTTTCTCCGTTTTCTTATTCTCTCCGTTCTCTTCTTCTTTCCTCTGCCTCTCTTTCCTCTCCTTCTCTTCCTGCACTTGTATGTACCTAAACGAATATACGAGGGAAGAGAAGGAGGAGGGGTTCTTGCGAATGGAAGAGGAGAGGAGGAGGAAGGAATGAGCAATCAAAATGAGAACCCTTGCTTTGCTGTCGAGATCATCGGGAGAAAGAATGAGGGAGGGGGAGGAAGAGAGGGGGCGGAGGAGGGGCGAAGAGGGAGGGGTGGGAAGAGTGAGAGGGAAAGAGAGAGGGAGGAGAGGGAGCAGATGCAGAGGAGGAGAGGAAAAGAAGAGAGATAGAGTGGATACGGTGGAACAGAGACGAGATGACTGAGAGGAAGTGTGGGGACGCTGAGGGAGAAGGGGCAGCGGAAGGGGAAGATGAGAGGTAGAGAGAAGGGGACGCAGGGTCAGATGGGGATTGAGAGAATTCAAGTGGCGAGTACTCAAGCGGAGATCTAATGACGTCAGCTATCAGTTTTTGGAAATTATTGTGCACACCAGAGAAATGAGAAAGGAGCGAAATGGAAAAGAAAAGGAGGGGCCAGGAAGAGAAGAGGGAGAAGGGAGAAGGGAGATGAGGAGGAGGAGGAGGGGGAGGAGGGGGAGGGAGGGGAAGGAGGGGAAGGAGGGGAGAGGGAGTGTGAACAGGGAGAGAGATGTGACGAAGAGGGAGGAGAGGAGAGGAGGAGGAGTGGACGAGTGGGCATAACCTTTAGCGAAAGAAGGAGGGAGGAGGAGGAGGAGGAGGAGGAGGAGGAGAAGGAGGAGGAGGAGAAGGAGGAGGAGGAGAAGGAGGGGGAGAGGGAGAGAAGGGGGAGGGAGGAGGAGGAGGAGGAGGAAGAAGATGAAGAGAAAGAGGATGAGGAGAAAGAAGAAGGTACTGAACTTGAAATATCGTAGGTTGAACACAAGATGAGAAAAATAATGACAGAAGGGATATTTTGTCCCACTCAGATTGAGAAATCACCGTGAGGGACGAGGGCGGAGAGGGGGGAGAAAGGAGGAACGTGAACGAGGGGGGTGGGGAGGAGTAGAAGGAATGGGAAGAGAAAGATGAGGAGGACGAGGAGGACGAGGAGGAAGAGGAAGAAGAGGAGGAAGAGGAGGAAGAGGAGGAAGAGGAGGAAGAGGAGGAAGAGGAGGAAGAGGAGGAAGAGGAGGAAGAGGAAGAAGAGGAAGAAGAGGAAGGGGGAGGCGGGGAGGAACGTGAAGAAATGAATGAAAGAGTGAGAGATAGAGAAGAGGAGAGGGGGGTGAAGAAGGAGGGGAGAGAGAGGAGGAGGAGAGAGGATACGAATGAAAGAAGGCCTAACAGAGGTTCACACAAGAACGACATGAGAAGAGAAGGAGGAGGAGAAGGAGGAAGAGCGAGGGGCTTGAACAAGCAGAAGGGGAGGGAGAGGAGGAGGAGGAAGAGGGGGAGGAGGAGGAGGAAGAAACGAAAGAGGGGGGAAGAAGAAGGAGACAGTGAGAAGCAGGAGGGGGAGGGAGGAGGAGAGGGAGGAGGAGTGGAGGAGGAGAGAGAGCCGTCGATAGACAGGGCAGACTGCATTGGTCCAGACTCAGCAACACCCGATAAAAAGAAAAAGAATCCGATAGAGGAGAACAAGGCTTCGTTCACTTCTCCTTCAAATTGAGAAAACAACCAGGAAGAGAGGGAGGAGAAGGAGGAAAAGAGAGGGGAGGAGGGGGAGAGGGAGAAGGACGGTAGGGGAGGAGAGAGAGGATAGGAGAGAGAGGAAGGGAGAGAGGAGATGATGTTGATGACGAGGGAAAAGAAGGAGGGAGGGGAGGGGAAGAGGAAGAGGCGAAGGAAGAGAGAGGAGAGATGGGAGAGAGAGGAAGGGACCCTCTCATGTCTCAGGAACGACGAGGAGGAGGTGGAGGCGGAGGAGGAGGCAGAAGGAAGACGAGAAGAGGGGTAAAGGGAGTGAGAAGAGGGAATGTGCGGAGGGAGAGGAGGGAGAGGGCCAGAGAAGAGAAGAGGGAGGCAACACCAAGGAGGATGGCGGAAGAGGAGGAGCGGGAGGAACGAGGGTACGACACGGAAGAGAGTAGGGGGAGGTGGGAGGGAAGAGGAGGAGGAAGAGGGGGAGGAAGAGGGGAGGAAGAGGAAGAGGAAGAGGGGGAAGAGGGGGAAGAGGAGGAAGAGGAGGAAGAGGAGGAAGAGGCAAAGGAGGAGCGGAGGGAGGAGGGAACTGACTCTATGTACGAGAGAGAGATGAAGATGCCCAGATTGAGCCCAAAGAAGGAAAGGAAGAGGAGGTGGAGCAGGAGAGGAGGAGAGAGGAAGAGCTTCCTCATCTTCTGTCCGGGTTCTCTTCACTCTTTCGGAGGAGAACGAGGAAGTAGAGAAGGGGGGAGAAGGAGGGGAGGGGAGGGAGGAAAAGGTATGGAAGAGAAAGATGTCGAGGAGGAGGAGGAAGTGGAGGAGGAAGCGGAGGAGGAAGGAGGAGGGAGGGACTTGGACTCGCAGAAGGGAGGGAAGTGAGACGAGCTGGAGGAGGGAGAGAGGAAGGACTCTGTCAGTGAACGAACAAGTGAAGAGGATAAAGACAAATAGCGAACCCTAACTTTTACTCCCTCCCTCTCCCTCTCTCTCTCCTTCTCCTTCTCCCTCTCGATTCAAATTCTCGCCCTTATTTTCCTCAGACTGACTTGGAAGAGGGGACCCAGGATGTCGGAGAAGGAAGGCTGATCAATCATATTTCCACTTATGAAGGACCAGAGACACAAACAAAACGAATCCACGTCCTCAACTGAGTCTACCTTTGCTCTCGTTCTCCTCTCTCCTCTCTTCCTCTCTCCCCCCTCTCCCCCTCTTCTCCCTCTCCCTCCCTCTCCCCCCTCTTTCTCTTCTCTCTGACTTATCTGATCCAGGGTGTGGGTCGCCCAGGAGTCGTGAGGGAGGAGAGGGAGGAGAAAGCAGCGACAGTGAGAGAGTCTCCGAGTGCGAAGTGGATGAGGGAGGAGAGGGAGTTGGAAGAGGAGTGGAGAGTCAGAGAAGAAGAGGGAGGAGACGAAAGGGTGGGCAGGAGGAGGCGAAGGAAGAGGGAGAAAGAAGAGATGGAGAGAGAAAGATACACGGATGGAGCAAGAGCAAGAGAGCAGAAGAGACTGGAAATAAGGGAAAGAGAAAAG
>JAWNMU010000361.1:10000-26599 GCA_035043665.1 Drosophila quasianomalipes
AAATTCAGTGCTTTTGCATTATGTGTTTATTGTTTATTTTTATTAGTATTTACCATTAAAAAATCAACGTTTACAGATTAACAATCGTACGAATTTAAGTCCGCAAGCGTATCCCAAATTCAAATATGTAAGAAAATATATATATATATATCCTGATACAGATCTATAGATAGCTATATACCCACTTAAGGACTATCTTTAGATACCAGCTTGCCTAAAAAAGTTCCAAATCACCAGCAATCTTGTTAATAGTAGGGAGCTGTTTCCGTTTGGCCAATTGTCTGACTTTCTCGACCAGCTCTGTCTTCTTGGCCAAACTCATTTCACTCTCATATTCCATATACATCCGAGCGATATATTCCTCTTTACGCACATTCATTACATTTATACAGCAATAGACGCTGGGTCATCTAGTAATGTCACTCTGAAAGAAAGTGCATCGTTAGGTAAATCGTTGAATATTTTTTTCAATATAATATGATCAATATCTGCATCATCTGATTCTATTTGATGTTTTTTCTTGAACCAATTCAGTGAAATCGTTGATCAAATAATCATGATACGGTTCTTCTGGAGTCTTGACATGAGCCTCGACTTGTGCCCAGAGGTCATTGCATTTGTTTCGAGCCTCGTCCATCCGCTGATTGGACAAGACTTCAGCATTCTCCAGGAAGAGCCGATCTATATCACGTTGAATGTTGTCTAATATGGCTGGATTATTCAGGCAGTTTTCGCACCAGCGCCGATCCCATTGCTGGCTGTCAAAATATTCCGGCGGATAGCCTTCACTGCACTCCGTGCAGTGCAACAAATAACGATAGTTGGCAGGGCCAACAACCTTTATCAGTGGATCAGCTCTCATTGGATCTGACATTTCCAATTTTATATATCTTCTCGGACAACACGTTCACTCTTTTCATTGTTTTCTTTAATTTATAAAGCAATTTATTTCTCGAAAAATTGCCAACGACTGACAATAAATGTCAATAAGTGAAAAATGTTGATAGGTGTCGATAATTTCCTGACGATTATTGATGAAATAGTGTTTGTTAAATTTGAAGTGCAGAGTTGATTCCACAGAAAGTTGTTTTTTAGGTGATCAACACTTACCTCACTTTACAACACATCTTTTGAGCTACACAATTTTTTAAATATGCTGGAAGTAGCCTTTCGCGAGCAGGAGTAATTAGTCTCCTCTCGCATTCAGATGCACATGTATGTATTATGTAACCAGCTCATACGCTATTTCATCAATAACTTCTCTTCTAATATCGACACCAATAACTACTCCAATTTTAATAATATGAGCGACAAAATTACATTAATGATAAGTTACGACTTGGGTTCTGGGTATTTACTGGAGAACCTCTCTCGACTCGATCGTGCTTATGCTTTTGAGGTAGCTTGATTTCGACTACGGTTAACATTTCTTACATTCACATTCGTAACATTTCGCGATTCATCTGATTATTTTCAAATATTCTGCAAAATACTTGACGAATGTTGAATGTACAGAATGTTCTTCCATATGGAAATATGTATACTGTAATCTGTAGAGACTTTAAGAAACGTTGACAACGGAATCAGGCTATAATACACAATGGGAAATTTAGAGTAGATTTCTTGGAGGTCAGCTCTCATATGAGCATAATTGGTTATTGTACTTTACAGAGTTGATTTAGTTATTTGGTGAACTTCGTGTGCATTCCCATAAGGAGTTTTTGATTTGGGTGGCACTTATCAAGTGTTTTGAGGTTCGGTGAATACATTTGTTGTAACATCCCACAACATAATATGCCTATGTTTGACTAGCGCGCCATTGGCCCCACTTACCACACCACACCACACCACATGATACCTCATCATCAAATACAATTTAAATCAGATCAAGTTGGGGATTGATACATAGTTATAGTATATACAATCAAGAGAGAACACCTCAAAGATTACATAAATTTAGTTACGGGCAGTTAATTAAAATATTTAACAAATATGCAAAAGTTTGCCCAGAGCACCGGCAGCAGCAGCCACATCACATCAAATTCCCCTCAGCCTAAAATTTAGAAACTGACTTTAAAATGAAAATCGCCTGAATTAATCAAATATTTAACACTCTTGAATGCTCTGTTTAAGTTTAGAGTTGGGAGTTCTTGTCTGCCTTAGAATATGAATATGAATTTATAAGCTTTGTACAATGTTTTTATATGTGAAATAAACAAAGGAAACTAATGTATGAATGAAATTAAGGAAAGGAAAGCCCTGGATTTGAGAGAGAGAGACAACAAAAACACGTTTTCGCAATATACTTTCTGAATAATAGTTGGGCTGTCTTTGGAGTGAGAATTACGAATTTTCCAGGTTATTTATTTCTTAAATTTATTCTATTATTTTTTAGAGTATGTTCTTTCCACCTTCCACATTCATGCACATGATGTAACTGATATTCTGACTCGTAGTTGCACAACATTTTGTGCGCTTAGGTATAATACATTTTTAAATTTGGTCTACGCTTAATTGCCAATAGAGTGGTCGATGGCAGTGATTTTAACGAACATTTTCACATTCGAATTGAAGTAGAAAGTAAAACCATATTTGCTAGGATTATCCAAGTGAAGAGAATGTTTTGTGGGACGTGAATTGGATATGGTTATGCGGATGAGCAATTTGTTTATCCATGAAAACTGTTTCTTTGTTTTTTAGGCGTGGATGAAATATGCTTGTTATTGATGTAATAAAAATGGTTATCCGTTTCGAACGAGCCAAATTAACATACGATTAAAATAAGGACTCGTGAAACAATTTATTAATTCACAAACTGCATGCAGAAAAATTATATATATGCCGACCAATCAAGTATTCTTCTAAAAGACTTGAATAAGACATGTTGATCAGGGTGTTGCCAATCTTGCATGTATATGAAAAAATAAATATACAAATTAAAAAACGCTTAATTCATAGAGCTACAAACTTATTTTATAAAATTACATCGTATTAAACTTATTAATAGCTCCGAAACTAGGATACAGGTTAATATACGTTATATGTTGTGTCAGAGGTCAAATATACTATCCGATATATTCCTTTTTAAATTCTTAGAGTAAATCATTCTGACCAACAGGGTGTGTTCCAATTATAAGCCGTTTCCTGCAAACAATAACTGCTCAAAACATCAATTGTCAGTCTTAGGATAAGGACTTGATATGTATTGGAAATTAATTGTGCGAAAACAAAGCTTAATAAAGCTGCTCTCAAGTGTCTTGGGAGCAAGTTCTTGCCAAAATCATAACGCACAAATAAAAAAGGACGATACCATCGATTCGCATACAAAAAATGCGATTTAAGAACTGCCTGGCTGAGCTGCTGCTCCTGTGTCTGATGAAGCTGTCGTCCTTTGTCTGCATAAGTCGCCCAAGTGTTTAAGTCACAGCACGGAAGCCGGGGGCAAGGCTGCGGGAAGCCGGCTATCTGCAGAGGCAGCTTCTGCTGCTGCCACATTTTGTTCTGTTTTTTTTTTTTTTAATAAAATAATTACATCTACATTACATGAGTTTTTAGTTTTAGTTTTAAGTTTTAGTTTTTGCGGCAGTAATTCTCTCACTCTTTTCCTAACCCCTCTACGCCTCTAATTCAATTTACTTGTTTCAGTTTGGTTTTCGACTTTTCCACAATATGCAGGAACTGGCCAAACCAATTTCTTTGTACATTCTTTTTCTTATACTTTTATATGAAAGAATATAATGAAATGAATGCCAAATTGATAGTTATTAATGTTTAATACTTATGCAGAAGAACTAAAGTATTCTCTATCTTTGGTTTATTATAACCGCTTTCACTCAATTGCATCAAAAGTTGCCTTTTGTTTCTGTTTCTGTTTCTGTTGCTTGTTGCTTGTTGCTTGTTGTAATTCTAATTCTATTACCTGTGGTCTTTCTTTGAGCTGCTTTGTGTTCTATTCAGTTCTCGAATAGAAATAGTTTAGTTCGAGTTTATTGAGAGTACTCGACACAAATGAAACTTACCGACACTTCATTTGCCCAGCAGTGGAATGTGGGGATGTGAAGGTTGTGTAGCTGGTGTAGCTGTTAGGGCAAGTGGCGAATGCTGCTGAATACATATTGTTCTTAATTCACGTACAAAACATTTCAGAAGAGAACAGGGCTACCATAATCCTAAGTGATCAGAATTTATTCTACTACATTCAGTTCGTTCATCTAGAAATCAAGCATGTTTTCCTCTTTAAGAATCCATTTCATATTTTGAGATTGTTCATCTTGATTCTTTTTAGACTGAAATATTCTTTAGTCTAGATTCAAATGTTTTGCATTGAGCTGCATTTGTTTTTCTATTTGGTAGCTTGCTCTTGTGTCACTTACCCGCATCATAATCAGCTTAGCCCGCAACACTCGCACAATGTTACACACACACGCACAGTCAATAGCACACTTAACTCGCATTACAGTTGAGAGAACCTGTTTGAAAATTATAATATGGTATTAGTATTTACCATTAAAAAATCAACGTTTACAGTTAAAACAATCGTATGAATTTAAGTCCGCAAACGTATCCTAAATTCAAATATGTAAGAAAAATATATATATCCTGATACTGATCTATATTCAGATACCAGCTTGCTTAAAGAAGTTCCAAGTTCCAAATCGCCAGCAATCTTGTTAAGAGCAGGGACCTCTTTCTGGTTGGCCAATTTGCCGACTTTGTCGACCAACTCTGTCTTCTTGGCCAAACTCATTTCACTCTCATATTCCATATACATCCGAGCGATATATTCCTCTTTACGTACATTCATTGCATCAATAGACGCTGGGTCATCGAGTAATGTCATTCTGATGGAAAGTGCATCGTTAGGTTACTCGCTGAATATTTTATTCAATATAATCTGATCTATATCTGCATCATCTGATTCTATTTGATGTTTTTCTTGAACCAGTTCATGAAATCGTTGATCAAATAATCATGGTACGGTTCATCTGGAGTCTTGAGATGAGCCTCGACTTGTGCCCAGAGGTCATTGCAGTTGTTTCGAGCCTCGTCCATCCGCTGATTGGATAACACATCTGTATTCTCCAGGACGAGCCGATCTATATCATGTTGTATGTTGTCTAATATCGCCGGATTATTCTGGCAGTTGTTGCAGCAGCGCCGATCCTATTGCTGGCTGTCAAAATACTCCGGCGGCTAGCCTTCACAGCACTCCGGGCAGTGCAACAAATAACGATAGTTGGCAGGGCCAACAACCTTTATCATTTTTTTTATCATTTCTCCAAGTGTAACTAGAGTCGAGTGCAAAGCGGCGACCTGTCCTTGAGTACGGCGGTGACCACATCAACGTGGCCCGCACATCCTGCCTCTGTGTGTGTGTGAGTGTGTGTGTGTGTGTGGGCACAAATAATCTTTGAGCTTTTGTTAGTTGTTTGCTTAACTTCTGCTGCTGTTTGGTTGTTTGTCAGTTTTGTCAGCGACAGAGGCACCATCGTCTCCCTTGTAGTATCTATGCTTTACCTACCCATCCCCCTCCCCTCCCCTCCCTCATTCCCTTCTCAATCTCCTGCTCTTTCGTTCTCTTATGATGTGTTGTTCTAATTCACTCTGCGCTCAGCTATCTCTTTAAATTATTAATTAAAGTATTTAACAAATATGCAAAAGTTTGCCCAGAGCACCGGCAGCATCAGCCACATCACATCAAATTCCCCTCAGCCTAAAATTTAGAAACTGACTTTAAAATGAAAATCGCCTGAATTAATCAAATATTTAACACTCTTGAATGCTCTGTTTAAGTTTAGAGTTGGGAGTTCTTGTCTGCCTTAGAATATGAATATGAATTTATAAGCTTTGTACAATGTTTCTATAAAAAATGTTTCTGAAATAAATAAAGGAAACTAATGTATGAACCCCAATTAGATATACTGTTTATAAATTTTCGAAAAATGTGTGAAGCCCTATTAGACATATTATTTGTAAATTTTCGAAAAGTCTACACTGAAATTAAGGAAAGAAAACCCCTGCATTTGAGAGAGAGAGACAATAAAAACACGTCTTCGAAATATACTTTCTGAATAATAGCTGGGCTGTCTTTGGAGCAATACTTACGAATTTTCCAGGTTATTAGTTTATTTTATTTATTCTCTTATTTTTTAGAGTATTTTCTTTCCACCTTCCACATTCATGCACATGATGTAACTGATATTTTGACATTAAACTCGTAGTTACCCAACATTATGTGCGCTTGGCTATAATACATTTTTGAATGGTCTACGTTTAATTGCTAATAGAGTGGACAACTAGTCGTTGGCAGTGATTTTAACGAACATTTTCACATTCGAATTGAAGTAGAAAGAAAACCATATTTGCTAGGATTATCCAAGTGAAGAGAAGGATTTGTGCGATGTCAATTGGATATGGTTATGCGGATGAGCAATCTGTTTATCTATGAAAACTATTTCTCTGTTTGTAGGCGTGGATGAAATATGCTTGTCATTGATGGAATAAAAATGGTTATCCGCTTCAAACGACCCAAATTAAGATAAGATTAAAATAAATACTCGTCAACAATTTATTAATTCACAAACTGCATGCAGAAAAATGATATATATGCCCATATGTATATGTGTTGCCAATCTTGCATATATGAAAAATAAATATACAAATTAAAAAACGCTTAATTCATAAAGATACAAACTTATTTTATAAAATTACATCGTATTATACTTATTAATAGCTCCGAATCTAGGATACAGGTTAATACGTTATATGTTGTGTCAGAGGTCAAATATACTATCCGATATATTCCTTTTTAAATTCTTAGAGAAAATCCTTCTGACCAACAGGGTGTGTTCCAATTATAAGCCATTTCCTTCAAACAATAACTGCTCAAACATCAATTGTCAGGCTTAGGATAAGGACTTGATAAGTTGAAGGATAAATGCACGCTGTGTATTTGAAATTAATTGTGCGAAAACAAAGCTTAATAAAGCTGCTCTCAAGTGCCCTGAAAGCAAGGCCTTGCCAAAATCATAAGGCACAAAAAGGCGGATACCATCGATTCGCATACAAAGAATGTGCTTTAAAGACTGTCTGACTGAGCTTGTAATGAACAACGTGGAGCAGATGGGCTATTAATACGTTCGGAGTAGGCGCTTGCTCGGGCCGAATTTCGCCGTGAATCCTGCTCGGTTATTATTTGCCAACCGACATATTAAAATAGCTACCTAGTTATTAATTATATGTTTTTATTTTTCGCGTACTATATTTTTACATAAAGAAAGACAGACGAAGACAGACCATGGACATGAGAAAGAAGAAAAGATCAAAAGTAATAGGAGAATCAAATCACTCATGTTAATCAGGTCATCCCTTTTGTTTTTTTTTTTTTATTTTGGTGCTACCTTTTTGGCGCACTCGCCCACCCTGCCATGATCTTACTGGCCGTTACATACATTAGGATCCCTTGAGATGCCCTACGGCCGCTATCCTACTTCCATCAGGAACTGCATGACTGCATAAAAAACCTATTACTTGTTTTTGTCTTGTGTTTTAAAAATAGTAATATGAGAGAATCCAATATTAATTGGTTGGGGGGTATATATATTTGTTAAGTGACTATTTATTATAATTAGGTAGTTTATATAAAAATTATGCATTCAGTGCATGGTCGCCTTGCGTTTTTTAAAAAAATAACAAAAATAATTAAATGAATATATATAGTTGATTAGCAGTGTGGCTGCTATTGTAAGAGACTTGTGTACAGTTGCTTAAGTTTAACGAGTAGCTTTGGAAAGGTTATGTACTCACATTATGCACGCATGGTTCTTTAACTAAGCGCGACTGATAATAAAAGAAAGAGAGTAACTTACATACATCATCCCACGCTGGAAGTACTTCCGGGTGTTGGTGTGTGTGTCGAAAACACCAAAGGGTGATAAACGCTTGGAGAGCATAAATTAATGTAGATAAGGTTATCATTGTGTAATATCCTTTGCGTGATATTTGCCAATTGGGCGGCCTTTTAAATTTTCAAGTTCGTAATAGCTATGACCGACTTTGGTTTTGATTCTAGCTTTTACGAAGGCTGGTGCCAATTTTGCACTAAAACCTTCAGCGAAGTAACTCAACAGAAAGTTTCTTCTATATACTTCTTTTCCAATATTATAAGAAACCTCACGACTACGTAGATCATAAAGTTTTTCATTCCGCCAATTCTGCTGTTGTATTCCTTTTTTGCAGTTTTCCGTATAATGTCAAAAGAGTCTTCTTCATTAAATATGACGAACCGCTCTTCCAACATTTGCAAATTCCACGCAACACGATATGGGCTGCTACTTATAGCTGCATGAACACTAGATCTTAAAGCACAACATATTCGACTAAGATTTTCATCCCAGTTGTTTTGGCTTGCATTTATATAGGCTTTAATGGCCGCAATGATTGAGCGATTAACGCGCTCAGAAGCATTCGATTGCGGGCGTATACCGGAGTGTAGCAGTGCTGCGCGCCATATTTATTCAGAAGAGCATTGAACTTATGACATTTAAATTGGACGCCATTGTCTGACAATACTATTTCCGGAACTCCGAAGGTATGAAATATATCCTCCTCTACAAAACGAATGATTTATTCAGCTGTACATTTTTTTACGGCCTTTATAAAAGAATATTTCGACAAATGATCCACAGCCACAAAAATGCTGCGAGGATTTGAACCCAGGAAATCGACAAAAATCTTTGCATATCTATGTTCTGCTGTAATGAACGATTTGGATCCAAATGTCGCATTGGTTTTTATATACGATTTTGCATCATTCACTAGGTTTGGCCAAAAGTGCTGACGCCGGATTCTTTCAAGAGTTTTAGTGATACCGCTATGAGAAGCGACTGAACTATCATGATTTTGCTTTAAAAGTTTTGGAACTAGTTCTTTGGGAACCCAGATCTTCCAACACAGATCATGCGCGACTTGCTCGCCAGAGGCATGCTCAGCACGTCGATAAATAACATTATCAATCATTTTAATGCCAAGTATACAAGTCGGTGGGTTTTGAATCTTTCTTCTTAGTCCTTGATATTCATCAAAATTGAAATGTTGATCCTTAAGGTGGATGCTGTTATCGATACTGATTGACGATAAGTCCTCACAATGAATTCGGGACAGCGCATCAGGAACCACATTTTTGCTGCCTTTTCGGTGGTAAATTTTAAATGTAAGTCCTTGTAATTTAAGAGCCCATCTGGTCAAGAGAGAGCTTAAGTCAGACTGTGACATGAGCCACTTCAAGGACGCATGATCCGTGCGTATAGAGAATTCCTGTCCTTCTATGTATGCTCTAAATTTCTTTACACACATAATGGCGGCTAATCATTCTTTTTCCGTCACAGAATAGTTGAGCTGAGCCTGGTTCAACTTACCTGACATAAAAGCAATGGGAACATCATTTCCGTTGCAATCGTGCTGCATCAATACTCCACCTACACCAGTATGGCTTGCATCACAATGGCTAGCGAATGGCAGTGAAAAGTTGGGGCTATGCAGTACAGGCGCTGTACACAGTTTGTCTTTCAGATCTATAAACGCCTTCTGTGCTTTGTCTGTCCAAATAAACTTGTGTCGCTGCCTTAACGTGTCAGTAATTGGAGTAGCAATTGTGGCATAGCTCTTAATGAATTTGTGGTACCACCCTGTAGTGCCCAAGAACCTTCGCACTTGCTTTACTGACTTTGGGACTGGAAAATCTCGTATAGCTGCTACCTTTTCAGGGTCAGTCTTGATAATACCATTTCCAATAATATGTCCGAGATACTTTACTTCTTCAAGACAAAACCTCGATTTTTCGACATTTATAGTAAGTCCGGCAAGCGATAGCTGCTTTGCTAATACCTTAAGGAATGCCAGGTGCCTTTCAAAAGTATCGGATATAACAACTAGATCGTCAAGATAAATGAAAATTTCTTTTTTAGATTTGCCGGTATAAGTTTGTCCATAAGTTTCGACATAGTTAGTGGGGCGTTCGATAAAACTGATACAAAGGCTTTCCCGCGACTGTAAAGGCCGTTTTTTCCCTAGCCTTAGCAGTGAGCGGAATCGGAATTATATATTTAGCCTTTGGAAGTCGACTCAAGATCCCATCTATTAACAGGATTGGATATGCGTTCTTTATAGTTACTGCATTAACCTTGCGACTATCTATACATAAACGCACTTTGCTTGCTTTTTGTACTAAGACGACCGACGATGACCAAGGGCTAGCCGACCCTTCAATTACGCCAAGTGCCAGAATTCTGTCAAGATCCTCGTACAACAATTTTTCAACATCGGGAGATACAGCATAATGACGCTGTTTAATTGGCTGTGTGTCGTTAACTTCAATATTATGCATCAACCAGCAAGTCTTTCCCAATACTTTTTCCGCAAATGAAGGAAATAGACCCACTGTTTCCATTACTATATAAATTCACAATGGCTTAGTATCACCGCGGAAACTAACTGGCGTCGTAATCCTACCAATAATTCGTTGTTTATGGCCATCTGCCGTACTAACATTGGAATTCATTCCCTTGAATTTGGTATGACTGCCTACTAGTTCTTGTGCAAAACTGCCGGCGATGCAAATTTTAGAAGCGCCAGTGTCCATTAATGTCCGCCAGTGTCCGCTAATGGTCTTGCCACAAGCAACACTAACGCATATGGTCGGATATCGTTGACATCCTTTATGACTGATGACATGATTGCATTAAGGGATACTTGCATAGTTTTCGGAAAGATAACCTTTGTTGTTGATTATGAGTTTTGATTTTAATAACATAAGGTAATTCTTCGTTCAAGTTTTTTGAACTATTATCTAAAGGAATACTAGCGAGTAAAGTCAAATCCGGTAAAGTCGGTCCGGTTTAACGAGTAGCTTTGGAAAGGTTATGTACTCACATGTTAATGTAGATAAGGTTATCATTGTTTAATGTCCTTTGAGTGATATTTGCCAATTGGGCGGCCTTTTAAATTTTCAAGTTGGTAATAGCTATGACCGACTTTGGTTTTGATTCTAGCTTTTACGAAGGCTGGTGCCAATTTTGCACTAAAACCTTCAGCGAAGTTACTCAACAGAAAGTTTCTTCTATATACTTCTTTTCCAATATTATAAGAAACCTCACGACTACGTAGATTATAAAGTTTTTCATTCCGTCAATTCTGCTGTTGTATTCCTTTTTTGCAGTTTTCTGTATAATGTCAAAAGAGTCTTCTTTATTAAATATGACGGACCGGTCATCCAACATTTGCAAATTCCACGCAACACGATATGGGCTACTACTTATAGCTGCATGAACACTAGATCTTAAAGCACAACATATTCGACTAAAATTTTCATCCCAGTTGTTTTGGCTTGCATTTATATAGGCTTTAATGGCCGCAATGATTGAGCGATTAACGCGCTCAGAAGCATTCGATTGCGGGCGTATACCGGAGTGTAGCAGTGCTGCGCGCCATATTTATTCAGAAGAGCATTGAACTTATGACATTTAAATTGGACGCCATTGTCTGACAATACTATTTCCGGAACTCCGAAGGTATGAAATATATCCTCCTCTACAAAACGAATGATTTATTCAGCTGTACATTTTTTTACGGCCTTTATAAAAGAATATTTCGACAAATGATCCACAGCCACAAAAATGCTGCGAGGATTTGAACCCAGAAAATCGACAAAAATCTTTGCATATCTATGTTCTGCTGTAATGAACGATTTGGATCCAAATGTCGCATTGGTTTTTATATACGATTTTGCATCATTCACTAGGTTTGGCCAAAAGTGCTGACGCCGGATTCTTTCAAGAGTTTTAGTGATACCGCTATGAGAAGCGACTGAACTATCATGATTTTGCTTTAAAAGTTTTGGAACTAGTTCTTTGGGAACCCAGATCTTCCAACACAGATCATGCGCGACTTGCTCGCCAGAGGCATGCTCAGCACGTCGATAAATAACATTATCAATCATTTTAATGCCAAGTATACAAGTCGGTGGGTTTTGAATCTTTCTTCTTAGTCCTTGATATTCATCAAAACTGAAATGTTGATCCTTAAGGTGGATGCTGTTATCGATACTGATTGACGATAAGTCCTCACAATGAATTCGGGACAGCGCATCAGGAACCACACTTTTGCTGCCTTTTCGGTGGTAAATTTTAAATGTAAGTCCTTGTAATTTAAGAGCCCATCTGGTCAAGAGAGAGCTTAAGTCAGACTGTGACATGAGCCACTTCAAGGACGCATGATCCGTGCGTATAGAGAATTCCTGTCCTTCTATGTATGCTCTAAATTTCTTTACACACATAATGGCGGCTAATCATTCTTTTTCCGTCACAGAATAGTTGAGCTGAGCCTGGTTCAACTTACCTGACATAAAAGCAATGGGAACATCATTTCCGTTGCAATCGTGCTGCATCAATACTCCACCTACACCAGTATGGCTTGCATCACAATGGCTAGCGAATGGCAGTGAAAAGTTGGGGCTATGCAGTACAGGCGCTGTACACAGTTTGTCTTTCAGATCTATAAACGCCTTCTGCGCTTTGTCTGTCCAAATAAACTTGTGTCGCTGCCTTAACGTGTCAGTAATTGGAGTAGCAATTGTGGCATAGCTCTTAATGAATTTGTGGTACCACCCTGTAGTGCCCAAGAACCTTCGCACTTGCTTTACTGACTTTGGGACTGGAAAATCTCGTATAGCTGCTACCTTTTCAGGGTCAGTCTTGATAATACCATTTCCAATAATATGTCCAAGATACTTTACTTCTTTAAGACAAAACCTCGATTTTTCGACATTTATAGTAAGTCCGGCAAGCGATAGCTGCTTTGCTAATACCTTAAGGAATGCCAGGTGCCTTTCAAAAGTATCGGATATAACAACTAGATCGTCAAGATAAATGAAAATTTCTTTTTTAGATTTGCCGGTATAAGTTTGTCCATAAGTTTCGACATAGTTAGTGGGGCGTTCGATAAAACTGATACAAAGGCTTTCCCGCGACTGTAAAGGCCGTTTTTCCCTAGCCTTAGCAGTGAGCGGAATCGGAATTATATATTTAGCCTTTGGAAGTCGACTCAAGATCCCATCTATTAACAGGATTGGATATGCGTTCTTTATAGTTACTGCATTAACCTTGCGACTATCTATACATAAACGCACTTTGCTTGCTTTTTGTACTAAGACGACCGACGATGACCAAGGGCTAGCCGACCCTTCAATTACGCCAAGTGCCAGAATTCTGTCAAGATCCTCGTACAACAATTTTTCAACATCGGGAGATACAGCATAATGACGCTGTTTAATTGGCTGTGTGTCGTTAACTTCAATATTATGCATCAACCAGCAAGTCTTTTCCAATACTTTTTCCGCAAATGAAGGAAATAGACCCACTGTTTCCATTACTATATAAATTCACAATGGCTTAGTATCACCGCGGAAACTAACTGGCGTCGTAATCCTACCAATAATTCGTTGTTTATGGCCATCTGCCGTACTAACATTGGAATTCATTGCCTTGAATTTGGTATG
This sequence comes from Drosophila quasianomalipes, assembly GCA_035043665.1. Classification (NCBI taxonomy): domain Eukaryota; kingdom Metazoa; phylum Arthropoda; class Insecta; order Diptera; family Drosophilidae; genus Drosophila; species Drosophila quasianomalipes. The sequence goes on from JAWNMU010000361.1 coordinate 23,553, forward strand.
ACTGCCTACTAGTTCTTGTGCAAAACTGCCGGCGATGCAAATTTTAGAAGCGCCAGTGTCCATTAATGTCCGCCAGTGTCCGCTAATGGTCTTGCCACAAGCAACACTAACGCATATGGTCGGATATCGTTGACATCCTTTATGACTGATGACATGATTGCATTAAGGGATACTTGCATAGTTTTCGGAAAGATAACCTTTGTTGTTGATTATGAGTTTTGATTTTAATAACATAAGGTAATTCTTCGTTCAAGTTTTTTGAACTATTATCTAAAGGAATACTAGCGAGTAAAGTCAAATCCGGTAAAGTCGGTCCGGTTTAAAGAGTAGCTTTGGAAAGGTTATGTACTCACATGTTAATGTAGATAAGGTTATCATTGTTTAATGTCCTTTGTGTGATATTTGCCAATTGGGCGGCCTTTTAAATTTTCAAGTTGGTAATAGCTATGACCGACTTTGGTTTTGATTCTAGCTTTTACGAAGGCTGGTGCCAATTTTGCACTAAAACCTTCAGCGAAGTTACTCAACAGAAAGTTTCTTCTATATACTTCTTTTCCAATATTATAAGAAACCTCACGACTACGTAGATTATAAAGTTTTTCATTCCGTCAATTCTGCTGTTGTATTCCTTTTTTGCAGTTTTCTGTATAATGTCAAAAGAGTCTTCTTTATTAAATATGACGGACCGGTCATCCAACATTTGCAAATTCCACGCAACACGATATGGGCTACTACTTATAGCTGCATGAACACTAGATCTTAAAGCACAACATATTCGACTAAAATTTTCATCCCAGTTGTTTTGGCTTGCATTTATATAGGCTTTAATGGCCGCAATGATTGAGCGATTAACGCGCTCAGAAGCATTCGATTGCGGGCGTATACCGGAGTGTAGCAGTGCTGCGCGCCATATTTATTCAGAAGAGCATTGAACTTATGACATTTAAATTGGACGCCATTGTCTGACAATACTATTTCCGGAACTCCGAAGGTATGAAATATATCCTCCTCTACAAAACGAATGATTTATTCAGCTGTACATTTTTTTACGGCCTTTATAAAAGAATATTTCGACAAATGATCCACAGCCACAAAAATGCTGCGAGGATTTGAACCCAGAAAATCGACAAAAATCTTTGCATATCTATGTTCTGCTGTAATGAACGATTTGGATCCAAATGTCGCATTGGTTTTTATATACGATTTTGCATCATTCACTAGGTTTGGCCAAAAGTGCTGACGCCGGATTCTTTCAAGAGTTTTAGTGATACCGCTATGAGAAGCGACTGAACTATCATGATTTTGCTTTAAAAGTTTTGGAACTAGTTCTTTGGGAACCCAGATCTTCCAACACAGATCATGCGCGACTTGCTCGCCAGAGGCATGCTCAGCACGTCGATAAATAACATTATCAATCATTTTAATGCCAAGTATACAAGTCGGTGGGTTTTGAATCTTTCTTCTTAGTCCTTGATATTCATCAAAACTGAAATGTTGATCCTTAAGGTGGATGCTGTTATCGATACTGATTGACGATAAGTCCTCACAATGAATTCGGGACAGCGCATCAGGAACCACATTTTTGCTGCCTTTTCGGTGGTAAATTTTAAATGTAAGTCCTTGTAATTTAAGAGCCCATCTGGTCAGAGAGCTTAAGTCAGACTGTGACATGAGCCACTTCAAGGACGCATGATCCGTGCGTATAGAGAATTCCTGTCCTTCAATGTATGCTCTAAATTTCTTTACACATAATGGCGGCTAATCATTCTTTTTCCGTCACAGAATAGTTGAGCTGAGCCTGGTTCAACTTACCTGACATAAAAGCAATGGGAACATCATTTCCGTTGCAATCGTGCTGCATCAATACTCCACCTACACCAGTATGGCTTGCATCACAATGGCTAGCGAATGGCAGTGAAAAGTTGGGGCTATGCAGTACAGGCGCTGTACGCAGTTTGTCTTTCAGATCTATAAACGCCTTCTGTGCTTTGTCTGTCCAAATAAACTTGTGTCGCTGCCTTAACGTGTCAGTAATTGGAGTAGCAATTGTGGCATAGCTCTTAATGAATTTGTGGTACCACCCTGTAGTGCCCAAGAACCTTCGCACTTGCTTTACTGACTTTGGGACTGGAAAATCTCGTATAGCTGCTACCTTTTCAGGGTCAGTCTTGATAATACCATTTCCAATAATATGTCCGAGATACTTTACTTCTTTAAGACAAAACCTCGATTTTTCGACATTTATGGTAAGTCCGGCAAGCGATAGCTGCTTTGCTAATACCTTAAGGAATGCCAGGTGCCTTTCAAAAGTATCGGATATAACAACTAGATCGTCAAGATAAATGAAAATTTCTTTTTTAGATTTGCCGGTATAAGTTTGTCCATAAGTTTCGACATAGTTAGTGGGGCGTTCGATAAAACTGATACAAAGGCTTTCCCGCGACTGTAAAGGCCGTTTTTTCCCTAGCCTTAGCAGTGAGCGGAATCGGAATTATATATTTAGCCTTTGGAAGTCGACTCAAGATCCCATCTATTAACAGGATTGGATATGCGTTCTTTATAGTTACTGCATTAACCTTGCGACTATCTATACATAAACGCACTTTGCTTGCTTTTTGTACTAAGACGACCGACGATGACCAAGGGCTAGCCGACCCTTCAATTACGCCAAGTGCCAGAATTCTGTCAAGATCCTCGTACAACAATTTTTCAACATCGGGAGATACAGCATAATGACGCTGTTTAATTGGCTGTGTGTCGTTAACTTCAATATTATGCATCAACCAGCAAGTCTTTCCCAATACTTTTTCCGCAAATGAAGGAAATAGACCCACTGTTTCCATTACTATATAAATTCACAATGGCTTAGTATCACCGCGGAAACTAACTGGCGTCGTAATCCTACCAATAATTCGTTGTTTATGGCCATCTGCCGTACTAACATTGGAATTCATTGCCTTGAATTTGGTATGACTGCCTACTAGTTCTTGTGCAAAACTGCCGGCGATGCAAATTTTAGAAGCGCCAGTGTCCATTAAACCGCTAAT
>JAWNMU010000362.1:0-44893 GCA_035043665.1 Drosophila quasianomalipes
AGAAATACCGTGTGAGAAATTATCGCAAAGGCAAAACCAAAGAAAACTATGCTGACAGGAAATAAACAGTCCAATAGAGGCACACGCAACTCACGTTTTGATTGACTTCAGGCAATTGTCCAGGGAAAACTCCCGGAAGAGTGGGGCAGCTGGTTGAGTGCCTCGATGTGTTGAGCAGGGATCCCTTAAGTGCGTATTCAAGCGACGGGTATGGTGGGAGTGATGTAGTAGTGTGTTGGGAAGACATGAATGAAAAGGTGAGAATATGAAGGAGGATGAATATAATGTATACATATACATAATGTATATGTATATTACATATGTATATGTATATGTATATGTATATTATGTATATGTATATGTATATCTGTAGTAAACGTATGTATAACTGTTGTGCGTATATGGTAAGCGTAGGTGTGACAAGTATTTTCTTCCTACCTGATGCTGATGTGAGGACGTGGGACTTCCTGTTTTGGGAGACGACGATGGAGAGGAGGGCTAGAGGGTTAGATGCGAAGAAGGAGCAGATGAAGTCTGAGAGTGAGCTTTTGAGGTCTTCTATTCCCGTGCTTCCTACTTTGGACTTGAGTGCTTCTGACGTATCTATTACAAGACAGATGTGACGAAAGAACTGAAGCGCTGCACCAGCACCTTCTCTTCCATGTCTTCTTTCCTCACGTGGGTCTCCCTGTTCGTTTGGATTTGAGTTCGCTCTCCACTACAGTATACCCCTCCTCTTCATCCAGTCTCGCGTCAAGCTCTTTTTTTCCTCTCTGATGGGGATGAATATTCACACATTCTATATTAGCGAAAAGAGTAGGTATGTAAAGAAATCGCAAGGGTGTGTGTGTGCATGTGTGTGTGTGTGTGTGTGTGTGTGTGTGTTTGTGTGTGTGTTTGTGTGCGTATTTGTGTGACGGTGTGTGTGTGATGTTCAAGCACTAGGTTATAGATGTTTGATTACCGATACTGCGCTTGAGGTTGCTCTCTAGTGTATCTGCGATGGAGTCCTCCTGTGAACGAATGAAACCAAGAGTGAAAAAGGAACAGAATTAGAAAAAAATAAATCGTGCCAATTGCAAACGGGTTCATGAATCGAGCATGCGCATGCTGGCAATACACGTATACCTTAACATTCTCCCATGTCTTAGTCAGAGCCTGTTCCCACGTGTGAACAGTGTTAATGGCATGCTCCAGGTCTAGCTCAATGAACCTGTGATTGCGCCCGTAAGAAAAAGCATTAGGATTTGTATGCTAAACAGAAAAGCAAGAAGTGTGTGGTCTTATGGCAATACGGTGTAAATAAGTGCGCATACCTCTCAATGTTAAAACTCTCCTTGTCATGTGTTTTGTCGTTGCTGGCCTCTGAGGAAGGATCAAGTTTCTGTGACATGCAACAAGGTTCTGTCTGCGCACATCAAGAAATACAATAAATTGTTTTCAAAACCAAGCAGCAGGAATGGATATTAAGTTGTCGTATTTATGATTAAATAAGATGTGTGTTATATATGTGGCAGATATTTCATTGTAATAAACATTCGTCGATGATATAATGATCCTAATCAAGTGTGTACAAGTCCATGATCTATTACTAACTCAGATTATTCATGTAGACCGATAAAGATGATGTGAGTAATTAATCTGCAGAGTTCATGTGTGAATGTGTGCATGAACCGAAATAATAGTTTAGTAAAACGCGAATTCTTGCATAAACTGCTTGCAAGCATCCTTTTCTAGCGGCCTAGATTTTTTCTGTTGTAGGAAAGGTAGCAAAGACAAGAGAGGAAAGGTAACGAGTATGCAAGTATATTTTCTCGTTGCTATTTTCTGGTTATTTGTGAATATATTGTTTTGTACGTGGTTTTATATTGTAATATTATTTTAATGCTCTAACTAACATTGTTTGTGTAATTTTTTCAACCGTCGCACAATCATTTTTGGTGCGAACGGAACTGAACACAGAATGGAACTCGTCACTAAATTCAGTAGAGCGGTTGACTTTCTTCGAAATAATGAATTAGGTACGTGCCAAATTGCAGTGTTGAGTCATGTGATATGGGATGGGAACGTGTGTTGTCTGTTGGTTTTGTTTCTTGTGTATACGCTTTGTTCAAGTTGGACTTTCTTGCGGGAGTACGTTTTCTTAGTGCAAGTGTTGAAACGAGTGTAAATTCGAGAAGTTGTATTTACCTATATGTGAGCGGTTATATTACTAGTCTGACTGGTTGGATGTATTATGTGGTTAACGGCGTGTGTATTTCTAGTGGAAAAGATGAATGTGACTCCAACAACAGACGAGGCTGCCTTCCTTTACGGACACTACTGGCAAGCAATGGAGGGAGATATCACGACCACTCGTCCCAACTTGTAAGCGGATTGCATTATTAATGCATGTTATGTTGCATGTTTGCTATGTTATCTGTCGTGCACATGTCTGATAGTTTTCTTTTGTGTTGGAATGTATGTTTCTGTTGTGTTTGCCTTTCTTTGCTTGTGTAATGTTGTAGTCTCAATCAGGTGGGTTGTTTGAAGTGGGACGCATGGCACAGTTGCATGGGACTCAGCAGCGAAGACAGCATGAAGGCGTACATAAGCAAAGTGCTTGACTTGCTGCGGAAGGCGGAGGACACTCAGTTGACGGAGAATGAGGTTGAGTACGTGGACAATTTGGTGAGCCAACTGGACCTCTCCATGTACTCGTACAAGACGCCTCCCTCTCTTTCCCCTTCCTCCTCCTCAGTTTTCTTGTCGCCCTCCGCTTCCTCTGCCTCTATCTACGGTGACTTTGGCTCTTCTCTTGAAGACTTGGAGAGCGCAGGGAAAGAAGCGGAGAAGAAGAGTAGGGGGAAAGGGAAGGGGAAGGGAAGAGGGAAGGACAGGAAGGGAGTGACGGCCGATGGGACTGTAGAAGGGGAAGGAAGTGGAGGCGGGGAAGGGTCTGAGGAAGGCTTCCACGTTACTGTGGAGTCCGCAGGAAACGACGAAGATGGAGGAAAAGGAGAGGGAGAGGGAGAGACAGGAAAAGAAGGTGAGGAAGAGAAAAAGAGGGAGAGAAAGGGAGAGAATGAAGGACTCGGTGGACTCTCTTGGAGTGGGAGGGGAGGGTGGAAGAATGTTGGGTCCATCTGCCTCGGTGGTTGATTTGATGAAAGTCCAGAGGACGATGCGGACAGCTATAAAAAAGAACACGGGTATTGGACGTATATTAAAACAAGCGGCAGAGAGAGAAAAGGTCAGGATCGAAGAGAGAAACAAGTTGGCAAAGGAGCAGAAGGAAGGGTCAGAGGGGAAGGAGGAGAAGGAGGAGAAGGAGGGGAAGGAGGGGAACGAAAAGCAGGAAGAAGAAAGTGAAATAATTACAGATAACACGAGCAATATCGGTGCTTCTTTCTTCCTCTATCTCCTCCTCGTCCTCTCTGTCCTCCTCCTCTGACCCTTCGTCTCCCTCGTCTCCCTCCTCTCCCTGTTCACCTTCCTCTCCTTTGCCCTCCTCTTCTTATTCTCCCTCCTCCACTGATCCTTCTTCCTCCCTCCCTTTGTCTTCCTCTTCCGTATCTCCGCCTTCCTCATATAAGGCTGAGAAAGAGGGGGGAGAGAAGAGGGTGTGGAAGTGAAGGGGGGTGAGAAGGGGAAGGAGAAGGAAGAGAAGGAGAAGGGGGAAGGAGAGGGTGAGTGGGAAGGATGTAGAGAAGGAAGGGGTTGCATAGAGATTAAGAAAAGTAGCAGTGGGGAAAGAGATAGTGCGAGCGAAGGAAAGAGAGGGACAGATGGAGGAGAGGTGGGGGATGAAGGTGAGCAGGGTGAGAAAAGAGAAGAGAGAAACAGCGGGTGTACAGAAGAAGAGGGGGAAAGAGAGGAAGAGGGAGAAGAAGAGGGAGAGGAAGAGGGAGAGAGACTGAGCGATCACGATGACGACATACACCCTGACTTCGATGATATAGACCCTATCTCTTCCTCCTCTCTTCCTTCTTCGTCTCTTCCTTCTTCTTCCCCTCCTTCCACCGCCCTCTCTTCCTCATCCCTTTCGTCTGTGTCAATGCCCTCATCCTCTTTTGTTGGAAAGGGAGAGGGGAGCGTAGGGGGGTGGAGTGTCGGAAGGGCAGTGGGCGCAACAGGAACAAAAGGGGAATCTGTAGGAAGAGGAAACGGAGCAAGCGGGGTATTAAATGGAGGAGGAAGCGGAGGGGAAGTATTTATTTCTCCGTATGAATCTTCTGCCTTCGCCTCCTCACCCTTCTCGTCTGCCTCTTTCTCCTCTGCTAAATTCTCATCGCCCTACTCGTCCTCCTCTTTCTCCTCCATACCTTCTGCATCCTCCTACTCCCCCCTTTCTCCTCCCATTCCTCTATCCCCTATTCCTCATCCTTCTCCTCCCCTTCCCAGATCTCCAGCCTCCCCCCTCTCTCCCTCGTCGATTCCTATATCTAACCCTCAAAGCATCTTCTCTCCCAAGAGAACTCCTCTCCCTTCCTCCTCCTCCTCCTCCTCCCCCTCCTCAAATTTCTCTCCTTCCTCTTTATCTCCATCCATGAAGCCTTCCTCCCACTCCCACTCCCACTCCCACTCCCACTCTCATTCCCACTCTCACCACTCTTCTCCCTCTGCCCCTAACCCCCACTCCCCTTCTCTCCTCTCACCCCCTGGCGCCTCTGTGCCCTCTGCCTCCTCCTCTTCTTCCGTTCCTTCTTCTTGCAAGGCGATCGACAAATCCATCGAGCTGACGACTCTTGAGCTTTCTGAAATGACGAAGCACCCTGAGCTTTATTCAAAAAGAGAGAGAGACCTATTGGATGCGAGAAACTCGATCAGGAAACTAGCGTACGCTTCCTCTTCCTCGACAGTAGGAGACTACAGCAGTGGTGTCAATCTGAACGAAGAAGAACTGAAGCGGAGGAGGAGAGAGTCTTCTTCCCGAATCCTCCTCTTCAGAAAGGTCAGATACCTTTTAGGGTCTGCCTTTGTCGGAGTACTAGTGTTCAAGAAATTGATCCGTCCATTCCTCTCCCCACTCGCCCTCGCCGTCGTGACTTCCATCAACGAGTACTTGGCGTCCTCACCCCAGCCCTCCTCTTTCTTCTTCCTACTCCTCCTCCGCGTCGTTAGGGCGCTCTTCTCCCCCTTCGCTTCGTCTCAATCCCCCTCCTCCCCCCAGTTCTGTCTTCCGTCTCTCCTGCTTCCATCTAGCTTGTGACCCACTTCCTACCCCTTCCCTTCCCTTCCCTCCCCTTCCCTCCCCTTCCCTCCCCTTCCCTCGCTACTCTTCATTCTTCCCCCTTCTCTCGTCCATATGTTCTCCCTCATGTTTTCTTTTGCCCCTTCTTCCCGCCTATTTCTAGTATTGTGTATTATATATTCTCGTGTGTGCATCCGTCCCCTCCACCCCCTCTTCTTTTCTTCCTTCCCTTTGCACGTTTGCCCTTCCCCTACCCTCATTTCCTCGTTCTTTCTTCTTCTTTTCCTTTGTCTCCTGTATTTCCTTTCGTTCTCCTTTGCCTCCGTATTTTCGTATTTTTGTTATTCAATTTGTTGAATCTTTCAAATGCCCATATGCTTATTTTGTATGTTCGTTTTTTTTTTTTTGCGTTTTTTTGTGTTTCGTCTATTTCGTGAGTGTATTCAATGTCTTTCCCTCGTGTTTTGTTTCTTCGCTAGCTCTTAACTCCCTTATTGTCGATCGAGCTTGTGTCTATATGCATGCATATGCAACCTCTTGCTTTCCATCTCGCTGCTCCTTTTCCCCTTCCCCCTTTCTCCTTCTCCTTTCCCAGTCTCTTTTCCCTTCTTCCCACCTCCCTTCTGTTGTCATTTCCTTCCTCTATCTTTGTTAGGAGAGAAGAACCGAGAAAAGATAAAAGGAGAGGAGAGGAAAGGAGAAGAGAGGAAAGGAGAGGAGAGAAGTGGAGAGCAAGTAAGAGTAGCATCGAATGTAAAAGCACTTGCGTCCTCTTAGTCGTTGGCTAGCCTCCCTTTCCCTTCCTTTTATACATATCGTACCCCTTCGCCCCGCAACTTGTGTGCTCTTGCTCGATCTCTCCTTCCCTCCCTTCCCTATTTTTTCACGTATCTCCCTTCGACTTCGAGTGCTAGCAGTTGTGTTTGTAGGTGTTGGTGTTCATCGCGTTCGCAATATGTATCTCCCGCTATCCTGAACGATCGTTCGCCGAGTCTTTAGCTTCTTTGTTTAATAAAAACATATATCTTAGTCATACACGTATAACTCAACTATTTCAATTGAAAGCATCTACTATAACCCGAGACTTTATTTTACAATTTGTAATAAAAATGTAGTAATATTATTTTCAACAGCTCAGACGCAAAGGAAAAAAAAAGAAAAAGTATGATAGATGTGATGTGTACGTATGTCAGTACTGTTTCCCTACAAGACAATATGTAAGTTGATATCTTTATATATGAGGTTTATCGTTTCTTGCAGAATGTAAAAAAGAAAAGGTGAAGGTCTTTTGCATGTCATTTTAAATCGCGTTTATAATGTTGTGGAGTAACATATGAATTCATATATCTGTTTATGCGCTTGGTATTTCTGACGCTGTGTTTACAATCGGCACCTGTGAACTTGTATGACGCTGAACAACAAGGCGGGAGCGTATTGAACTCGCAGGCTTCTTTAAATGAACCAGATAGGCGGGATTTACGCCCTGGTGAAGAACCACTTGACCTACTCGGAAATCTCTAGACGCATGAAGATCGACCTCAACACAGTGGTTCACTGAGGGTGGAGATGGAAGAGGAATCTACCCTGCGACGTACCCCGCAAACCCCACCCCGCCATCAGACTCACGCTGAAACCCCGTGTGTTCATAAAAAGATTCATGCGTTTCAACGGTAGTCACAACGGAACGTGTCTAAAAGATAGGGTAAAGAAGAGGCTCAGCGTCAACGCCTCTACTGGAGTCATCAACCGCTCCTGAAGAAGAGCAAGTTCCGAACCAAAGTACCCAGGGTGCGCGACAGTGGGACCGTCAAAACGAGAATGTTCAAGCACGTCTATTACGTTGGCGGGTCCTCCTTCCAGACAGCAAGAACACGGAAGGGTGAGGTAAAATCCTGCAAAAGGAAGTAATCGTCAAGAAGAGACTGTCGGTGAGGTCTGTCAACACGTTGATGTGTATAGGCGTGGATGGGGTGGAGTATCATGAAATGTTTACTTGCCCTACAGCAGCAGATACCTTCAAGACGTTTGTGGAAGTTGTCGAACAGAAGGTTATGGATAAGAGGTGCAGTGATGAAACAGCATTGCCTTACTTCATCTTTGGTAACACCGGGGCCCACCTCCCTGCGATGAAGGCGAACAAAAGCATGTGGACAGATTTTGAAGCTAAGCACAGGGTCAGGACTCCTTACACACACCCCTCCTTACACTCTCACCCTTAACCCCATCGAGGAAGTATGGCAGATGTTCAAGATCTCTTTTTATGGATCAAAACCATTCACCATTGTTACTCGGATCATTAACTTTATTAATGACTTCGTTAACTCCCACTCAAACACAGACTGTATCTTTGAGAATGACACCAAGTACATTACCACTTTCATTGAGAGGGCAAAAGAGGGGCAGATTATGTAAATGGCAATAAACACTCACTAATAGAACTCAGCAATACTTTAATGTGCATGATCATATCCTATAGAAGTAAAAAAGAGTCTCTGTATACCATATTTCACGTTTTTGCGAAACATTCTACTTTTCCTGTTGTCTAAAACAATCTGAAGTGACGTGCGTGTAAATCATACTATATGATTCATATACATCATCGAAGCGATGCAAGTGGTTAAACCATATTTGTTATTTGCTGCGTAGTATGAGTGTCTACAAGCAAGCAGGTGAACTAAAGAAGAGGCATCTTAAGGAAAGTATTTGTTTATTTTTTTTTTTAGGAAATTGCTTGTCTCTCACACGAACAAAAGCTCAGTCATTTCTCGAAACTAAGACAATAAATAGAACAAAACAAGACGCGGGCTGTGTTCACGCAGAGAGATCAGAACAGACGATGGGAGGGAGTGATGCGGTGGAAAGAGAAGATGTCGGAACTACATGGCTTCTTACTGGGGAGAAGCAGCCATGACAGCGTCGACGAGGTTTCCGGTCTTTCTGAGGGCAGCGATAGCCTTGTTTCTGGAGCATCCGGCGGTGGAGACAACAGTGTTGATCTCATCAGCGTCGAGTCCGGACTCATCAGCGGGCTCTCCATCCTCCTCAGGCTCAGAAGAAGCGTTGGTCTGAGCAGTGGCGGTGGGGGAGGAAGTTGTTGAGGTTCTGAGCGAGGTTGGGGAGGGCGTTGTTCTGGGACTTGAGCTCTCCGATGATGACGTAGGTCTCAGCGTCAGCGGACTTGAAGACCTCGGGGGCCTCAACAATGTATCCGAGAGACTTGGTAGACTTGACAGCAACGCGAGCAACTCCCTTCACCTGCTTGAGGTTGTACTTGGTGAGAGCCTTGCGGATCTTCTTCTCGATCTTGTTCTCCTCAACGGGGGTCTGAATGGAAACGTCGTCGACAGACATGTTACTGTGTAGCATAAAGATGGTAGTTGGTATGTTGTGTATAGTGGAAACCTTTTAGTTCAAATTCGAATGCTTGTGCAGGTAAAAAAAGAAAGTGTTGCCGTTGAGATTTATCAACTGTGGAACATGAGGATATGTATAGCCGAATAGAAGGAGAAATGGAGGCCAAGCAAAGTATAATCAAATGCTGTGGTATGTATTAATTCTAGCGCATGTATATTCCTAGACTCCATTTCTCCTGCTTCGCAGATTCTTCGCTTCTCACTCTTCTCCAGAATTCCTCTCAACGAAGAACCATAAATAATACTTCCAACTCTCTCATTTTACAAAATTAAATAGAAAATTAATCAAACCATCCCAATCCCGAGAAGAAAATGTATGATCACGCATTTTCCCAAACACTATAATGCATACGCGCACGATCAATTCAATTCTTCAACAAACAAAGCAAAAAAGAGTCAAAAAGAAGAATATTCTGTATATTATTTTGTGAATAAAGCACCTCTAATAACATATTATTCATAAATAAGTATATCAGATATTACTATTTCAAAATGAACATCTTTATTTGCACTGAGATTTTTGTGTAGCTGAGAATGTGTGCACGAACAAGTATCCTTGCATTTCTGTTTCTGCGATTGGATGGAAAAAGACGTTGCCTAATTGCATTCGTTTAATGTAGGTTTGTAATTTCTCATCATGGAAACTATGTTTTTTGTGTAGTTTTATGAATAATTCAAGTTGTTGTTTGTATTTATTCAGTTTACTGGTTTTGTTGATTAGATGGGTTTTCAATATTTTCGTATTTAAGTGTGCACGATCGAGTGCAATTTGAACTATGGTTTCTGTTTTAGTGGGAGGAGTTTAAGCTATGAAAACCATTAATTCATGTATAAATGGGTGCATGTGTGTTGTATTTTTCATTTTGGCTATGAATGTGTAAACATCATGCTTGTGTGTGTTTCTTTTTGACTATATGTCGTTTTGGTATCAGGCTTGTATTGTATCGTTTTTTTCTTTTTGTTTTTCTATAGATGGTGTTTCTTGCTAACGTGTATATGTTATGTGGATGAAATAATATTTGGTTGGTCCCTATGTATACTGTTATATAGAGTGTCTCGGAGATAAGGCAGAATTTGAAATGGCTTACCGAGAGATTCGTGGTAAGTAGGAATGTCGCTCCGTGTTTTAATCATCTGATCGTTTCTTGTTTGTTTATTGTGAAAATGAATTGGTCAAGGCAAGGTATAAAGACGAACATTGTGTGTGGATATGTTGTGCTATGCTAGATCTGATCGAGCACCTACGAGTGCTGGAGTACCCTCGTCTTATCAATTACTCCAGCTTCAGAGAGCCTAACTTCGAGCTGGTGGCAGATATTTTGTTTTGGTTGAGTTGTAAATATGATAGTTCTGCGGATGTCCCTGACGACATTGGGACTCCTGCTGCTCGTGTTGAGTTCTTGAAGGTCATTGGTGAAATAATACAAGCGAAGGCAAGGATTAAACTGAATTTAAAGCTCATGTATAGAGCAGATGGATATGCTGTGAAAGAGCTGTTAAAGATTTCTTCCTACTTGTACAAGTGTTACAACAAGGACTCTTCGTTATCCTCCTCTTCCTCCGCGTCTTCGTCTACCTCTGTGATGGAGTCCTCAGAGTCGTTGAACAGCAAGTTGGACGGTTTGAAGGAAGCGAAGGATCTTTCTCACTCAATAATCGATAATGGAGAGAGACTAGTGGAGGCCCTCACGGCAGAAGAAACGCTCCGTCCCCTCAGAGCGAGCGTCATCGCCTTCATGGAGTCGAATGGTTCGAGGGGGAACTCGGCTGAGCTGCAGAGAAGACTGAGAAGAGATATGGAAACCCAACTCAGGAACCTCAAAGAACAAGGTATATGTTTATTCCTATTGAGTTCTTGTTTCTCATTGTATCTTTTGTATTGTTTGTTGTTTCGTGTTCGTTGGTGTACTACGTTTATGTGTGGTAATGGTTGTGCGTTGGGTTATCTCGTGAGGGAAGATGAGCGTGAGGGATTAGGTGTGTATGGGGAGGTGTGAGAAGGAGGAAGAGGGTGTGTGAGAAGGAGGAAGGATGTGTGAGGGGAGGAAGATAGATGATGTCTCAGGGGAGGGATTACGGGGGGACGTGAAGAGTGAGATTCGTAAGAGGGAAGGAAAGAGAACAGGAGTGAGGGGAGGTGGCGAGGGAAGATGAGTGGAAAGAGAAGGGAGGAAAGGAGGGGGGAGGGAGGGGAAGGAAGGGCTGGAAAGAAAGGAGGGGGGAAAGGAAAGTAGAGGTGAGTCGACCTTACAATACTAAAGGTGAAGCAGGGAATAAACGAAGAGATGAGAGTGACTAGAGGTTGGAGGAAGTTGGAGTCAATCGTAGAGACGAGTGAAGGGCGCGAGTAGGGAAGGAGAGGGTAGAGAGGAAGATGGGGTGGAGTGGAAAGGGGAGAAAGGGAAAGAGAAGGGAGGCTCAAATAGTGCGAGGAATAGGAGGAGAATGATGAGAGAAGAAAGAGAAAGTATGTAGGGTTTAAATCGAAGGCGAATGAGAGGGGATAAGGGGATAGCATGGTGATATATGTGTGGAAGAGGAGGAATGGGTAGGGGTGGCGGTGGCGGTGGCGGTGGGGGTACAAAGCAGAAAGGGGGAGACGGCGTGGTAGGGTTTGGCTTGGTGGTGAGGAACTGATGAAGAGGAGGGGGTGGTAGAGGAGATATGAAGAAGGAACGGGAGAAGAAAGAGAAGAGAGCGAAACAAGGAGAAGAAAGAGAAGAGATCAAAGCGAGGATATGTGGGGAATGCAAAGGGGATGAAGAGTAGTGAGAGGGGGAGGAGGAGGGTGTGTGGGGTTAAATGGTGGAACGGAGGTGGAGGTGGAGGTGGAGGTGGATATGTGTTTTAAGGGCTAATGGGTCGTGAAATGAGTTAGAGCAGATTTGAGTAGATTGAGGGAGTGGTAGAGTAAGAGAGAGAGAGAAGGAGAGAGAGGAGAGAGAGGGAGAGAGAGTGTAGACTGTCCTTGTTTGTTTCTTGTTCTTTCTTGACTGCCATCCATCTTTGTTATATGATCTCCTCCCTGTGTATCCCCTCGACTCCCCTTTCCACCGCGCTAACACTCTGATGCCCATTCTTTTTTCTGTACATACGGCTGTACTTCTGTTCTATTTCCGCATATGTAATATCATACTTCACCATCGTTTCTTCATCATTTCCCCTCTTTTTCCTGCCCCTCCTTCTTCCATGCTCTTCCTCATTGTTTCTTTGTCTTTTCCTCCTCAGTTTCTACGGAGGAGAGGACAGTGGCGGATCTCAGTCAAGAGAAGGAGAAGTTGTCGGTTGAGACTTCAGACCAAAGTGCACGAGGTGGAGAGGCAGAAGAGGCGCTTGTCCTCTCTCACTTCTGTGCGTCCCGCGTACATGGATGAGTTCGAGGCGGTGGAGGCAGAGTTCAAGGTTTTGTATTCGTCGTACGTTGAGAAATTCAGAAACCTCTCCTACCTCGAGAGTGAGCTGGAGAACCTGCGGCTGTTGGAGGAGGAGAGAGGGTGGAGGCGGAGGCGGCGCTGAAGAGGATTCAGAAGAAGCTGCAAGTAGAAGACTACAGGATGATCCGAGGCGAGGTGGGCGGAGCGGACGACAAGCACGAGGACTCTGACGATGAAGATTACATAGAGGATATCGACGATCTTACCTCGAACGCGAACTCAGCCATCTCCCAGTCTCTGCGTTCGGGAGGGGCAAGTGGGGGGGGGTTGGGAGCCTTCGATAGAGGAAGTGGATCTGGGGGATTCAAAAGGCCCAGTGCTGCTGGTAGGGTAAGGGCTGCTGGAGGTTCTGAGTCGAGGGGATGGGACGGAGGTGCATTTGGAGAGGGGAGGGGGCTCGACGAGGAGGATGAGGGAGAAGAGGATGACGATGATGATATCGGAGGGGGTCTTAAGGAGAGGTGACAGTGATGCGTTGGGTCGCATTCCTAGAAGCAATAGTTTTGGGTCTGCGCTTGACGATGGAAACGACGATGACCTCAACGACGCTGACTTCTAATCTCCGTAGTATGGCGATATCTCCGTCATAGCCTGGGTACCTGATCATTATTCATTCCCTCAGCTCCCTGCTAACCTCTGAATAGGACTCTCCCCTCGCACAGTCCTCACTGCAGTGCTGAACTCTGTTTGATCGGTGAACTCAACCACCGATTTTTGTTTAGCTCTGGGTCATTGAGCTATCCTTCCTTACAGCTCCGTGTTTTGATTTCCCTTTTCTTCTCTTCTCCTATCCTATCCTCTCCTCTCCTATCCTCTCTTCTCTTCTCTCCTCTTCTCTTCTAAAAGAGAACTATTTTTCTGTTCGTCTACTTCTGATGCTATCGGACTCAGTCACCATCTGTTTCCTAATCGTTCCCCCGTCTCTGATCCTGCCTCTATTTCAACGCCCGTCTGCTTTTATGTTCTTGGTCTAGTTAGTTTTCCCACATTGTTTGCTTCGTATTTTCTTCTGTTGTAATAGTCGTTTTATTGTAGTTTGTTATAAATCAAGAATAAAGAAAGATACTTTTTTTAGCTCTATGATGAAGCGAACAGTGTGATCTGTTAGTTAATGTGGGACAGTTTTCTTTAAATGGCTGGTTTAGAAAAGATTCTGTTGTTTCTTTCAAGTTGTTTTTAATATGCTCGTGAAAGCATGTGCACTCAACTTACATCAAGATGTAGACAGATGCAAAGCAGAGGAAGACACGAATGATAGCTGTTTGATTGCATAGATATAACGCAACACAGCAGTGCTGAAATAGAAAGCAAATAGTTGAATGTAATCAATAGAATGAATAACATATAAGCTAGTGTCATTCGGCAAGTAATGAAATCAATATAACGTGTAGAAAATTCAACATTCGATGGAACAAAAGCTGACGATGCAAAACAGAGAGTTTCATGAGAAGAAGCAATAGGGTAGAAAGAAATAGCACAAGAAAGAAAAGAAGACTGGTGAGATTAACGAGTGTATGAAATCTATCAGTAGCCATGTATAATCGAGTGAAGAGCATAGGTGTGTGTGTATACGTAGTGCTGAGATTTAAAGACAGCGTCAATCGAAGCTAGTATGAACGGAGAGCATGTCATAAAATAAGAACAGCTCAAACTCAGGTGCGAGAGATGGCAAGGGAGAGGGCCAAGGACGATGGTGGGTGTGTGTGTGTGTGTATGTGTGTGTATACGTGTATGCGTATATCTATGTGTAGGCCATGAGTTGTGATGGCACATGATGACTTAATTAGAAACAGAAATGTACAAGTCGAGCAGAATAGGAGGAAGATGAAGCAGGGAATGTGATATGCGGGGAGAGCGAGAGGTTGAAGAAAGAAAAGGAAAGAGACGGCGGAGAAGAAAAGAGGCTGGACGAAGATGAAGATGAGGGCAGAAGACGAGGATGAAAGAGTGATATGCCTATGACAGAGGATGAGGGTATAAGGGGGTGGGAAAGGACGACGCCGATGGCAAGTGATAGGTTTTTAATAGTAGTTGTAATTGATTTCAGTCTTGATGGCATCGTGCAATTGCTTGAAGGAGGCAAAGCGGAGATCAAGGGGGTCCGGTTGTTCGGTCCACAGGGGATTGGAGCTAAGCAGAGTGATATCAGAAGGCAACACGAAGGGGATACGCTTTCCAATCTCTTCATCGATCAGCTTCTCCTTCTGCCTCCTCACTCTCTCCTCGCTGGCCCCCCCTCTGCCTCTGCCTCTGCCTCTGACTCCGAGACGACATGTTCCGTCCTTTTCTTTCTCTTCTCCTCTTCTCCTTCGGCCGTTCCTGCCCCTCCCCCTGCCCCTGCCCCTGCCCCTGCTCCGTCTTCTCCTCTCCACTCTCTCTCCTTCCGTCTCCCCCTTTGCCTCTGCCTCTCTCTCCTTGCAATACTTTCTTCCAGACCTCCGTCCGTCTTGAGTGCATCTCTGAGCTGATTGAGCGAGGATAGACCCTGAGAGACTGAGTTCGACACGACTGAGGGAACATGAAGACGGTGAAGCAGTGGCACGGAAATCGAAGAGGGAGAGAGAGAGGGGAACGAGGGGGGGGAGGAGTCGATGATGAGGGGGGCAGAGAAAAAGAAAACGAGGGGCATGAAGATGAAGAAGGGGAGGGAGAGGAAGAGGGGGAGGAGCAGAAGACAACGAGGGTGAGGAAGGGGAAGAGGAAGGGAAGAGGAAGAGGAGGGTGAGAAGTACGAAGGTGGGAGGAGAGAGGCAGGGTCGATAGAGGACTGGGGAGATAAGGAGGAAAAAGAAACACTAACGGGAAGACATCGGACTGCAGAGGAGGAGAGAGGAGCGAGGATGTAGCGAAAGAGAGAAAAGTGGGGTCGAAAGGAGAAGAAGGAGAATACAGAGGGAAAGGGGGGGAGAGTGGGGGAGTGAAGAGAACGAAGGCAGAGGACTCAGGGAGAATGAAAGGTAGTGGGCTGCAAAAGAAGGATATACGGTATCGTTCAGAACGACGAGAGAAGGAGGAGGAGAAGGAGTCACGAGAGAAGAGGGGGAGAGACAGAGGAAGATGAGGAAGACGAGGGGAGGGAGGAGGAGGTGGTGGGGGAGGAAGAAGGAGTGGGAGCAATCGAAGAGGAAGAAGATGGAGAAGAGGGCGAAAATGAAGAAGAGGAAGAAGAGGAAAAGGAAGAGGAGGATAAAGAGGAAGAAGAAGAGGGAGAGGAAGAGGAAGGAAGGAGAGGATTCTTTATCCTTCTCTTGGCTTTGGATGTTACTTCTAAATGAGAAGAAAGGGATGAGGGACATGAAGAAGAGGAAGAAGAGAGAAGAGGAAGAAGAGGAAGAAGAGGAAGAAGAGGAAGAAGAGGAAGAAGAGGAAGAAGAGGAAGAAGAGGAAGAAGAGGAAGACGAAGAAGTGGAAGAAGGCAGCGGGGAGGGAGAAGAGAGAGAGAGGAGGAAGCAGAGGACGAGGCGGGCGGATGAAGGGAGGAAGAGTGTGGATTGGAGTCGACGGTGCACATTCCTCCCAGGACTACATCCCTCTTCCATAGCCCTATCCCGCCTTCTACAATGTGGCCCCCTCCCTCCCCTCCCTCCCCTACTCCTACTACTCTCCTTCCCCCCACTCTACCCTCTACTCCTGTCGATGTCTCGCCCTCTCTCTTCTCCTCCTTCTCCTTCTCTCCTCCTTCTCCTTCTCTTTCTTTTCCCTCTCCTTCTCTTTGTCTCCCACTCCAACTGGCGCAGAAGCACCGCCAATAACACCCCCTCTTCTCCCTGTACCTCCTCCCGCTCCTCCTCCTCCCACTCCTCCTCCTCCTCCTCCTCCTCCCACTCCCCTCCTACTCCCCCTTCATGATCGAATCTGTTCGGCGCTTGTCCGTCTCTCTTTCCTTCCTCTGCTCTCTCTCCCTTCGAAGCTGTCCCTTCTTTCCCTATCTCCTCCCTCCCCGCTCGTTCGGAGTTCGAAATGTATGAGGAAGAAGGCAAAGAAGAAGAGAGGGGAGGAAGCAACGAAGAAGACGAAGACGAAGACGAAGACGAAGAGGAAGAGGAAGAGGAAGAGGAAGAGGAAGAGGAAGAGGAAGAGGAAGAGGAAGAGGAAGAGGAAGAGGAAGAGGAAGAGGAAGAGGAAGAGGAAGAGGAAGAGGAAGAGGAAGAAGTAGGTGAGGAAGGAAGGGGGAGGGGGAGGGGGAGGGTGGAAAAGTTGTTCGGTTCTGTCTTCGTCTTAGTTTTTCAGTTTAATTTTAGCAGCAGAAAGGGTTGAGGAAGCAGCTCCATGGACGGAAGTGGGGGGAGAGAGAGGAGGGGGAATGGAGGAAGGAAGGGAAAGGAGGGGTGAGGAGAAGAGGAGAAGAGGGAGAATGGGGGCGAAGACGAGGGAGGAAGAAAAGGAAGAAGAGGGGAGGGAGAAAGATGAGAGGAAGAGATGCAGAGGTGGAGAAGGGAAGTGGGGGAGAGGGAAGAGGAAGAGTGAGAAGAGATGGACGAGAGGTAAAAGAGGAGGTTAGGGTTGAGGAGGAGGAAGAATAGTAGGGAGAGGGAAGGGTTCGACGAAAACGGAGAGGAAGGAGAGGAAGGAGAAGAGGAAGATGAAGATGAGGAGGAGGATGAGGAGGAAGGGGAAGTGGAGAAGGGGGCAGAGGAGGAGGAGAAAGGGGGGTTGACGAAACGACTGAGATAGAAGAAGCAGAGGAAGCGGACGAAATTGTGGAGAAGAGGGTGGGGAGGGGGGAGGGGGGAGGAGAAGGAGAAAGGAGGGGCAGAAGGAGCAAGAAGACGGGAAGAAGGAGAAGGAAAGAGAGGGGTAAAGCGGGATTGAAGGGAGAAGAGGAAAGGGGAACGGAGGAGGCGAAGACGGGGGAAGAGGGAGATGAGGAGGAGGAAGACGAAGGAGAGTGGGGAGAAAAATAATGGGATAAGAGCTCTTGGTTTTTTTCTTTCTCCTTCTCATGATCATTCCCTCCTCTTCTCCTCTGCCTTCTCTTTCTCTTTCTCTCCCTCTCTTTCCCTTCCCCTTTCCCTCCCCCTCTCCCTCTCCCTTTCTCTCTCCCTCTCCCTCTCCCTCTCCCTCGCCCCCACAGTGTCTCCCTTCGCCATTGTTTGTTCACAGAAGAAAGCAAGCGAAGCGACAGCAGAGATGATGGCAAATGCGAAGTGAGAGGAAGAGAGAGACCTTACTGCCGAGGAACAGAGGTTGTCCGCCCTTCTGTTGGCTACTGCCAGTTGCGCCCTCAGCCCGACGACTTGGTTCTGGAGGACCTGGGTCTTCACTCTCATCATCGCCTCGCTCTCCCTCAGGACCGCCTCCACTCCCCCTTCCTCCAGAAATCGTTCGATGGCGAACCCAACCCAATCGCCCTCTGAGGAAGCATGTGCTGCCCTGTGTTCCAGTCTAATTGAGAACAACTCGGATGTCTCTGGACAGGTCTTTCCCCAGAGAGAGGGGAAGGAGGATGCGCGAAGGGGAAGGCGGAGGGGGGGGGGCGCAGGGATAGAAAAGAAAGAGGAAGACGAGGAGGAAGAAGACGTACCCCGATGAGAAAGAGAAGGAGAAAGGGAATGAGAGCAGGAAGAAGAGGGAGAAGAGGAAGATAAAGAATCAGAAGAGTGGATGTCGGATGCACAGCAGGTGTGTCTTTTTTGTTTATATTTTCCCTCTCTGCCTCCCCTTCCCTTCTCCCTCTTTCTGCCTCCCTCCCCCTCCTCCTTTGAATCCTGGAAGCGAGAAACAGAAGACGAAGAAGACGGAGAAGAAGGAGAGTGGGAAGGAAGGTGTGAAAGAGGAGGGGAGAGCGGAGGGAGAGAGGAGCAAAGGATATGAGGCTGACCCCCGACGGATCGCACAGAAACAGACACCCGTTAGTCCACTCATTACGGAAGTCAATGCTCGCTACACCGCTCGATGCGCCTGCTAAGCTTGATGCTCCTCCAAGGAGACTGGGTGCAGATCCACTCGAAGTGGGCGAAGAAGAGTGATGCGTGCCTTTGTGGGCAGATCGTTCGCATGCAACGGCAACAGTGCTTGTATTTTTATTTGGAACAGCACATGTAGTCGAGTCATATGGAGACGATCCACGTGCGCCGCCAACCACAAGGGGTCCTTTTCCTGCTCTCTCTCTTCTCTTCTCGCTCTTTCTCACCTTTTCCCCTCCCTTCTCCTACTCTCTCTCCCTCACCCTCTCTCTCGATCTCTCCCTCTGACTCCTCGGATATTTGGGGATGAGAAGGACGCACAGAAGAGGGTGAGGATGAAGAAGCGGAAGACGAAGAGGAAGAGGAAGAGGAAGAGGAAGAAGAAAGATTCGAGACGGCAGGAGAAGACAGAGTTTCGTAAAGAACAGTGCACGAATCGTTCTTTCCTCCCTTCTTCTCCTTTTCCTTTTCCTTTTCCTTTTCCTTTTCCTTTTCCTTTTCCTTTTCTAACTCCTTCTCGTCCTCATTCTCTTTCTCCTTCTTACCATCCCTCCCCTCCTCCATTCCTTCGCCTTTCCCTTTTTCTTCACGTCTCTCCTTCTTGTTATTTTCATTGATGCTGCGCTCTTCCCTCTCTCCCCCTTTCCCTCTCCCCCTTCCCCTCTCCCTCTCTCCCTCCTACTTCTTTATCAACGACTCCTCCCCTTCTCACCCTTACCTCTGCCCCCTCCGTCTCGTTCCCTTTCTTTCCGGATGGAGAAGAAGAGGAAGAGGAAGAGGAGGGGGAAGAGGAGGAGGAAGAGGAGGAGGAAGAGGAAGAGGAAGAGGAGGAGGAAGAGGAAGAGGAAGAGGAAGAGGAAGAGGAAGAGGAAGAGGAAGAGGAAGGTTGCTGCACTGCGTTCGGGTGGTCCTTCAGGGTGAAGACCACCGAATTCGTTTTTGGGATGAGCGCAGAGGAGAGGGAACGTCAGTGAAAGCATAGGAAACAGAAGGGAGTGAATGTGAGGAAGAGTAAGGAGAGAGCGAGAAGAAGAGGAGGAGGAAGACGAAGAGGATGAAGAAGAGGAAGAGGGCGGTGAGGATTTGGCTTTGTTCTCCCTCTTAGTTTCGCTTGGCCCTTCTGCTCTTGCTCTCCCTTCTTTCTCTTTCTCTCGCTGTTCGTCTGACTTTTCGCTTTCCTTTGCTTCCCCTCCCCTCTCCTCTCTGCCTCCACCCCTATCTTATCCCGCGCACCGGCCTCCTCCCTCTCCCTAACAATAGGCATAATAAGGACAGATGAAATCGGGAGCCGAGATCTCACCCTCGACACCCTCTCCACTTCCCACCCCAAGGGCTCCTTTTCCGAAGAACAACACGAGCAGGAAGAGTAAGAAGAGGCACAGGAGGAGCAAGAATCGGAGTTGTTATTGTCATTGTGTTCGTTGTAGTTGTTGTAGTACTTGTTTTTCTGTGGGTGAGAACTCTTTTCCCTCACAGTGAAGAAGTCGATCACTGAGCCCTGGCTTACGCACACATTCTTTCCCGTTCCACTCAAGCAACACTTCGAAGACTCTGAGAAGCCACAGTCCTAAGGGGAGGGTGCAAGAGGAGACGAGGTATGGAAGCACAAAAAGCGAGAGGGAAAGGAAATGAAAGCGAATGGTAGGGAATGAAAGCAAAGGAAAGCAAGGGAAGGGAAGGGAGAGGAAGGGAAGGAAAGGGAAAGGAAGGGAAGGAAAGGGAAGGAAAGGGAAGGGAAGGAAAGGGAAATGAAAGAAAAGATAAGAGAGATTAGATCAGAGAGACAAATAGAAAGATAGAAAAATAGAAAGAGGATAGAAAAAGGACATAGGAAGCAGAGCAGAGGAAAATGAAGAGTGTGCATGTAAGTGTGCGTAAGTATGAGTAGCACGTATAGCGCGCATATGAACGCATGCCAGTGTATGGCAGTAAAGCCAGGAGTAAAGCGTTGTCAAGAGCATCAGGACGAAGAACATGAGGAAACAAAGAAAAGAGGTCGTTGAGTGAATTAGTCAAGGAAAAAAAGATCAGGAAAGAAGGCGAAGAAGAAAAGAGAACGAGGAAAGCGCATGGTGTGGGTGCTGCTGCTTACATATGTGTCGGCAGGAGTGGAAATGTTTCGGAGGTCCCAGACTTGGGCTAGTCTTCGGTTTGAAGGGGAGACGAAGGAGCAGAAGAGCGAGTGCTCGTCCATCCAGTGGTGTCTGCTCCCCACTCCCGTTGGAAGAGCTGCCACCACGTCTCCACTGCTCACGTCATCCAGGCGGATCAGCCTAGGGAAAGGGAAGGGAGGGGGAACGAGAGGGGCGGGGGTGGGGGGGGGGGAGGGCCAGAAGAGGACGTAAGAGGAGAAGAAAAGGAAGAACAGAAAAGAGAAGCATAAATAGTTGAACGTAAGAAAAAGCATGTGTGTATGTGTGTGCATGTGTGTGTATGTGTGTATGTATGTGTGTGTGTGTGTTTCTGAAGTAAAATAGGAGGACGGAGAAAGAAATGCAACTACGTAACGAAGCGAAGGAAGATAGCAAGATGAAGAGTATGCAACTCAACGCAAGCATGACTCGAAGGCAAGAGACAAAAGCACAAGTAGCATGGTGGCGCTGCTTAAAAGAAGCAAAGCAGCGAGGAAGGAATGGGACGAAAGAGGTAGCGGTGCACAGCATGTTTACGAGGGGGCATGTGTCGAAGTATAGGCAGATGAATATATAAAGGCAAGTGAAGAAGCGCTGGTTTTTACCTGGAAAAAGAAGCAGAAGATAGAAGTCTTCCAAATGGATGCCAGTGGAGGTCATGGATAGAGTCAAAAACACTTCCCACCAAGTCAGTCTCAGATCCTAGTAGCCCACTCCACGCACCGCGCCCCACCAACTATCGCTTCCTCCACGGTCCCCTCCCCCGTCGCCCCTGTGCCTCCCGTACCCTCCTCTATGCCCCTCTCTCTTTCCATGCACTCCTCCAGTCAATCCAATATGAGGTCCTGTGCCCTCTACTCCCTCCCCGTCTCCCTCTATCTCTGGTGGGAAAGACGACAGTCCCATGTTTTTTCTCTTCCCCCTGCACCCCTTCCCCCATACCCTCCCACAGTCACCCTTCCGTAGCGGAACCTCATCAGAGAGGAAGCGGAGAGAGAAGAGGCACACTGCTGGGCGTCACAGTCCCACAATCGAAGAGAACCCATGTAAGAGCATGCGAGGAGAGGAGCGTAGAGAGGGAGAAGGAGAGAGAAGTGATGGGCACGAAGCCAAGGCAAGAAATAAGGGCAGAAGACCGAGAGAAGGAGTAGAGGGAAGAGGAGGAGGAGGGAGGGAGAAGGAGGAAGAGGAGACGGTGGAAGTTGAGGACAGGGCGAGGGAGAGAGAGGAAGGAGAGGTGGAGAGGGGAGATGAAGGAAGAGGAAGAAGCAAGTGGGTAGTACAACGAGTACGTGGAAAGGGAAGAAGGGGAGGAGGAGAGGGGGAGAAGGAGGAAGAAGGGGAGGGGAACGAAGAGGAGGAAGACGAAGGGACGAAGGGGTAAAGAGCAGATGCAGAGAAGGCAGAGGAAGAGGAGAGGGCGGAGGAAGAGGAAGTCGAGGCCGAGTACGGAGCGTATGCAGACGACGGAGAATAGAGAGAAGGAGAAGCATTAGAAAGCGAAGAAGCAACCGAGGAGGAAGAGGAGGCGGAGGAGGAAGAAGAGGAAGAGGAAGAGGAGGAGGAGGAATTGAACAGTCTGGAAGTGAGATTTTTGTTTTTCTTTTCTTTTGAGGGAGAAGGGGGGACGGGAGAGGAGGAGGAAGAGGAAGAGGAAGCGCTAGGAAGAAGAGAAGGAGGGCCAGAGGAGGCGGCGAGGAGGGTGGAGAGAGGGACGAACGCGGAGTTTGATGATGGTGGGAGAGAGAGTGCGGAGAGAGTGAGCGGAGGGAGGACAGTGCGTGGTGCGGTGGAGTCATCGAGGTGGGAAACGGACCATATCTTGATCCTTCCCTTTGACGTAGATATGGCGATCACATCGGGGGAAACAGGAGAGCTGGCGCTATTGACCATTTTCTCGTCCTTCGCCTCGTCCCACTCCCTCCCTTCCTCCCTCGTTCACGTTCTCTCTCTCTCTCCATCTCGCGTTCCCTCTCCCTTTGCTGCTCGCTCTCCTTCTCCCCCTGCTTGCCTTTTTTTTTATCTCCTTCCTCTGTCTTCGTCTTCTTCGTTCTTCGTATGAATCGGTACTTCGAAAGGGAGGAAATCGAGGAGGAAGAGGAGGAGGAGGAGGAGGAGGAGGACGAAGATGGGGCAGTGGCGGAGCGAGAAGCAGAGGCTGCGTTAGAGCCAGAGGAAGAAGAGGGAGAGGAAGAGGAAGAGGAAGAGGAAGAAGAGGAAGAGGGAGGGGAAATGGAGGAAGGAGCAGTAGAGGGAAAAGGAGAGGTTGCGGAAGGGTTCGGATAAACAGAAACTGAAGAGAGGGAGATTGGAAGGGGTTCGAAAGGACGGAAGAGAGAGAGGGAGAGGCAGAAGAGCGGAACAATGTGGAGGAAGAGGAAGAGGAAGAGGAAGAGGGAGGATGGAGAGGAGGATGGAGAGGAGGAAGAGGAGGAAGAGGAGGAAGAGGAGGAAGAGGAGGAAGATGAAGATGAAGGTGAAGGTGTGGAAGAGGAAGGAGCAAAGAGGGCAGAAGAGTCTCCCCTCTCTATCCCTCTCTCCGTTTCTGTTTCTGAATGAGAGCTCTTCTTGATCACTTCCTCCACCCACCCTTACTCCCTTTACTGCCTTCTCCCTAGTCCCCCCATCCTTCTCTCCCTCTCTCTCCACATCACAGACAGGGACTCCTCACTGATGTCACTAACCTCCACCTCCACAGCCCCCCTCTCCTTCTCCCTCTCCCTCTCCTTCTCCCTCTCCCTCCCTCTCTCTCTCTCTCTCTCTCTCTCTCTCCTCCCCCCTCCCTCTCCTTGCCTCCTTCCCTCTCCCTTTCCTCTCCCTCTACTTGTCCTTCTGCCTCCTCCTCCACCCCCGCACTGTCTCTCTCTGCCACCGCTCCTCTCTCCTTCGTCTTCTTTCATCGTAGAAAGAAGAAGAGAAGGACGACGAGTGGGGGAGAAAGGAAGCAGAAGATAAAGCAGAAGAAGCAGAAGAAGCAGAAGAAGCAGAAGAAGCAGAAGAAGCAGAAGAAGAAGAAGAAGAAAAAGGGACGTGATTGGGACTCGAAGAGGGTGAAAAGGAACAAGAGGAAGGCACAGGAGACTTCTGGGAAAGAAGGACGCTCTTGTTTTTCGTCCTCCTCCTCCTTCCCCCTCCCTCTCCCTCCCTCTCCCTCTCTCTCTCGTGTGCTGTCATTTCTCCTGCGCATGGGGCAGTGCAAGACAGAACTGAAAACTTTTTCTTCCTTGTCGATCCACTTGAAGACTGAATGGAAGGACGACTTGAATTCTGACTTGAAGGCTGACTTGAAGAGCTGGCGTAAGGAGAAGGGGAAAGAGAAGAAGGAGGGGTATGAGGAGAAGAAGAAGAAGAGGGGACGGCAGAAGAGTATGCAGAGGGAGTAGACAGAAGATGATCAGGATTGGGGTAGGTAGGGGTGTCTGAGGAAGAAAGGGGAGAGGGACGGAGAGGGGGAGTGGTTGGGAGGGAGGGGAGAGCAGAGCGAGATGCACTTGGAGGTTGGAAGGAGGAGAATCGAAGACTTGTTCGAAGAAAGACAGAGGAAAGAGGGAGGAAGCACAGATGGAGAGTCCTCCTCCTCCTCGCACTTGCTCAAAAAGCCTCCCTCCTCTCACCCCTCTCTCCCTTTCCCACTCCTCTCCCACTCCCTTTGCCCTCCCCTTTCCTTTTGCCTTTCCCACCCCACCGAAGCTCCATGGGACCGATCACTATCCCTATTAGATTGATCGCTTACCCTGTACATGTGTCCCAAAGGACGGATTGTCAGGCCGAACACCCTCTCCCCCTCTCTCTCTCTCTCTCACGCTCCCCCTCTCTCCTCTCTCTTCCGAATCTTCCTTCTCTCTCTCTCTCTGCCTCCTCCCTCTCGCTCACTTCCCCCTTCCCTCCCCCCCACTCCTGTCCTCCTCTCTCCACTCTCACTCTCTTCCTCTATCTCTCTCGTACGTTCCTTCCTCTGCCCCCTTCTCCTTCCTTCCCTTTCCCCTTCCCCTCTCCCTCCTTCTCTCCTTCCTCAATCTTCACTGATCCATTCGTAGAAGATACTTGTGAAGATATTTCTGAAGAATTTGGTGAAGATATTTCTGAAGAATTTGATGAAGATATTTCTGAAGAATTTTGTGAAGATATTTGTGGAGATGTTTTGAAGATATTTGTGTGTCTGGAGATGAACAAAGAGAGGTAGAAGATATGGAGGAGGGAGAAGTAAAAAGGGTAGAAGAGGAGGAGGTGGCAGAAGCAGAGGGAAGGGAAGGAGAAGTAGAAGGGGAAAGAGAAGCAGAAAGAGAAGGAGAAAGAGAAGAAAGAGGCTGCGAGGGTAAGGAAGGGGAAGAGGAAGAAGAAGAAGAGGAAGAAGAAGGAGAAGGCAAGGAGGAGGAGGAGGAAGAGGAGGAGGAGGAGGAAGAGGGTGAGGAGGAAGAGGAAGAGGAAAGAGAAGAGGAAGAGGAGAGAGAAGAGAGGGATGATGCGATGAAAGAAGCAGAGGAGGCCGAAGAGAGGGCCGAAGGAGAGTGGGAGAGAGAAGACGGGGAGTGGGGGAGGAAGGAGGAAGAGGGAGAGAAGGAAGAGGGGGAGGAGGAGGGGAAGGATGGAGATGTGTGAGAGAGAGGAGGTCGAGGGTCCTCAACCACAAATCCCCCTTCTCTTCCCCATTGATTTCATCGATTGCGTCCGCTCCCCCATCATCTTCCTCCTCATCTTCCTCCTCATCCTCCTCTTCCTCTTCCTCCTCCTCTTCCCCCTCCTCTTCCTCTTCCACTTGATCGTCCTCCTCCTCCTTGTCCTCATCCAACATATCTCCATCTTCTCCAAAGCATTGCTCCACGCTTCTTCTTCTTCTTCTTCCTCCTCCTCTTCCTCTAAGTCTCATCCCTTCCCCTCTCCCTTCCCTTTCTTCTCCTCTTCCTCTTTCTGCCCCTCCTTCTCCTTCCTCTTCTCCGAAGACCTCTACTGCACTCTCGTCCATCGTATTATTAAGAGGATCGAACAGAAACGAACCTTCGCTGGCACACTCGTCCATATTGTTTGCCTCCTCTCCCACTCCCACCCCCTCTCCTACCCCCGCTCCCACTCCCACTCTCAATCCCATTCCTATTCCTGCTACTCCGCTCACTCTCCCTTGGACGAACCGGCCCCTCTCCGCAGGGGTAGCAAAGGAGGTGACGGAGAGCGAAGAGGACGAAGACAGTGCCCTCCTCCTTCCCCGGACCTCCACCCTCCCGTGCGCTCTCCCTCCCCCAATGTGGCTCTGTCTTCTGTTAGTAAAAGCATTCAGATCCCCCAGCACGTCTCCCTCCTCACTCCACGTAGACCCCATCCCACCGTCGATGCTGCTCAGCGCTGCGATGCTTTCACGCCTAGCAATCAACTCTTCTTCAGAGTCGGATGACCAATTCTCTCTCTCCCTCTCCCTACCCCTCTCCCTCTCGCAATCTCTCTCTCGCTCCTCCTCCCCTTTTAATCTATCCTTCTCTCCTAACTCCTTTTCCAATGAGCTCGAGCTCTGCGTGTTAGAAACCATCTGCAGTGCGTAGCTAGGTATATTTTGTGTTGTTCTTTCCGGGAGATGAGCTTCCGTGTTTGAAGTTGGTCTACTTGTTGGCCTATTTGTATCGCTCCTTACAACTTGCTTTTGAGTAAGGCTTACTCTATGAACCCTTGAACCAGATCGTTGGCGAATATTGTTATAATCAGTCGACACCTTACGAGCAGTAGGTTGTGAAGTGTTTCCCTTTGTGTCACATTGTATACTATTTTTTCTAGCAGTTCGATAGGTAATGTCTTTTCTTGGGACTAAAACATATTCTTGCTGGAAATCCCTGATAAGAGTAGGATTTGTTCGTTTGCTAGCCTCAACTAACTGTTCAACTCGCCTCAAAATATTGGGGGCGACTGACTTAGTAAGGATGGCAGTGTTTTGGTCCGTTTTATGCGACCCTGAGCCGTTCATTTCAGTAAATACTGCTGTTGGAATTGAAACGGACAAGTTTTCTTTTTGAAGCTAGATTTTTGTCGTCTTAGACTAAAATATGAACTGAAATTGTTGTTTACTCGCTTGGAAACGTACGTCCAGCTCTATCACTGGATAGAAAAAATAAAACATATGTGTGATAAATAATTTAGTTATGAATGATTTATTGACTATGAAAGATGTTTATCAATTAATACGGTTGGGAGAAAAAAAAAAAGGAAAGAAAAAGAGGGGAGAGAAGGAACGGTTGTAAAAGAAGGAAAACTATTCTACCAAAGACTAAGATAGGCAATAGGAACGTGTATAATAAAGTATATACAATATAGCGCAAAGTGATGTCTGCATGTCTTATTGATCTTGTGTACAGAAAAGAAAAAACTCCAGACAAACAGGAGCACGCGAACAAGGAAAATGTAGAGAAGAAAAAAGAAATGCAAGTGTAATCTACATAAAGGAAACACAAACATGAGCATGTAAGTGATCGTGCACAAGTTGGTCTTATAATGTGGATGTGAAGCCAGTGTTCATGTACAATATAAGGGTCGTGCATCTTCCGATACTAGATACAGCAAACGTTCCGTATAGTTTGATCGAAGTGTGCACTACACGAAGAAGAACAACAACAAGAACAGTCAAAACAGAACACAAAGTAGACACGCGAATTAAGACAAGACAGAATAAAATACTACATATAGAGAAAGACGAATAGGAAACATGAAATAGATAACACTGCAGCACAGACAAAACAAAAAGTAAAAAACAAAAAAACGTAAACGCAAGCTAAAAATGCAAGAGGCGAGAACAACCACAAGAATAAAAAAAAAAAAAAAAAAAGGAAATCTAACAGAGGAACAACTAAGAGAGGGAGAAGAGCGGCGAAATGAGAAAGAAGGGAAAAGAAACTCGTTTAGCTTAGGAAGTACTGAAGGAGATAAAGAGGATTAAGAAAGAGAGTAGAGAAAGAACGAGGTATGGGGGGGCAGTAGGAGGAGTGGTGGTTGGGCCAGAGGTGGATCATGAAGGGAAGGGAGTAGAGGAGAACAGCAATGTTGGATGCTTGTGAAAGCAAAAAAAAAGATGTTTGTGTTGTGGACGTAACCTATTGGGAAATTCCATGAAAGTACAAGAAAGGAAAAGAGAGAGGGAAGAGATAGAGAAAAGAGAAAGGATAACGAATGTGAAGAAAGAGAGACGCAGAGAAAGAAGAGGCAAGTGTAGACGTAGGGAAAAGAAAGATATGAAATAAAAGAAAAAAGAGAAGAGGGAAATGAGAAGAGGGGAATGAGAAGAGAGAAAAGGGAAAAGAGAAAGGACAAACAAGAAACGAGAAAGACGAAGAGGAGGAGCAAGAGCAAGAGGAAGAGCAAGAGAGGGAGGAAGAGCAAAAGGAAGAGGAAAAGTAGAAGAATGAATATCTCTGTGAGTGGAAAAACGAAAATCGAAAAGCGGATGATTGAGTAGTCTGGTGGGAGTGCATGTAGTATAAAGGTGCGAGAGCAAGGATGCGTGTACATGTGTGTATGTGAACGAGCACATGCAAGTGAGAGAGCGAACAAGTGTGGGTGTCGGTGTGGGTGTCGGTGTTTATGTGGGTGCTAGTGTTGTTGTTGATGTGTGTGTTGATGTGTGTGTAGATGTGGGGATCGGAGTGAGGATGGGAGAACGTGGTGAAGGGGGGAGGGGGGGGGTGATGGAAGGGGAGTAGTGTGGTGGAAGGGGAGGTGTGGTGGAAGGGGGGTGTGGTGGAATGCAGTCGTTATAGGCAAACAAAAAGCACCGGGAAAACGCAAATAAGAGATAGGAAGTAGACGAATGGGAGGGAAAAAGGAAAAGGAAAAGGAAAAGGAGAACAAAAGGAAGGAAAGGGGGGCAAAGGGAACGAAAGGGAGAGAACAAGAAAGGAAGGAAAAAGAAAGGGAAGGGAAAAGAAAGAAAAGGTAGAAGGCTGGAAGACTGTGGAAATTAAGGAGAGGAAGAAGGAGAAGAAGGGGTGTGTGGAGGAGAGGAAGAAGAAGAAGAAGGAGTGTGTGGAGGAGAGGTAGTCGGGACGTATCTGCACCGGACGTACTCCTCTTGGTCGACTGATACATCGTGGGGGACAGGAGTTATGCCCCCTGTGATATTGGTGATGGCCTCTATATCAACAGTGTCTATGCGGTCGCAAAGCGAGGGATCCAATCCGAGAGCCACGATTCTTCGTCTCAATAACCCCACCACGCCATCATCATAGGCACCACTACTCTCTGTACTCTCCTTCCTGTTCTCTTCGTTTCCTTCCCCTTCCTCGTCCCTTCCTTCTCTGTTTCTCTCTCTTTTCTCCTTTCTTTCCCCTTCTCTTTCTCCCTCTCTTTCGCCCTCTCTTCCCCTCTCTCTTCCTCTCTCCCTTTCCCCGTCTATGATACTTTCTTCGCTACAATCCGTAACATCTTTGCTCGACATCTCATGGTCAATCCCGAAGTCCACCGCCCACCGTCCTTTCATTTTCTCCCACGTTCTCCCTTTCCTCTCTATTCTGGTTCTCTTGCTCCTCATTCCCCTCGCCCCTCTCTCCTTCCTCTCCCTCCTCTCCTTCCTCTCCTTCCTCTCCTTCCTCTCCTTCCTCTCCTTCCTCTCTTCTGTTGCTTACTCCTTCCCTCCCTAACTGTACACCCGCGGTCTTTCTTCCCCCCTGTTTCTCCCCCTTTGCCCCCTTCGCCTCGTTTCCTCTCTCCCCCTTTCTCTCCCCCCCTTTCTCTCTCCCCCTTTCTCTCTCCTCCCCGATGTATTTTCTGAGCGCAGGGTTCTCGCACTCGAGGGAAAGGAGGGATAGGAGGAGAGGGGAGCGCAAAGCAGCGCTGAATAGAGTGAGCATGGGAGGTCTCTTGAGGACGTGAGCCACCTCTTCAAGCGAGAACCATCTCCTACCCCTGCTCTTCTCCGCGTAGTTGCTAAGCTCCTTCTCCACCAACATCAGATATCCAAATAACTTTGTCGAGGTGTTCTCGCTCTCTGACCGAACTACTCCCAAGAAGTCATATACCTTCCCTTGCACCTACACACACATGCATACATACACACACACACAGTTGTCACACCAGGAACCAACATGCAAAGATAAAGGTATCAAGGTTAGAAAGTGTCAGCATTAAAACGAATAGTTGAGTTTGAGAATAGAGAAGTATGGCGTAGAATGAAAGAGAAAGAGAAAGAGACAGAACAAGATTCACGCTCCGAAACATATTAAAAGTAGTCTAAACACAAGCAACGGCAATGAAAACATGTGAATAAGGTTCAACGCGAAGTATGAAACGGCGATATGTGTTTGGTTTGTGACGTACCCCTGCCTCCTCCTCGCTCTCCCTCAACACTGTCTCCTGTACCGACTCAAACAACTCCCAGCCACCCTTAGGGAAAATCCATTCGTCTCCATGGCTAGAAGCAATCAGCAAAAACTCAATCTGGTACACAACATCGCCCCCCTTGTTTCCTTTCCCCGGTGCCACCTTCCTTGTCACAACTCTGAATGGGACGCTCCCGGCGACCAGCCGTATTCCATCCTCATCATATCGTTGGTAACTCCTCCCAGACAGCGCCAGTTTGTAGCTCTCGTTGTCCGAAGCACTCAGAGGTTGCGGGTTCGGCTCCGCATTTAAATCACTCATTGGTATAGGGTGATTTTTATATCTCAATTAAATAGATCGGTTCTAGTGGATTGATTCGTGGTCTGAATGAAAACTTGCTTTCTTCACTTGTTTGTAAGAAGCAAATCAAATGAAATTTCGTTATTATCCGGCGATAGAGCAAAATGATTTCCTCGAATCACAAAGTTTGAACGCACTTAAAAGTCGATCGGCTAAGTTTAGATGTGTTTGTAGCTTAGGGGGACCCGAATAAAAGGCGTTGTTTGCGAGAGGCAAATTAAGGATAACAAAATAAATGAAGGCGTTTTTCTGAGAAGAGGAAAGAGACTGAAGTTTAGAAAGCTGCCAAGACGGTAAGGTCGCTTTAGCTGGCTTAGAACTGCAATACTCCGCTGATGTACAGCAGTGTCAGCGACGAAAAGTCGAGGTTGTAGAGTTTTCTGTATGAGTGGAAAAAGAGGCGGATTTTTGAGACACTTTTCCTCCAAAAAAAATGATATTCATAATTGTATGTACATTTTTATTAGTAGATTCCTAATCTAAATGTGTATTTGAATGTGAATTTAAACTCAAAATTAAAACTGCTGAATATAAAAGTTCTTGTCACATTGAAGAGTCTTATTCGGCGTAGCATATGGCCAAAATATTTGATGTTATAATTTCTATGTTATTCTTGTATGCATGCTATTTCTCCTATGTTTCTGCTCTTTCCCGTTGAAGTTCACGGAGTACAAATAGACAGAAGAAAACCAAGCCCAATAGCTGTATGGATAAACAAAGAACATGAAAACGGGTGAATAGAATGAAAGGGGTATGTGTGTATTGTGTATTTGAGTGTTTATGTGGATATCTTGTACTGGACATATATTTTTACTGGGCATAAGCTAGTAGTAGTCATGTGATACTTTTGTGAATATGAGCGCACAGGTTAAGACAAATGGTTGAGAACGATATGTATGCTGGCCATGGTGTAGGTTACAAGTATACTGCATGTCATGGTTGTGTACGATGTGATAGCGAGATAGTGTAGATATTTATCAACCTTTTATATCTATAGGTCAAGCTCCCTGTTACTACCCTTCTACGTGTAACTATGAAATCATATGAAATGGAAAATCTGGAAAGAAACGCTGTGACGACCTCATTCGTAGCGCATGAAGATGTATGTGTGTAGATAGGATCGCGCGCAAATGCACAATTATACAGAAACGAGAGTGACTAACTGTATGAAATATGGATTTTCAAATTTAATATAGTACACTCCATTGGTTGACAATCGTGAATAAACTATGAAAAGGCATTTGGAAAGCAGGTATATGTGAAAGTGTTTCTTTAGCGTTCACGAAATGTTCGCCTGAAAGCATGGGAATGAGAATGTAAATAAACGAAATGCTACAAACAGAAGTTGAAATTGCATACAAGTGTCTGGATTTTTTTCCTCCTAAGCCTCATACTCGTCATCACTTTTCGTAATGAATGTTACTTGTCTTCTATAAATGATGCATGTGATTATTTAATTTGATATGAATGGGTGTGTATTGAAAGGACTCTATAATAAATGTGGTTTGTTATTCATCAATGTATACTGTATAATTGTGAAAATTGATGCTGGCCCCGGCTCTTCACGATATCCTGGTTATGTTCATATATAATGTGGGTTTTCTGCGGTACATTAACTATTCCGTTTGATGGTTGTATCTTAACATGGATTATGTGTTATGTGAATAGAAGAAAGAATGCAGTTTCTCCGTCGGACAATGCATTTTCTCGGATCCGTTTCTGGATCCTCTGCTGTACACATCCAGCTTGCTCGTGCCGGAATTAAGGTCGCTAATATCCAGACTCGGGTCAAGATCCTTCGCTTCTACGAACTCGCACTTGAATAGCAGAGTGCATTTTATGCATGGGAAGCACCCTCTTCTTAATGTTCAACAGATTCCTAAGAGATATGGTATGTCAAGCAGGTATTTCTCTACTGCCCAGCCAATCGAAGATGTTGAGGCGAAGAAGACTGTAATTCAGGAGGAGAAGGAAAAGGGGTCCAAGCTTAAGGGAATCTTTGCGTTGGTGGCTTTTGGAGTAGCTTCATTGTTAGCTTTGGTGGTTAGTGAGCCTGACTACAAAGCAAAGGCGTTGTCTATTTGGTGGAGTCTCGTGGACTCAATTAAAGCATTCATCCTCGGTAAGTACGACGAGTTCCATGAGCAAAAGGAGCAGAAGTACAATGACGACATCGCCAGGTCTCTCCAGGAAGAGGCTGCTGATGCGGCCTTACCATCAGAAAGAAGGGAGAGAAGGTATGCAGCTGAGTATGTGTGTGTCTGAGCTTGTATTTCGAGTATCTTGGACGCGAGTATATTCGTGTTTGTGTGTGTGTGTGTGTGTATACATATGACATATGCGCTAGAACTAGGAATGTAATGTGCAACTAGTACGAGCGACTGGCTGATGTTATCATGTTTTCTGTGGGTATATGTTTATATCGTGTTTGTATGCGTGCATGTATGTGTTGTATGCATGTGTGAATGTGTACGTCCTTATGCATGGACATATTTGGTATGTCTCTGTGTTTTTTAGTTCTCCGCCCCTTTGTTGGACTCTGCGAAGAAGACTAATTCTTTCGAAGATCAGGTGAAGACAGTGGAGGCAGTGGGAGCTGGACACGAGGCTGAAGATGCAGAAGGCAAACTACGCAAGTAGCATCCTGACGGAGGCGTTGGAAGAGGGAAAGAAGCAGTTCGGAGAGGTCCCACCTAGCTACGTGGAGGTGGCGGGAGCCTTCAACGGAGAAGTGGAAGACATCCTAGCGGTCAAGAAGAAGATGCAGGACCTCGTCATCAGCGCAGCGGAGTCCGCGCTCCTCCTCATCTCTTCTGCCCTCAACCCCTCCTCCGCTTCCTCCTCTTCCTCGTCTTCCGCCCTGCTTCCCCCCCTCCTTCTCTCGATGAAGCCTTGGCTTGTGCGAACTCCCTCACTCGCTTGGTGGTCCCAAGCAACTGTGGAGACTGACATCAATGTCCGAGCTTATCTCTCACCTTCAGCCCTCCTCATCCAGCCCCACTGCGCCCTTTCTCTTCACATTCACCTCCGATGCTCTCGCTAGCCCTTCCATCGCATCTATCATCAAGCTCTCTGTGTCTGGAACCATCGCGCACTCACCCTCTGCTCAGCCCCAAATCCACGCATACCCCCTCTCCTTCTCCCTCTGCCTCTCCCTCTGCTCAAACCACTCCTGATGTCTCTCCCTCAGTGAGTCCCCTCTTCCTCAGTCGCTGACCTCTCCCTATCTGATTCTCTCTCCTCCTCCACCTCATCCTTCTCACCTCCCTCGTCTCCCTCATCGGTGGTATCCGTAGACTCCACCCCCTCCCTCATTTCCTCAGGTATCTCGGAAGTGAACGAAGACACCCTCGCATCCACCAAGATGATTCTATCTGACCTCACTCACACTGAGGGAGACATGCCCCTCCTCCTCCCCGGCCTCCTCCCTGTGTCTGCCCTGCAGTACCCTCTGTTTTCTAACAAGAACATCTATAACACTCTCCTCGTCGACGATGCGTACACCACCAAGCACTTGGCACTCACACTGGACTCCACCGAGAAGGAACTTAGACTCTTCCTCTCCAGCCTCCCTCCCACCTCCAACTCTCTTGATGTTGCAACGGTCAGGTCGATCCACTCCCAGATCCTCCTCCTCCAGAACCAGGTCAAGGACTACCAGCGCTTCTTCGATGGTTTTCGTAGGTACTAATCGAGTAACCAACGCAAAAACGAGTGTTAAGATCAACAATGCTGCAGAGGTTGTGGAACAACTAATGGTCCAACCCTTCACTACCTCGCCCTCGTATATATTATAAGTGGATGTATATCTACTCGGAACTATTTATTCGGTCTTACTCAGTTTAGTCCTTTATTTTTCTTTCTTTTCTGTTCCTCTTGTTTTCGCTTCCTGTTCTCTATGCTTTTTCAGGTTATGTGTGCCTTTCCGTTATTACTCGTATATCAACTGATGAATGTTATGCCCTGTTAATTTGAAAAACAACGCTATACATGGATACTAGTTTGCATGAATTTCCGGTGCGGTGGTAGTGCAGTGCAATAGCGAAGCTGTGTCGAAACAATAATAAACTACAGATAGATATGTTGCATCAATTGACTCGCGGCATGAGTAAGAATGCAAGAACTAGGAAATGATTGTTAAATAGTCAAGTTGTGAATAAAATCGATGGCTACAAATGCATGTATGAGATAGATGCAGAAAAAAGCATGAGTAACGATTATTGTTTTTATTGAACAATCGGAGTGTTGTGTACATTATCTTCGTGCAAAATGATTGACCACATAGTTTTAACATATTATAGAACCATTGAAACAGGAAGAAATGGTTTCGGGAGTTCCGTGTGAGGAACATAAGAGAAAGAGGAGAGCGCATCGAAGCGCAGTAGAAACCTTTCATGAGAATAGTTTAAATTAAATGTGAATTAACACCATATGTATTGTAATTGAGTCAGCTCCAACTTGTGATAAAGCGAGCGAGGGGTGATAGAATAGAGA
The DNA here is from genome assembly GCA_035043665.1 of Drosophila quasianomalipes. Taxonomy (NCBI): domain Eukaryota; kingdom Metazoa; phylum Arthropoda; class Insecta; order Diptera; family Drosophilidae; genus Drosophila; species Drosophila quasianomalipes. Next base: position 34,201 of record JAWNMU010000362.1, read on the forward strand.
GCTACTTAGTTCTTGTTGAAACGGAGCTGTTTACAAAAGTGCATAAGGGTATAGGAATTTAGTTGGATTTCAGTGTGGAGTGTGCGTAAGCAAATTGGTGTATGTGGGACTTGATGAAAGTTGAAAAAATCATTAAAAAAAGCTGGGAAGCGCAAGCTAGGTATTGTTCAGACATGAATAGAGGGGATACCTTGTTAGCAACGGTGTTGGAAGGGCAGTTGAAGACTCCAGCGGGGAGTCTCTTGGCCTGAGAAGCATCAACACAGACAGAAGGGACGGCTCCAGCGAGACACCACTCACAGTCTCCGTTCTTGTCGGAGCTCTGCTCACAAGTGTCCTTAGCCTTGATGTCGAAGCACTGGTTAACAGTGGTCTTGGCAAAGGCGGTGGCAACGAAGAGGGCAAAAGCGAAAAGAAGCACGAAGATCTTGGACATTCTGCGCAGTATGAGTCATGAAAACAATAAATAAAAAGGTTAGTAATATAACTTATTTGAATTTGTGTGTAAGGGATGTTGAGAAAAGTGTGGTTTGTTTGTATGGCGCTAAAAATATAATGTGTTTGTGTATTTTGTATGATTATATCATTTCTTGTCATTTCATGAGCAATTATTGTCCCGTCTTGCAGGAAAATATCATGTAAACTGTTCAAATTGAGAATATTCAAGATAGAAAACATATGTGTTTACTATTATGTTTGTTCTGATATACTTACTAAATATATGGTTCGATATTCATTTAATTCATGTTAATTGGATTTGAAACATATTGGTATTCATCTGTTTATAACTGAGAATATGTTGATGTGTTTTCGTTAATCAATCCAGAGGGAATACAATGGTCACTTCTATGCCCCCGCCTCCCCTGCCTACGGCGTACAAGTCGAAATACTCTCCCCCCGAGTGGGTAGGTATTCCAAAGTATGATTATTATCTTGAGGTGACAAAGATGGGTGCTGGGGTTGAATTAGAAGGGATTAATTTGAAGAATAAGCCCTACTTCATAGTTGGTCGCCACCCATCCAATGACATTTTTTGGAACATGCGTCAATATCTCGAGAGCATTGCGTAATTGAATTTAATGGTTTGACATCACAGATGTTCTTAGTGGATCTTCGCTCTGCACATGGGACCTTCCTGAACAAAAAGAGGATTATAGCGGATGATCATGTAGAAGTGTTTGTAGGAGATCTGATCACTTTCGGGGCCTCTTCCCGTTTATACTTTGTGAACGGTCCCGAAGAGTTTATGAGGCCTGAAACCCTGACGAAGAAAGAGGCCAAAAAGATAAAGATTGTGAAGGCGATGGTAAAGGAACAATTGCTAGAGAAGATCGAGCATGCGGAGGAGGAGCGGAAACAGGAGGCAAAGGAGATGAGGGCCTCGTTGAAGAAGGGCGGGGTGTACGGAGCAGAGGCGGATGAGAGAGCAGCAGAAATGTACCAAGACAAAGTCACGCAAGCGAAGGAATGGTTTGAGAGGTGGGTGGACGGAGAGTCCTCCACCGACGCTGCTCTTGGGTTCGGGTTCTTGACTGGAGAGGGAGAGAGAGGGGAGGGTGTACAGGAGGAGGGCAACAGCAGGAACCAAATGCCAGTGGTTGAGAAGACGGACAAACAATTAGCAGCATTGGACAAGCTGAATCAGTTGGAGTATAAGAAGAAGAACTTGGAGACAGAGTTGGAGCGGGTAGAGAGGAACGGTTGCATGGTGAAGAGGAAGAGAGGGAGGAGGTGATGGAAGAAAGGGTCAACACGTTGGGGTTCGAACAGAAGATTGAAGCTCTGCAAGAAAGGATCGATGAGCAGAAGGCATCGCTGTTCCGTTCGTTCTGCGATAAGCTGAGCGAGGTGAGTGGGAAGGATTACAGAGTGGTGGACGAGTCCTCCTCCCTCGCTACCTATGTGGGCCGTAAGGGACAGGGGAAGACGCAAGCTGACAATGAACCGTCCTTCTTCGATGATGATGACGATGACTCGGATTTCTATGACAGAACCAAGAAAAATAAAACCAACGTGCATACTGCGTTCTCGAAGAAGCCGAATACCTCCTCCCCTCCCCCTCCTCTACTCCCTCCTCTGCCATGTCATGGATGATGTCTAGTGGTTTTGGTGCTCCTCCCCCTCCCTCGAAGTACGTTGAGTTGCGGTGCATCGGAGACTCCTCTTCCGAGGCGGCGGTGGCGGACAGAGCAGATGCTTTGTCTGAGCTAAGGAGGGTGAACGCAGCTCAAACAGAGGCCAAGAGCAAGCAGAGGGAGAAGGTAAAGGCTTCCATCCTCAAGCTAGACGGTGGGTGGGGGAAGAAGGAGAAGAAAGGTAAGGGGGAGAAGGGCAAGGCGGAGGAGGAAGAGGACTCCCTAGAAGGGTACCTGAATGCGATTTCAGATGACGTGAGCAAGAAGCAGATGCAGGAGTGGGAGGAAGAGATCAAGGAGCTCTCCGCCCTCATCGCTGAGCTGGACAGGACCATTTCCGAAAGAAGGCATATGGAGGGAAAGCCTGTTCACTCTGCATCATCCGTCCAGTTGTCCTCTGTCGCCTCCTCATCCTCCCAACCGCCTTTCCCCTCTGTTGCTACCCCCTTCCTCCGAACTTATCCAGTCCTCTCCTACCTCATCATCTGTAGTAGACTCTTCTTCTGAGGCTGGAGGAAAGGAGGAGGAGGAAAAGAAGGAGGAGGAGGAAAAGAAGGAGAAGGAGAAGGAGAAGAAGGGGAAGGGGAAGGGACAGAGCTCAGGAGTCGCCTCTGTCCTGGAGAGAATCAAAATGCAAAGGAAAGGCAACAAACCCTCTGCAGGTGCTCCCTCCTTCCCCTCTTCCCCTTCCCACGAAGTTCTATCATCCCAACATATGTCATCATCCCCGCCTTCCTCCTCCTTATCCTCAAATACTGCAGCTCTTAAAGGGAAGGGAGATGATGAAGAAGAAGAGGAAGGCGAGGGTGGAGGGTTTGTGGATACTTCGTTCCTTGCTCTCGACGGAGGAAGGACTGCGGCTGAGACCCTCGCTTTGCTCAAGGAAAAGGAGCAAAGAGGAAGCTGGCGATCGAGGAGGCGGAGGGTTCGTCGCAGGACAAGCTTTCTCTGCTCCAAGCCGAAGCAGACCTTAAGAGAAAGGCTGAGATGGGAGCGTATAAGCTAGAAGAACAATCCAGTGGGCAGGAAACCACCAAGAAGCAGAAGGGAGCGTACGTTTACCCCATAAAGGCGAATGACTATGGAGATGGCTACGACGGTGGTGGAGCATACGACTACGACTACGAATACAGCTCCAGCACCTCGTCTTCATCCAGCTCTGCGTCTCGATCAACGCAAGTGTCTCACTCTTCCGCTGACTACGACTCTTCTGAACAAGAAGCAAGCGAGACTAGCAGTAGTTGGGTACCCCCAAAAACCAAAAGGGGGATGGACGCACCTCTTTGAATGACAAGTATGGATATTAATTCACTGGGGCTTACACCTCTGTTGCTCAACTCTGTGGCATTCTTGTATTTCGTGTGGGTGCAAGTGGTGTGGTGCGCGTGTGCATCTTCACTTCTCAATGTGTATGCTTGAACAAGCAAATGTAAATAAAAAAGGAAACATAGTATGCAGCAACGATTGCCTTGTGTGTTAATCCCGCCCGTACGTATTGCGATGACAATGTAGGTAGTCAGGTATTTTATTCAAAACAGTGTGAGTGAGTACTACAAAAAAAGGAAAAAAATATATATATCATAGAAGACAGATAATAAACTTTAAACTTACTGCACATAAATTAACTTGCTGTAAAGCTTATAGTTAGTAGTAATGCAACAAATAAAACATAACTTAGATTTTTGTTAAGAAAAAAAAAAAAAAAAGCGCTTTTTCTTTTCTATTTTACTCGGCAGAATAAAAACTTCCTATTTGCGTCATATTGTAAAATTGTAAAATTATACAACAAGGTAGGATGGCTAAGAAAGAAAGAACAAAGTATGCGTGGGTGTACTTAGTGATGAAAGGAGATAATTATGTTCCTGGTGCTGTGATGGGTGCCTACAGTTTGTTTCGCTCCAACACCAAGTATGACATTGTTTGTATGGTTACAAAGGACGTGAGTGAGATTGGAAGAAGGTGTTTGGCTAGGTGTGTGACGAGGTGGTTGAGGTGCCATACATCGAGCAGACGTGTGTGCCAATGAAGACGGAGAAGATCCAGGAAATGTACAAGACGTGGATCAACGTGTCCTTCACGAAGTGGAACATCATGAATCTCACTCAATACGAAAAGGTGTGTTTCGTGGATGCTGACACCCTGACTTTGCAGAATATGGATGATCTGTTCTTGCTCCCCTCTCCCTCTACAACGGTATCGAGTCCCTTCGTGTTCGATTTCAAGATGCAGAAGAAGAACAACATTACCAACTACGTTGGAAATCCGAAGCACGGTCAACCTATAGACAACAGTAAGTTGTACAAGTCACTGCATGAGAGCGGTTTCCTGTTGATTTCGTCGTCGACTGTGATGGAACCTAGCAGCGAGATGTACGACAACTACCTGACGTTTCTGGAGTCTAAGAAGGTGTTCGGAGAGGAGTACAACTGCTTCAACGGTTTCGACGAGCAGAGCATTGGAGCTTTCTTTCTTGAGAAATTCAACCCCCTGTGGAATGGCACCACGTGCACCAGATGTTCAACTGCATCCCTTGGTACGCAAACTGGTTGGAAGGAAAGAGCCCCTACCTTTTCCACTACTTCAACGCGAACCCCTGGGACACGGAGAGATTGAAATGGGGAGACCTAGACCCTTGGTGGGTTATGCTCAGAACATACGTGCAGACTGTCTACCCCTCTGCCTACTCTCCTTCGCATAAACCTATTCAAGGAGAGAAATTGCTTGTGTTGAGCGCAGAGGAGAAGGAGAAGTACAGGTCTAAGCACATAGACTTTTCTTTGTTAGGAAAGGAGGCAGAGGGAGAGGGAGAGGGAGAAGGTGACGAGGAAAAGAAGAAGGAGGAAGCCGAGCTCATGATGAAGAAGATCAGGACTTATGAAGATGTGTACAAAGATAAATTAGTAGAGTGTTGCTGGTGCAAGCACGTGGCGAGGGAGAAGAAGGATAGCGCAAGAGCTCGGAGGTTTGGGGGGAGGAGAAATGGGAAGGCGCGAAAGAGGTCAACCCTTCTTCCCACAGCTTTTGTGATGAGTTCGGGAACGTGACATGTCCCAACGTATATGAAGAAGATGACGTAAAGAGAGGAGTGTGTGAGGCAGAGGAGGTGAGAGAGAGTGAGAGAGGGCAAGGGGGAAGAGGAGGAGACCGAGGCAGAGGAAGTGAGGGAAGAGAGAGGTGGGAGAAAAATAACTGGAGGGAGTCTGGGAGGAGCGAAGCGAAGGAAGGGGGAAGGTATTGGAAGAATGAGAGGAGAAGAGGCGAAGGGGAAGGGTTGAAGGAGTGGGACGGGGGATGGAGTGGAAGAGAAGGGGATAGGGCGGGTAAAAGGAACGGAGAGAGAAGCTGGGTCAGAGACGTTGACGGAGGAGGGAAGGGGTGGGGAGGACAAGAGGGGTCAGGGGTTAGAACTCTTCAAATTGAGAAAAGGACTAAGCAGTGGGGATGGGATGGGGGGAGGGGGAGAGAAGGACGGATTTGAGGGAGGAAGAGAGGAGGTGGAAGGAGGAGAATAGGGAAAAGGATAAGCTAGCGGAGTGGAGGGAATCTGATAGGAAGGCGAGGGAGGAGAGAGAGAGGAAGGAAAGGGAAGATAAGGAGAAGAGAGAGAGAGAGATGAGGGAGAGAGACGTTAAGAATTGGAGAGGGAAAGGAAGGGCGAAGAGGCTAGGTGGAGATTGGAACAGCGACAGTGATGGAGATGGAGAGCATTACGAACAGAGAAGGAAGAGGGACGATAGGGGAAACGACAGGGGAAGAGATGGTGCGGATTCTAGGGACGAAAGGGAGAGAGGGAGAGATGAAAGGGAGAGAGGGAGGGACGATAGAAGGGGAAGGGAAGAAGGAAGACGAGGGGTTGAAAAGAGGAGATGGGAAGATAGGGGAGAATGGGAAGATAGGGGAAGAGGGGATGAGGAGAGGGGAATGTATGACAGGGGTCAGAGAAGAAGAGACGATAGAGGAGGAAGAGATGAGAGAGGAGGAAGAGACGAGAGAGGAGGAAGAGACGAGAGAGGAGGAAGAGACGAGAGAGGAGGAAGAGAGGAGAGAGGAGGAAGAGACGAGAGAGGAGGAAGAGACGAGAGGAGGGATGAACACCGTAAGTGGTAAAGCAGATGTGGGGAGTGATAAAGAGAACCTTGGTTAGAGTACTACTTGCTAAGATTACTCACCTTACCGTTATCTGATGCAAATATGGTTAAGCAGGCTCAAAGAATTCCTGGCGTTCCGATTTGTTATTTTCAGCTGATGCATTTGAATGGAAGTGATTATTTATGTGGGGGCTGTTATATTATGTTTGTATTTAAATATATGCGAGTAACGGCAACTACTCTACTAGTATCCAAACTCATTTCAATGTAGGTATATGAAATAAATATACAACAGTACGACTTCGCGAATAAAGATATAATGTGCTTCGAAATGATGTCGTATATATTGTTCAAAAGTATTCGGCTCTGTTGATTTCAGCTTATATGTAAGATATTTCACAACAAAGATGTTGGAATCATCTTCGTAACTCTGCATACAAATGATGTCAAATATAATAGCTGTTGCATTTAGATCAACAAAGACTTCTTGGTGTTTCTGTGGTCATTATAGCATAATCTACGAAAGACCATGGAAAACTCACAGAGCATAGTTCCTGTATAGTCTTAGCTTTCTGAAGTATCCTCACTGCAACCAATGTATATCACTCATTGTATTCATAGTGTGTATGTAACCTACCGTTAGTGGCGTAATATGTATCCTTCAAAACATTATCTTATTTTTTTACGGTAGAAATCGAAGAACAATGTACATAGGGTGTGTGTCATGATATTTTGGCATTCAGTTTCCGAAAAATTCTAAAAAAAAAAAGTAAAGGAAGACTGTATGAACACAGATAAAACAATATTTGTAGGCTGCTCATACAATTGACTATTAATTGAACAAATCTAAGGCAATACCGAAGAAACTTACAATATAATTATATATTTTAATTCTTCCTCAAGAGCTAACAGTCGTAATGTGTTGTCAGGAATTATTTTCCAGTATATTTTGCTATTAGTTATTATGAAAAAATGCTTTAAATGTTGTAGGTGCAAATACTTCACGATAGCACTAAGATTATGCGCAAAAAACAAAATTTATAAACTTTTATTTGTTAATATGAGTTATGAACAATATAATGTATCACAAAACAAACATATATAAACGATTACCTTTTGTAGGTTGAGTTTATTATGTTTTGTATGAATAATAAGATTTATTATGTGATGATCTCAGTTAATTTTCGCTGTTTCTTACATTTCTCATCAAAATATAGTTTTAATTATCAGAAATTACATTTAAAGTTATAATTTCTTCCGTTTAACTGGTAGATACATTCGTATTCTGTAGTAAAACAGAGCATGCACATTAAATGTAAAATTTTAAAGGATTTTTAGATATTTTAAAGGAACATTAAAAGTTTTTAATCTCATAACGAAGGTACCACATTGAATGCATATAGATTGTTGTTACTACGTTACTTTATTGAACGCAACTCTACATCCTCTTATTCGGATTTCATACCGTATATTTGCCTTTACTATATTACCCCGACAAATAATCAATATGTTTCCGTGTTCACCGTAAATTCATCAGTTTTTATATTCTATAACGATACGTCTCTCACAAACACAACAAAGAATTTATGTGTATTCGCAGCCTTTTCTACATGATGCAATTACTTTCAAATTTGTTATATGCATGAAATTCATATAGGAGTATCCCTTATGCTTGCATCTCTATTATTTTTGTCCGCTTTTCGTGTATTTTTTCCTGTTTTATTAATGAAGACTCTGTCCACGTAGACAAAGATTTTAACTGTCCTCTGTTCACGTCTGTATATACGATGACTGTTTTCTGCACCAATCTTTTTTTAATGCATTTGTTGTATGCGATACGATGTATATCTGTCATATACATCTATATATGCCGGACATACACACTGTGTTATATCAATATGTGCTTTCGGAATTAATCTTCGGTTGTATTTTAATATTTAAATCCTAACATGTTTTGCCTCATCGTTTTTCTCTGATTCTCAAAGCATGTTCCGCGTGGCTAAGAACTCCCAGGTGCAGCAGGCTTCTCGTGCTCTCCACACGGGAAAGGTTGCCCTCTCAATCCACGAGCCCAACACTGAGCTCCCCTACGCTAAGCTTGCCAAGAAGCTCGAGGCTGCTCAGGGATTGGCCAAGAAGCCTCTTACCCTCGCTGAGAAGATCGTCTACTCCCACCTTGACAACACCGACGATGCTGCCAACATCACCCGTGGACAGACCTACTTGAACCTTAGACCTGGTAAGTTCACATTATAGCTTTTATCATTCATTACTCTGTCAAATGCAGATTGCAAACACCTCGAAGGAAAAAGAAGGATTTTACTCATTCCCTTGCCTTATGTTAAACAGTTCAAATCCTAATCGTCTACGCCTGCTTTTGCATGTCTATTATGTACTTGATAGACCGTGTTGCCATGCAGGACGCCACCGCCCAGATGGCTGTGCTTCAGTTCATCTCCTCTGGACTCCCCCAGACTGCTGTCCCCTCCACCATCCACTGTGACCACCTTATCATCGCCGAGAAGGAGGGACAGTTCGACCTCAACACCGCCAAGGAGACCAACAAGGAGGTCTACTCCTTCCTCCGTTCCGCTGCTGCCAAGTACAACATCGGATTCTGGCACCCTGGATCTGGAATCATTCACCAGATCGTCCTCGAGAACTACGCCTTCCCCGGAGGAATGATGATCGGAACCGACTCCCACACCCCCAACGGAGGAGGACTCGGAATGGCCGCCATTGGAGTCGGAGGTGCTGACGCCGTCGACGTCATGGCTGGACTCCCCTGGGAGTTGAAGGCCCCCAAGGTGATCGGAGTGAAGCTCACCGGAAAGCTCTCTGGATGGACCACCCCCAAGGACGTGATCTGCAAGTTGGCTGACATCCTCACCGTGAAGGGAGGAACCGGAGCCATCGTTGAGTACTTCGGACCTGGACTTGACTCTATCTCTTGTACTGGAATGGCCACCATCTGTAACATGGGAGCTGAGATTGGAGCCACCACCTCCGTCTTCCCCCTCACCGAGTCCATGAAGGAGTACCTCGTTGCCACCAAGCGTGCTGACATTGCTTCCGAGGCTGACACCTACAAGGACATCCTCAGAGCCGACGAGGGAGCTGTCTACGACAAGGTGATCGAGATCAACCTGTCTGAGCTCGAGCCCCAGCTCAACGGACCCTTCACCCCCGATTTGGGAAACCCTATCTCCCAGGTCGCCAAGACCGCCGTCGAGAAGGGATGGCCCCTCGAGGTCTCTGCTGGACTCATCGGATCTTGTACCAACTCCTCTTACGAGGACCTTGGACGTTGCGCCGACCTCGTCAAGCAGGCCAACGCTGCTGGAATCAAGTTCAAGCAGCCCTTCTACGTCACCCCCGGATCCGAGCAGGTCCGCGCCACCATTGCCCGCGATGGAATCCAGAAGACCTTCGAGGACGCTGGAGCCACCATCCTTGCTAACGCTTGTGGACCCTGCATTGGACAGTGGCACCGTGAGGGAGCTGAGAAGGGAGAGAAGAACACCATCCTCACTTCTTACAACCGTAACTTCGTCGCCCGTAACGACGGAAACCGTAACACCCACGCCTTCGTCACCTCCCCCGTCACTGTGACTGCCCTCGCTCTCGCTGGAACTCTCGACTTCAACCCCGAGACCGACTCCATCACCACCGCCTCTGGAGAGAAGGTCAAGTTCACCGCCCCCGTTGCCGACACCCTCCCCACCAAGGGATTCGACGCCGGAGAGAACACTTACCAGGGACCTCCCTCTGACCTCAACGAGAGACAGAACCTCAAGGTTGACATTGCCTCCACCTCTGACCGTCTCCAGTTCCTCACCATGTTCGACAAGTGGGACGGAAAGGACATCCTCGACGCCCCCATCCTGATCAAGGCCAAGGGTAAGTGCACTACCGACCACATCTCCATGGCTGGACCTTGGCTCAAGTACCGTGGACACCTCGACAACATCTCCAACAACCTCCTCATCGGAGCCACCAACGCCGAGAACGGAAAGCCCAACTGTGTGACCAACCAGCTCACCGGAGAGGAGGGAACCGTCCCCGGAACTGCTCGTGACTACAAGGCCAAGGGAGTCAAGTGGGTCGTCATCGGAGACGAGAACTACGGAGAGGGATCTTCCAGAGAGCACGCCGCTCTTGAGCCCCGTCACCTCGGAGGAGCTGCTGTGATCACCAGATCCTTCGCTCGTATCCACGAGACCAACCTCAAGAAGCAGGGAATGCTCCCCCTCACCTTCGCCGACCCCGCCGACTACGACCGCATTGAGCCCTCCGACCGTATCTCCATCCTCGGACTCGACTCTTTCGCTCCCGGAAAGCAGCTCGACGTGAAGGTGACCAAGAAGGATGGATCCTCCTTCACCATCAAGGTCAACCAGACCTTCAACGAGAACCAGATCGCCTGGTTCAAGGCTGGATCTGCCCTCAACCACCTCGGATCCGTCCTCA
>JAWNMU010000364.1:0-16720 GCA_035043665.1 Drosophila quasianomalipes
CCAATGCAATAGAATTCGGAAATAAAAACAAGAGAGAACGTTGCAATCGGGCATAACCGACTGCGAAATGCTTTTAAGTAATAGTAACTGATAACAAGTAGGAAATAACAGGGTGGGTGTAGCCATGAAACACTAATGTTTTATGGAGAGTTTGCATTTAAAATTTCGGTAGATATAGGCTTTAGGAGACTTTGGGGGCAGTGGTGGGCGTGGCTGAAAAAATTTAGGAGAACGATCCTAGCAATCTGTTTTCCAAGTTTACAAATTATAGGTCTTAAATTGAGGGATATATAGGGTTTTTATAATTTTTGGGGGTTGGAGTAAGCGTCTTTCTAAATTCACTGGATTTTGGAAGGGTGTTAATAGTAATATTACAATAAAATTTGCTGAATGCTGGATGGTTCGGATGGGTCAGCTTGGCCCCATCCGCCAACAGGCGGTTCGCCGGTTGCGGATAGCAAACGGCCTCCCCGGGGAGATTAGCTGTGAATAGCACGAGGTTCCTCGTAAATAAGCAATCCCGGACAAACAGCGGGTACGATTACAATCATACTGAAAAGGCGTATTGCCGCTTTTAAGAGCATAGCCTCACACACACCTAACCTCCCATAACCACAACCTACATACTTCCTACCCCCATATTCCACTCTGCGCTGGACTAAGGTGTCACTCATACCGTGTCGAGAGTCAACCTGGCTGAGGGCCGGGATCAACAAATAGCTCAGTCTCGATCGCAAATGACGACCACCTGTTCTAATTAGCCTTACCTGGGTAATTCGGATCTCTGCCCGGGTGGACAATTAATTCTCTGCATCTCGTAGGAACTAATATGAAGAGTTAAACAAATTTTAAAATACTGCAGGATCTTCCTGCTGCGAGATGTCGCAAGACAACCCTGGATACAGAAAGGTGCTCACATGTGGTAGACAACTTCCACATCGTGTTACTCCAGCAACAAATAGGAGAGTCCCACTGACACAGCAAGGCGAGCTCAACCGGCCCAAGAAGCAGGATAATGTGGTCGGAACATCTCGACCATCACGTCCGGCACCAAGTGGTGTGAGGCAAGTCAGACAGCGATCGACGAAGAAGGAGGGGTCCCTGCCACCGAAGGGTCTACACGGTAGTTTGGATGACCCGAACAGCAGCTATCTGATGAAACCGGACACTCCTAAAAGAATGTGCACGGCGGTCAAGGGTGTTGCACGCGGTCCAGTGAGGATGCGTACGCCGGTAAAGAAGGGTCGGGAAAACCAGCTCTTCAGGACCCACCGAGCCTCGCCCAACATATATTAAAATGGCTAAGAAAATAAAGGTGTCCGCGTTACCTGTGCGGAAGAGGCCATCGTAGGGGTTGGGACACTGCGGTTTCATTTGCGGACATTAACTCGTGGAAGGGCGTGCCCCTTGACTGTAAGGGGGAGATGACATGCCCTCGCCCCACTGCATCATGCTATCCTATTCCAGAAGCGTGGAACGGTCTACCCAATCCTTGTTGGTTCTGCTGAGGAACCAAAACAAGGTCGATACCGACTCGCTAACTAGGAGGTGATAACTAGGAGGAATGAGGTGATAACTAGGAGGAATGAGGGTGGAGGAGCTCTCCTAGTCATCGGGTTAGGCGAAATATCCCGAAATGTGATAGTTTAAAGAGGGAATCTGGTCTTTTTTTTCGTTACGGGACATTCCCCCTAAGTGGCCTGAAGAGTTGGGGGAAACGCAGTCCGTCCCAATAGAGAAGGAGGCCACTGCATCAGCAAAATCCGCCTCTAGTTGACGGACCGGGCAGTCACCCATTACAGCCCTCCGACTTGTCGGACGACCTAGCGGAAGAAGATAAGTTGGCAGTGGTAGAGCTCTGCCCCGAAGAGTTAGGGACACAGATGACGAGGAGATACCCATGTCCTCACAGGAGCTAGAGAAGGAGCTGGGAGAGGCGGGAGCAGCTGAAGTCAGTTTGATGAGTAGCAGTTACGGGGGTAGCTCCAGGCCTCATCTTATTTAAAGTAAAATTAAATACAGATAGCAATGTACCAAACTGCAACTCCAGAAATACACACAGGGAAAGGATTAATTCGGCCTTAGAGCTTAACTCTACCAGTAAAATATCAGGCATACCCCAAAATCCTCTTTAGCTAGAGTGGGCCGCAGGTAACCTTAATAAAAGCATAATCGGTGCTTTTGAGGAAAACAGTCAGGTAGAGAAAAAGTTCATGGAAAAATATGCCCAAAACGTCACCTCTTCAATAAGGCAAAGAGAGACGCAGTATGGGAACAGCACTGAGAGAGTTTTACCTTCTACAATATGATGATTAGGAGGGTCAAGCGGAATAACTATAGGAACTTCTGTGAAAACATAGGAAGTGCAAGTGAAACAAACAACTCCTTTGCGAGTAATAACATGCCAAAAACTCTAACTTTTTTAAACGCATTTTCCAGGAAGTATGCCCTACACGAAAATGGAATCGAAATTCGGGGGTAGTGCCAAGTCGGCAGTCACACCGGAGAGACTAGAATGCGTAGAATCCGCTTATCTTCTTATCGCCCACAACTCAGTTTGAAATATGCTGGTGTGTGTCCCCAGTGATTCATGGTAAGGTATCCGAGGGACCACCACTCCAAGGCCTGTGTGCTGATAGGTGAGTGATCCATCAGTGTACCATTTTATGGTGTGCGGTTTCATAGGGTGAACTTCATCTAGATGTTATGTTAATTAAAATAAATGTTAAGCTGACGGGTCTGAAAGACTTAGGGTTGATGATGTGTTGGCAGCAGCAGCAACAAAGTCACAATTACATTAATTATCTATATATATTTAATTTGTCGCCTGTCTGGCTCCACACAAATAGTTGTTGTTGCATATCCACACTCTATAAAGTGTAGTTTACTACTCTATTCGCTTCAAATGTGTAATAGACAAAAAAAAAAGTGTTGTTAAAAGGCTGAACTCCGGCTTCTAGTCTAAATATATTAAATAAAATTTACAACGTGAAATATACTTGTGTTATTATTGGATAACAAAGCTATCAAAAACCTGATAGCTCAAAAATTGGTGACCCCGACTTGATTTCTGTGCTCGTGTATCATTAAAACATAAAGCGCGTTTAATAAACCACAACACAAATCAAAACAACATTGATACAGTGATAACCAATTATAATTTAAGCAGTCAGCCAAAGGTGCACAAATAAAATAATAAGACAAGTGCAAAAAAAAGTTCGTTCGTTCGTTCATAATCTTTTTATAAGCGCAGGGCGGAATCAATTTATGCCGCGCTACAGATTCTGGTCATGTTGTGGCCAGTGTCGATGATAAGTTCGGTTGATCCGGTTCAAATTAAGTTAAACTTAGTACTTTTAAACAATACGGAAACCTCATTTAACTTTGCTCATGACAGTCTGGAACGTCTTGAAGCTTTCTGAAGCTGCTTGTAGAAGTGGCATTTCGTTTAAAAAGGCAGCTTGAAATGTTCGAATCGCGTCCCTTATCGTCAACATTTCAGCATGTTGAGTCGGCAGCTGAGCGGTCAACTTCTATATATGTATATTGATCGTTCTGATCGACCGCGCTTACCGGATCTCAAGCTGCCTACGTTTTTTGGTGGTTAAACGGAATATGCAAACTTCATATCCATGTTTAACTCAATTGTTGATAACGACACTGAGCTTAGGGAAAAGCTTCAGCACTTGCGGTCATGTTTATCGGGTTTAGCTTTAGACTCAAGTGCAAATTATCGTGCGGCTCTGGACATTTTAACCAAACGCTTTAAAAATACGAGATTAGTTTTACAATCGAATATCAAGGAGATTATTGGACTCAAGAAGGTGAATTCGACTTCAGCAGGGAAACTTCGAGAGTTTTCAGACAAGGTCAACTCGCATTTGCACGCGCTTGAGTCATTGGGAAGCTCCCTGGAAATATCTGGCTTCAGGGTCATACAGATGCTGCTCCAAAAACTAGACATCACTACTCAGACTTGGAGGGAGGAGTCTGCACCGATGGACCAAATACCCTCAGCTCAAGAATTCTACATATTCTTGGAGAATCGATGCCAGAAGTTAGAGAACCCGGAGCATATAATGGGATATCATTCCCTCAATTCTTAGGAGAGGAAAAAACAATCAAAATCCTAACCCCAGTAAATGAGCCTTTGTGGCATCCCAATCTAACAATTCTTCGTCCCCATTTTGTAAATGTGTCGACCGTACTATAAATTTGTCCCTCTCACTGCGACACAAGGAAGTTAAGAAGTTGGCTTTTTGAAGTGAGCGTGGCAATTCAATTTTTTATCGATCTCTTAGGCGAATTACCAGTAACATACTTTTAAAATTTGGTAACTCTAGCTTACAAATTGTGGAAGATATGCACATTTCAGATATCCAGGGCCTCGGGCCGGCGGGAGTATACGTGGTCTGAAAATGTATTTTACCAGCAAGCTACCTTCCAAGTTTGGTCACTCTATCTTTAAAATTGTGGGAAATTTGCGGATCTATCTATTTACAAGTTCCGAAATGTCGGCTTTTGCTATTATGGGCGCAGGTGTGGGCGTGTCTACAAAAATTTGTATCGGTTCTTTAAGACGGCTACCAGTATTAGCCCATTTAGGGGCGGTGAAAATGGGGGCGGCGGAGGTGGGCGTGGCATATACTGATTTTTGAAGGACATCGCCATCAATCTACCAAACAAATATGGTGACCGTGGCCTTTAAATTGTGGGAGATATGTTGCCTTCTCGATTTGCGAATATCGATTTTATCGATTTCCCAGCCCCCGGGTGAACGCATCACTCCAATTTTTACACTTTGTCTGACGCGGGCACAGACCAGTATATTTTCCATTTTTCAAGTTCTATTTCTAAGGGTATCGAAAAAAGTTACGTTCATACAGACGGACATACGGACAAAAGTTAACAAAGCAATGTGCATTGGGATTAATCAGTTCTTGGTGTACACCCGATATCGCCAAGACATTGCAAAGAAAAAAATAATAAATAGAAGGTGAATACCCACTTGCCGATACCCTTACCTAACCTACAAATACTGCAAGCACATCACACCAATTAATCAATACCTACACCACAATACGCTATCGACCGCGGCACTGGCCGCCGATGCACTTTCTTTATTTCATAAATATTGTTGTGAGAATTTTCTGTGATTGTGAGTAGGTTCTAAAAAATATTTATTTTGTGTTCTGCCACATTTCTTTGCCGCTGCTGCCAACATACTCCCACCATTGAAAGACTCCCTTTTAGCAGAATCCTTAACAGGCAGCAGGCACATCTTGTGGACAGTTTCTTCCTCGGCCGCCTTTGTAGTCTTCAAATGAGCCACTTGCGCAACGCCACCTCTGTTTCGAATTACCGCAAGCTCTCTAAAGCGTGGTCAACTAAAAGAAAGCGGATGCTCGTCCTTGTCGAGAACTAAGTCATCCACCTGAAGAGATCGAGTCGGAGATCTCCATCGAGCACGATGTTGCTCCTCTCGCCAACGAAACCCAAAGAAATTATGTACGTGGATGACTCGCTGCAAATCATCAAAAGTGTTGCAGTCCATCCTTGTTAGGTCGGGTTCCAGAATTTTTGCTGTACGTCCGGCAATCAGAAAATTGGCCGGAGTCAGCACATCGAGATCGCCAGGATTTTCTGCAATTGGAACTAACGGTGAAGAGTGTATTAAGTGTGTCCGCAGTTTCGCAGACAAGTGCGCGCAAATCATCATAAGCCAGCACCGTCTGGTGAACACCACGCACTTCGTTGAGCTTCTCTTCGAGAGTAGCTAGAGCCGATCCTTAGTGATTTCTGATTTGGATGTGGGTGCAAATTCACCATCTCCAGCTCCAGTTCCAGCATCAACATCTTCCTTGTCGCTCTCTATGATATGCGGCTCAGACAACAAACGCTTCTTATAATCAACTGTCGGAGTGTATCGGAATGTTGACGATATAGACCGCGATTCACACTTTTCAAGCTGCATTTTTAATCTGAGCACCAATGTCACAACCAGCCATTGAAAGCTTTGGTATAACTCACTACACATTTCATTATAGTCAAGCCGCCCCAGTTCCTCATGCCCAAAGATGAACGATTTTTCAATTTTATTCACTAAGTCTAGTTTTGCCTTAAGCAGCATCACAGCATCAAACGTAATGATCTCAGATTCCGAACATTAAATGTCAAAAAATTTTAGCGAATTATAAATATCTTTAACATTCCGCTTATAAAACTGCAGCCGAAATGTGTACAAAGCTACCGACAACAACAAATGCACCGAGAAAGAAACGGTCTC
Organism: Drosophila quasianomalipes; assembly: GCA_035043665.1. NCBI lineage: Eukaryota > Metazoa > Arthropoda > Insecta > Diptera > Drosophilidae > Drosophila > Drosophila quasianomalipes. Next base: position 6,287 of record JAWNMU010000364.1, read on the forward strand.
TATGTGCTCAATCGCCCACACCCAGTTGCTTACGTACACGAAAAAGTTCACAAAAGTTCAAGTCAAGCAGCGACACACACTAAATGACGATTGAGTATCGGATTTCTATTGCACTTGTCATTGTGGTTTATTAAACACGATACACGATTCAAGTCGGGGTCACCATTGTTGAGCTATTAGCTTTTTCATAGCATTATTTTCCAATTAATAACACGAAGTTATTTTCACGTTGTAAAGTTTATTCATTTATACTTAGACTAGAAGCCAAACGCTTAGTCTTTTCTATCAAAACTTTGTTTATTAAAGGTTTGAAGCTAATTGCTAAATCTTTTTACAACAAGAGCATTTAACGATCGATTACCGAAATGAAGGTTTGAAGCCACCGCTTAACCTTCTCACAACGAGAATAACTAAAAACGATCGATAAGCTAGAGCGATGCGAAACAACTGATTAGATGGCTGTGAAACCTTCAAATTATATTATAACGAATTCAATTCAATTGAATTAATTTTTTTTTGTGTAAAAGGCACCTTAAGTTGGGTGGGTATAGAAAGAGAGAATCATAACATCTCAGTTCTCAACCTTAGATAGGGGATAATGCATATCATTCCGAGATGTTTTGGATAAATTTCCGTCATTAGTCCTTCTCTGTCTACGACATTATTATTATAACACCGTTTGTCTAGGCAGCACAAGACCCACCCCCAACTTCCTTGAGCAAGGCGGTCCGAATAGTAGAGTGTGCATGCCGAGACTACTTTGTAAGTGTTCGTTCCAGGTGTACATCTGAGCGAACAAACTGAGCAGGTTTTGTGCCGCATAAAGGCAACCTGTCGCTCCTCCGCTTCCCTCATTTTCCGAGGGCTCTAGTATCCTCTTGACACAGATGCACTTTACGACTATTTGAAATGACCAATATTCCGTAGCCTTTCCACAGGAATCTACATTGACAATCCAAGGCTAACACCAATTCAAAAGCTATTTTATCTTCAAAAACTGGTGGTGAATCTATTGCAATATGAGCGATATATGTGCGTTTGCAGAACAAGGGGCGTTATTGCACGCTCAAAACCGTAGAGTATGTGAAACGTGTAAGTTCATATGCGATAAGACCCTCCAAACGATGGTTTAAATAAATTGTACCTTCCACATATCCTGCTGTCTTCAAGCATAAGAAAACCACGCAAAAATTCGCGTTTTGCGTAACGGCTCCAATCCCTCCATAAGTGGAGTGAATGGTATCCTTCCTCCAGGACCTGCTCTCCAATGACAGTTCAGATCCTGAAGTGCCAATTGTCTGGCTATGCTTTCAACACTGAGCTCGCCAGCAACTTGCTCAGTACAAGCGGTTGCATTTATTTCATAACTTCGCACTGCTCTTGGAATCACAGGTTTCCCTCTCCGAAAAGACTTTTAACTCAAGGCACATGGAGGCTAGAAGGCGGCATTGAAAACGCTGCGATCGGGACTGTGACACATAATTAACAAATTGTGTTTAACTTATGCTCATAGGCCTGTTAACTGTTTATGTACATTGTGCATGTTGCATTTATATTTTCGAATCAATATATATTATATATGGGGTCTCGCTGCTCCGCGCTTACGTTGCAGCAGCTGCTCCTGATGGGGTTTTACGCCAGTTGTGTTTGGGCAGCCATTTGGCATAGTAGTGGCCTTGCCGTAGGCACCCTGGATGATAGTGTTGCTTGCCATATGCTTTTGTTTTAACTTGCTTTGGCGAGTTGATGGCGTTTTGTGTAGAAGGATGCACTGGAAGCTTGTGGAAAGGCCCAAGGGCAGAATGGTATGGTTGTGTCATGCTTTGCTCGACCATTTTAAGAGTTATTGACATGGCGATTGTTGGCGGGTGTAGAGGTGTGTTTGATATTTATCTATGGGAGTATATCCTAAAGATCTTGTAGAAAATAAAATCTGGCTTGAAAGACCTACTTTTATTTTTTAAAATGGTCACCTGCACATTCACTGATTAAGAAATTGAAATTATTAATAAAAGAACAAACTCTGTCTGAAGCTCCGTAGAAAAGAGGCAGGAAGACAGCATATTATTGGAAAAGATAGGCTTCGTACAATGATAGAGATAAAGACCAGCAATAGAATTATCGCTAATATCGACACACAATGTTTCTCCTTTTCCTATCGAGGACGAAATAAAAACAAAAAAAAAAAATTGAATATGCCAGCTTGGCCCCATCCGCCAACAGGCGGTTCGCCGGTTGCGGATAGCAAACGGCCTCCCCGGGGAGATTAGCTGTGAATAGCACGAGGTTCCTCGTAAATAAGCAATCCCGGACAAACAGCGGGTACGATTACAATCATACTGAAAAGGCGTATTGCCGCTTTTAAGAGCATAGCCTCACACACACCTAACCTCCCCATAACCACAACCTACATACTTCCTACCCCCATATTCCACTCTGCGCTGGACTAAGGTGTCACTCATACCGTGTCGAGAGTCAACCTGGCTGAGGGCCGGGATCAACAAATAGCTCAGTCTCGATCGCAAATGACGACCACCTGTTCTAATTAGCCTTACCTGGGTAATTCGGATCTCTGCCCGGGTGGACAATTAATTCTCTGCATCTCGTAGGAACTAATATGAAGAGTTAAACAAATTTTAAAATACTGCAGGATCTTCCTGCTGCGAATGTCGCAAGACAACCCTGGATAGAGAAGTGCTCACATGTGGTAGACAACTTCCACATCGTGTTACTCCAGCAACAAATAGAGAGTCCCACTGACACAGCAAGGCGAGCTCAACCGGCCCAAGAAGCAGGATAATGTGTTCGGAACATCTCGACCATCACGTCCGGACCGTGGTGTGAGGCAAGTCGACAGCGACGACGAAGAAGGAGGGGTCCCTGCCACCGAAGGGTCTACACGGTAGTTTGGATGACCCGAACAGCAGCTATCGATGAAACCGGACACTCAAAAGAATGTGCAGTCAGGGTGTTGCAGCGGTCCAGTGGGATGCGTACGCCGTAAGAAGGGTCGGAAAACCACCTCTAGTTGACGGACCGGGCAGTCACCCATTACAGCCCTCCGACTTGTCGGACGACCTAGCGGAAGAAGATAAGTTGGCAGTGGTAGAGCTCTGCCCCGAAGAGTTAGGGACACAGATGACGAGGAGATACCCATGTCCTCACAGGAGCTAGAGAAGGAGCTGGGAGAGGCGGGAGCAGCTGAAGTCAGTTTGATGAGTAGCAGTTACGGGGGTAGCTCCAGGCCTCATCTTATTTAAAGTACAATTAAATACAGATAGCAATGTACCAAACTGAAACTCCAGAAATACACACAGGGAAAGGATTAATTCGGCCTTAGAGCTTAACTCTACCAGTAAAATATCAGGCATACCCCAAAATCCTCTTTAGCTAGAGTGGGCCGCAGGTAACCTTAATAAAAGCATAATCGGTGCTTTTGAGGAAAACAGTCGGGTAGAGAAAAAGTTCATGGAAAAATATGCCCAAAACGTCACCTCTTCAATAAGGCAAAGAGAGACGCAGTATGGGAACAGCACTGAGAGAGTTTTACCTTCTACAATATGAAGATTAGGAGGGTCAAGCGGAATAACTATACGAACTTCTGTGAAAAACATAGGAAGTGCAAGTGAAACAAACAACTCCTTTGCGAGTAATAACATGCAAAAACTCTAACTTTTTTTTAAACGCATTTTCCAGGAAGTATACCCCTACACGAAAATGGAATCGAAATTGGGGGTAGTGCCAAGTCGGCAGTCACACCGGAGAGACTAGAATGCGTAGAATCCGCTTATCTTCTTATCGCCCACAACTCAGTTTGAAATATGCTGGTGTGTGTCCCCAGTGATTCATGGTAAGGTATCCGAGGGACCACCACTCCAAGGCCTGTGTGCTGATAGGTGAGTGATCCATCAGTGTACCATTTTATGGTATGCTGTTTCATAGGGTGAACTTCATCTAGATGTTATGTTAATAAAAATAAATGTTAAGCTGACGGGTCTGAAAGACTTAGGGTTGATGATGTGTTGGCAGCAGCAGCAACAAAGTCACAATTACATTAATTATCTATATATATTTAATTTGTCGCCTGTCTGGCTCAACATAAATAGTTTTTGTTCCATATCCACACTCTCTAAAGTGTAGTTTAGCTGCAGCAGCCAGCGTTTAGCTCTCTTTGTGCAGCGGTCTCTTTCTCTCTCTCTCCCGAAAGGGCGTTCGCTAAGCCGCCAGCCGCTGTTTACTACTCTATTCGCTTCAAATTTGTAAAAGACAAAAAAAAGTGTTGTTAAAGGACTGAACTCCGGCTTCTAGTCTAAATATATTAAATAAAGATTATAACGTGAAATATACTTGTGTTATTATTGGATAACAAAGCTATCAAAAACCTGGTAGCTCAAAAATTGGTGACCCCGACTTGATTTCTGTGCTCGTGTATCATTAAAACATAAAGTGCGTTTAATAAACCACAACACAAATCAATACAACATTGATACAGTGATAACCAATTAAAAGTTCAGCAGTCAGCTAAAGGTGCACAAATAAAATAATAAGATAAGTGCAAAAAAAAAGTTCGTTCGTTTCTTCATAATGTTTTTATAAGCGCAGGGCGGAATCAATTTGTGCCGCGCTACAGAGGCTAGACGTATTGTGGCCAGTGTCGATGATAAGTTCGGTTAACGTGGTTCAAATTAATTTAAACTTAGAACTTTTAAACAAAACGGAAACCTCATTTAACTTTGCTCATGACAGTCTGGAACGTCTTGAAACTTTCTGAAGCTGGTGTGGAAGTGACATTTCGTTTAAAAAGGCAGCTTGAAATGTTCGAATCGAGTCCCTTATCGTCAACATTTCAGCATGTTGAGTCGGCAGCTGAGCGGCCAACTCTATGTATGTTGATCGTTCTGATAGACAGCGCCTACCGGATCTCAAGCTACCTGCATTTTTTGGTGATTACACGGAATATGCAAACTTCATATCCATGTCTAACTCAATTGTTGATAACGACACTGAGCTTAGTGAAAAGCTTCAGCACTTGCGGTCGTGTTCATCGGGTTTAGCTTTAGACTCAGTACGTTCGCTAGAAATTTCAAGTGCAAATTATCGTGCGGCTTTGGACATTTCAAGCAAACGCTTTAAAAATAAGCGATTAGTTTTACAATCGAATATCAAGGAGATTATTGGGCTCAAGAAGGTGAATTTGACTTCAGCAGCGAAACTTCAAAAGTTTTCAGACAAGGTCAACTCGCATTTGCACGCGCTTGAGTCATTGGAAAGCTCCCTTGTAATATCTGGCCTCATGGTCATACAGATGCTGCTCCAAAAACTAGACATCACTACTCAGACTTGGAGGGAGGAGTCTGCACCGATGGACCAAACACCCTCAGCTCAAGAATTCTACATATTCTTGGAGAAGCGATGCCAGAAGTTAGAGAACCTGGAGCATATAATGGGATATCATTCCCTCAATTCTTAGGAGAGGAAAAACAATCAAAATCCTAGCCTCAGTAAATGAGCCTTTGTGGCTTCCCTCCATATTCTTGGAGAAGCGATGCCAGAAGTTAGAGAACCCGGAGCATATAATGGGATATCATTCCCTCAATTCTTAGGAGAGGAAAAAACAATCAAAATCCTAAACGTTTGTGGCATCCCAATCTAACAATTCTTCGGGCCCATTTTGTAAATGTGTCGACCATACTATTTACACATGCATCAGATTTGGAAATTTGTCCCTCTCACTACGACACAAGGAAGTTAAGAAGTTGGCTCTTTGAAGTGCGCGTGGCAATTCAATTTTGTATCGATCTCTTAGGCGAATTACCAGTAACATACTTTTAAAATTTGGTAACTCTAGCTTACAAATTGTGGAAGATATGCACATTTCAGATATCCAGGGCCTGCGGCCGGCGGGAGTATACGAGGTCTGAAAATGTATTTTACCAGCAAGCTACCTTCCAAGTTTGGTCACTCTATCTTTAAAATTGTGGGAAATATGCGGATCTATCTATTTATAAGTTCCGAAATGTCGGCTTTTGCTATTATGGGCGCAGCTGTTGGCGTATCTACAAAAATTTGTATCGGTTCTTTAAGACGGCTACCAGTAATATTTTGACGGCTCCAACTCCAAAGCTGCGTAAGATTTAGGCATTTAGAAATGTTTTGGGGTGGTGATCATGGGGGCGGCGGAGGTGGGCGTGGCATATACAGATTTTTGAAGGACATCGCCATCAATCTACCAAACAAATATGGTGACCGTGGCCTTAAATTGTGGAAGATATGTGGCCTTCTCGATTTGCGAATATCGATTTTATCGATTTCCCAGCCCCCGGTGAACGCATCACTCCAATTTTTACACTTTGTCTGACGCGGGCACAGACCAGTATATTTTCCATTTTTCAAGTTCTATTTCTGAGGGTATCGAAAAAAGTTACGTTCATACAGACGGACATACGGACAAAAGTTAACAAAGCAATGTGCATTGGGATTAATCAGTTCTTGGTGTACACCCGATATCGCCAAGACATTGCAAAGAAAAAAATAATAAATAGAAGGTGAATACCCACTTGCCGATATCCTTACCTAACCTACAAATACGGCAAGCACATCACACCAATTAATCAATACCTACACCACAATACGCTATCGACCGCGGTACTGGCCGCCGATGTGCTTTCTTCATTTCATAAATATAGTTGTGAGAATTTTCTGTGAGTAGGTTCTAAAAATATTTATTTTGTGTTCGGCCACATTTCTTTGCCGCTGCTGCCAACATACTCCCACCATTGAAAGACTCCTTTTAGCAGAATCCTTAACAGGCAGCAGGCACATCTTGTTGACAGTTTCTTGCTAGCCGCCTTTGTAGTCTTTAAATGACCCACTTGCGCCACGCCACCTCTGTTTGGAATTACTGCAAGCTCTCTAAAGCGTGGTCAACTAAAAGAAAGCAGATCCTCGTCCTTGTCGAGAGCTAAGTCATCCAGTGCAAGACACTCCTCTCGTCAACGAAACCCAAAGTGATTCTGTACGTGGATGACTCGCTGCAAATCATCAAAAGTGTTGCAGTCCATCCTTGTTAGGTCGGGTTCCAGAATTTTTGCTGTACGTCCGGCAATCAGAAAATTGGCCGGAGTCAGCACATCGAGATCGCCAAGATTTTCTGCAATTGGAACTAACGGTGAAGAGTGTATTAAGTGTGTCCGCAGTTTCGCAGACAAGTGCGCGCAACTCTTCATAAGCCAGCACCGTCTGGTGAACACCACGCACTTCGTTGAGCTTCTCTTCGAGACTAGCTAGAGCCGATTTCAACTCCACATTCTATGCTGTTAGCTGCTCGTATTCCGTTTCAGCCACCTCCTCGTCGGACTGTTCCTGGAGCCGCTCAGCCCTTAACTCTAGCTTGACCAGATCTGCATCATCACCGGACACAATGCGTCCCGGGACGATAGCCATATCGATCAATGTGGACTTTCAATTGTCACCGAAGGTGGGTGTCTTTGCGGTGATGACATCATCGCGTTCCACACTGTTCATGAAATCGCTAACTAGCTTGCCAGTAGCCTGGTCACCACTGCCACCTGGACACGCTCCTCGGGGTATTCACCAGACGTGACTGCTCAATAGCCCTGACCTCCATCACGCCATCCTTAGTGATTTCTGATTTGGATGTGGGTGTCACTTCACCATCTCCAGCTCCAGTTCCAGCATCAACATCTTCCTTGTCGCTCTCTATGATATGCGGCTCAGACAACAAACGCTTCTTATAATCAACTATCGGAGATGTATCGGAATGTTGACGATATAGACCGCGATTCACACTTTTCAAGCTGCATTTTTAATCTGAGCACCAATGTCACAACCAGCCATTGAAAGCTTTGGTATAACTCACTACACATTTCATTATAGTCAAGCCGCCCCAGTTCCTCATGCCCAAAGATGAACGATTTTTCAATTTTATTCACTAAGTCTAGTTCTGCCTTAAGCAGCATCACAGCATCAAACGTAATGATCTCAGATTCCGAACATTAAATGTCAAAAAATTTTAGCGAATTATAAATATCTTAACATTCCGCTTATAAAACAATATTTGCGCAGGTACACTATCTGCGGACGCGACTGTACTTGAGTTCATATTTGAGCTTAACGCGCGTACAAAACTGCAGCTAAATGTACAAAGCTACCGACAACAACAAATGCACCGAGAAGAAACGGTCTCTATGTGCTCAATCGCCCACGCCCAGCTGCTTACGTACACGAAAAGAGTTCACAAAACTTCAAGTCAAGCAGCGACACACACTAAATGACGATTGAGTATCGGATTTCTATTGCACTTGTCATTGTGGTTTATTAAACACGATTCACGATTCAAGTCGGGGTCCCCATTGTTGAGCTATTAGCTTTTTCATAGCATTATTTTCCAATTAATAACACGAAGTTATTTTCATTTATAAAGTTTATTCAAATATACTTAGACTAGAAGCCAAACGCTTAGTCTTTTCTATCAAAACTTTGTTTATTAAAGGTTTGAAGCTAATTGCTAAATCTTTTTACAACAAGAGCATCTAACGATCGATTACCGAAATGAAGGTTTGAAGCCACCGCTTAACCTTCTCACAACGAGAATAACTAAAAACGATCAATAAGTTAGAGCGATGCGAAACAACTGATTAGATGGCTGTGAAACCTTCAAATTATATTATAACGAATTCAATTCAATTGAATTAATTTTTTTTTTGTGTAAAAGGCACCTTTAGTTTATAGCACCGCACGCATGTTTACGGTGGGATCCAAATCTTGGTTGACTCCTCCAAGGTTGGGTGGGTATAGAAGGAGAATCATAACATCCTAGTTCTCCAACCTTAGATAGGGGATAATGCATATCATTCCGAGATGTTTTGGATAAATTTCCGTCATTAGTCCTTCTCTGTCTACGACATTATTATTATAACACCGTTTGTCTAGGCAGCACAAGACCCACCCCCAACTTCCTTGAACAAGGCGGTCCGAATAGTAGAGTGTGCATGCCGAGACTACTTTGGAAGTGTTCGTTCCAGGTGTACATCTGAGCGAACAAACTGAGCAGGTTTTGTGCCGCATAAAAGCAACCTGTCGCTCCTCCGCTTCCCTCATTTTCCGAGAGATGCATTTTACGACTATTTGAAATGACCAATATTTCGTAGCTTTTCCACAGTAATCTACATTGACAATCCAAGGCTAACACCAATTCAAAAGCTATTTTATCTTCAAAAACTGGTGGTGAAACTATTGCAATATGAGCGATATATGTGCGTTTGCAGAACAAGGGGCGTTATTGCACGCTCAAAACCGTAGAGTATGTGAAACGTGTAAGTTCATATGCGATAAGACCCTCCAAACGATGGTTTAAATAAATTGTACCTTCCACATATCCTGCTGTCTTCAAGCATAAGAAAACCACGCAAAAATTCGCGTTTTGCGTAACGGCTCCAATCCCTCCATAAGTGGAGTGAATGGTATCCTTCCTCCAGGACCTGCTCTCCAATGACAGTTCAGATCCTGATGTGGCAATTGTCTGGCTATGCTTTCAACACTGAGCTCGCCAGCAACTTGCTCAGTACAAGCGGTTGCATCTATTTCATAACTTCGCACTGCTCTTGGAACACAGGTTTCCCTCTCCGAAAAGCTTTTAACTCAAGGCACATGGAGGCTAGAAGGCGGCATTGAAAACGCGGCGATCGGGACTGTGACACATAATTAACAAATTGTGTTTAACTTATGCTCATAGGCCTGTTAACTGTTTATGTACATTGTGCATGTTGCATTTATATTTTCGAATCAATATATATTATATATGGGGTCTCGCTGCTCCGCGCTTACGTTGCAGCAGCTGCTCCTGATGGGGCTTTACGCCAGTTGTGTTTGGGCAGCCATTTGGCATAGTAGTGGCCTTGCCGTAGGCACCCTGGATGATAGTGTTGCTTGCCATATGCTTTTGTTTTAACTTGCTTTGGCGAGTTGATGGCGTTTTGTGTAGAAGGATGCACTGGAAGCTTGTGGAACGCCCCAAGGGCAGAATGGTATGGTTGTGTCATGCTTTGCTCGACCATTTTAAGAGTTATTGACATGGCGATTGTTGGCGGGTGTAGAGGTGTGTTTGATATTTATCTATGGGAGTATATCCTAAAGATCTTGTAGAAAATAAAATGTGGCTTGAAAGACCTACTTTTTTTTTAAATGGTCACCTGTACGTTCACTGATTAAGAAATTGAAATTATTAATAAAAGAACAAACTCTGTCTGAAGCCCCGTGGAAAAGAGGCAGGAAGACAGCATATTATTGGAAAAGATGGGCTTCGTACATTGATAGAGATAAAGACCAGCAATAGAATTGTCGCTAATATCGACACACAATGTTTCTCCTTTTCCTATCGAGGACGAAATAAAAACAATAAAAAAATTGAATATG
>JAWNMU010000366.1:0-16345 GCA_035043665.1 Drosophila quasianomalipes
AACATTTTTGGCTCGGACGGACGGAATTATGTGTGGCGACAGTCCAATACTGAGTTGAGTCCCAAAAACCTAAAGGCAGCAGTCAAGCACGGCGGAGGAAGTGTCCTGGTAGGGGCATGTATCTCGGCAGCCGGCGTCCGAAATTTGGTGTCCACTGAAACAACAATGGACAAGAATGTGTACCTCAATATATTACAGGAAAATTTACTCCAAAGTGCCGAGAAGCTAGAAATCCGACGTACTTTCCGGTTCTACCAGGCCAATGACCAGGACAACAACCAAGCATAAGTCCGGATTAGTACAGTCTGGCTTATCTGGAACTGCCCCCACATGATAATTCCATTGGCCCAGTCTCCAGACTTAAATGTTATCGAAAATGTGTGGGCTCTGCTGGATAATAACATCCGGAATCACAGCATATCCAGCAAACAGGATCTCAGAAATGCTCTGCTAGAAGGAGTGGATCAAAATCAGCCCAGATACTACCCGGAAGCTGCTATCTTCCATGAATAACAGGTTAAGGGAAGTTGTTAAGGCTAAAGGATATCATACTAAGTATTAACATCCTTATTTAAGTTTTTATGCGTAAAATATGTTACTTTTTTTAAGACTGTTTGAAATAAGTGTTGACATGTATTTTGGATATTTTTTCAGATTTTGACTAATTTTAATTAATTAACTAATATTTTAATAAAAACTAAAGTTTATTTTTCAAACGTGATATAACATGCAACAAATTGGCATTTAAACATTTTGCGTTTGTTTCTTTGTTTAAACTTTGTAGCACTTTAAAATTTTTGCTAGGCATTGTCTGAAATATGGTGTGAGTCACTGTATATATGTATATGTATAAAGAGGATATTTATTAGTGCACTTTTTTGTTTTCTCTTTTCTTCATTATTTTTACGTTAGGGTTTGGGGAGTCATTATTAATTTATTTTGCATATGTTTGAATAATAAAATTAATGGGAAAATTCGTGTACTCTAATAAAAACGAGACAAATTCGAATTTTGCCAAATTTGAATGAAAGGAAATTTTTGACTTACATTTTTTTCCAATGCCTTCGTAGGCTGAGGCAATTTTACATTTTTTATGTATATACTTTGATACCGAAGGTATTGTTTTCGAGTAATATCTATCATGCTGTCTGTCTGTCCGTCTGTCCGTTGTTCGTGTGTCCGTCTACGCCGCACCCACGCCACTCGTCACTACAAATTTTAAATGGCCATATCCTCCGCAGTTTTTGAGTTAGAGCCGTCAAATTAGGTATGTCAAATTGGGTAATTAGGTTACTGGTAGCCTCCTTTAAGAACCGACAACAAATTTGTAAGGCCACGCCCACAAATAATCGTCAATGTCGATATTTCGGAAAGTGTAAATCGATAAGCCCACATATCCCCCGCAATTTGAAGATACAGTGACCAAACTTGAAAGGTCACTTGCTGGGAACCCCCTCCTCCAAGGATCGGCAAATAAATTTTCAGACCATGCCCACATCCGCCGCCCCCAGAAACTTCGCCCATAAAAACCTGAAACGCGCATATCCTTCTAAAATTTGTGAGCTAGAGTCACCAAATTTTACTGTCCAAGTTTGTCTTTCAAATTTCGTCAGATAAAGGATTTTGTGAATTTTGGGGTCGGGACTGGGTATGCTGATTCGCCTGAGACATCGATAAAAAATTTGCCACGCCCACTCCGCACTCTCTAAACCGATAAACCAGTTAGTGCAAGTTGAGTGGATAGCTAGAGTATGTTGCTAGTAACACCCTTAAAAAATCCGGATAACAATTTTGGACCACGCCCACTTCCGCTCACAAACAACTATAAAAGTCTATATATCGCGGAACTTAAGAGCTACAGTTACCAAACTTGGAATGTAGATTATTAAGATCGAAATCCAAAAACATTTTTGGCTACGACCACTCCCGCCTCCAAAATTCCCAGATGCATATATCTCCCATAATTTAATAGCTACAGTTAAGAAACTTTGAATGAAGGTTACTAAGAACCTTCTCAAATATTTTTTTAGCCACACCCCTCCCTCGTCAAAATTGTCCAATGCCCATATCTCCCGTTAATTAAGGACTACAGCTAACAAACTTGAAAGGAAGGTTACTAGGAAAGTTTTCCAACAATTTTTTTTCGGGCGCACAGAGCGATGCCGACTGCAAAGGTCCCTCTTGTTTTTTTTGGTTATGCTGCCACGTGTTTTAAATATAAAAAAAATCTTACAGACACGTCAAAATTTTCCAATGACCATTCTCCCGTTAATTAAGGACTACAGCTAAGAAACTTGAAAGGAAGGTTACTAGAAAAGTCTTCCAACAATTTTTCAGCGCACCCAGTATGTTATGCCCGACTGCAAAGGTCCCTCTTGTTATTTTTTTTTTATGCTGCCACGTGTTTTAAATATAAAAAAATTCTTACAGACCGATGTATTCCGTTTCTTGCACCTCGCACGTTTCATAAAATTTAAAGCGGGCTTTTAAACTCTTTCTTTTTGGTGGTCGCTCCAGCCGCCTGATGAAAAGTGGAGACAACAAAGTTGGCTGCTTTATAAAAGCTTAATTACGTCCTGACTACTACGAAATTTTCAGAGGCTGTTTGTAGAAGTGGAATTTCGTTTAAAAAGGCAGCTTAAAACGTTCGAATCGTTCCTATATATATTGATCGCTCTCATCGACCGCGCTAACTAGGGCTCAAGCCGCCTACGTTTTGTGGTGGTTACACGGAATATGCAAATTTCATATCCATGTTTTTAAGCCAATTATTGACAAAAGAAACTGAGCTTAGTGATATTTAAAAGCTTCAACATTTGCGGTCGTGTTAATCTGATTTAGTTTTAGACTCGGTACGTTCACTAGAAATATCAAGTGCAAATAATCGTGCTGCTTTGAACATTATAAGCAAACGCTTTAACAATAAGGGATTCGTTTTCCAATCGCATATCAAGGAGATTATTGGGCTTCGAGAGTTTTCAGATAAAGTCAACTCCCAGGAAATATCTGGCTGCATGGTAATACACATGATGCTCCAAAAACTGGACATCGTTACTCATACTTGTTGAGAGGAGTCTGCATCGATGGACCAACTACTCTCAGCTCAAGAATTCTACACGTTCTTGCAGAAGCGATGCCAGAATCTAGAGAACCTGGAGCATGTAATGGGATATCATTCCCTAAATTCTCAGGTGGAAAAAACAATCTAAGCCCCAACCCCAGTAGACGAGCCTTTGTGGCATCCTAATCTAACAATTCTCCATGGCCATCTTGTAACAGTGTCGGCCATGCCATTCATGCATGCACCAGAATTGGGAATTTGTCTCCCTCACAGCAACAAAAGGAAGTTAAAAAGTTGTCTCTTTTCTTTAATTGCTTAAAATTCAGACACCACTCTCGTACATGCAGCAGCGGCCATTGTCATGTCTGTGGCATACCCTGCTGTATTTTGATGACCTCTCCCAGCAGCCAGCCAATGTATCAGCTGACTCTGCACTCGTTGCTTCTTCATCTTTAATTTTACCATCAATCTTTGTGACACTAATGTTCGTACCGTTGGACATACGATGGAAATTTGCTTAAAGTCTCAAATATCGGGCTATTCCGATTAACTTACAGCTTTGGACAGTCAGCCCGGCATTGCAATTGACATATTAAATTGGAAAATTTCCCCACATTTAACAAACCTCAGCATTTGGTTTTGCTGATTGAAGCCAGCACGTTCTTCGACTTGCTGTGCGTTGGTCAGCTTAGGTTCGTACCTTACCTTTGTTACTCGGTTGGCTGAGCTAAACTTCATTGTTGGTCTCAAATTCCGCATTTAATGACGTCTCCATTGTTGATGATCGACTGGATGAGATTATTCGAGGATTTTGGGACATTGACAGCTGCATTAGGCACTAAGGAGGATATGGAGTGTGAACAGCATTTCGTGAAGACTTCTACTCGACTATCTTCAGGTGAGAATTCTGTTAACTTGACATTTAACCGTTCTTCCATCGAGTTGGTCGATACACAAGCACATCGACGATTTATTTATCTTGAGCGCAAACTCGAAGATCGCTCAAGTCTTAAGCAGCAATACTCTGAGAGTATTTAAAACTAAAGCATATGTCGCTTGTCGATCCTCTGGATATTGACCATTGCAAATATTTTCTTCCACATCACCGTGTCTTGAAGGAGGACAGCACGACTACCAAACTTCGGGTTGCGTTTGATGGATCGCCTGCGGATTTTTCTGGACAGCCACTTATTGACGTACTCATGGCCGGACCTGTCATTCGGACTTCTTTATATGCAAATATAGTGGATATATATATCGTTGCGGCCGAGTGACTGGTCCTGATTACTATTATCAATGTATTTTGTGGAGAGACTCACCCAAAGAAAAGGTACGTGTCTACAAGTTGAACACCGTGACGTATGGCACCAAACGAGCCTCATTTTTCGCCGTAAGCTCCATGCAACAATTGACTGTTGATGAAGTCGCTGCGTTTCCTCTTAGGTCATTTTTTGAGGCTATAGACAAAATGAGGCAGACGAGAGCGATTTTATCCCGTGGCAATTTCCGGCTTCGCAAATGGTGCTCTAGTCATTCTGAAGCGCTTGAACGAATTGATGAGGCTGACAAGGAGCAGTTTCTTAAATTTGATGATAGTAGTGACATAGTTAAAACTTTTGGTCTTGCTTGGAATCCATCATTGGATAATCTCTTGTTCTTATTTTTATTATTATTCTTATTATTGGTAGAATTCAGAAACGAGAAAAACTAAAAACTAAGCTATCCGAAACAACTAACTAGCTGCAGCGGCCGGCCGATCAGCAAACGCCCTTTATCGAGAGAGAGGGAGAGAGAGCGCTGCACAAAGAGAGCGCTGTACAACGAGAGCGCTGCTAACGCTGGCTGCTGCAGTTTAAACTGCACTTAACATAATGTGGATATGTAACTAAGACTAACAATAAACTATTTATATTAAGCCACGCAGGGCTCCAAATTCTAACATGTTAACAGCTGATAATCAATATTAAAAATCTTTCTGCAAGCATGCGTATAAACTATAATTATCGCTTATATCTATAATATTCTAATTGTGTTAATCAATCAATCATTTAAAAATATGAAATATATAAATATAATCGTTGCTCAATATTTAAATGTATTGAAGTATGGGGCCTGTTTCAGTTAAAAATATTAGTGTTCAATAAGCTAACAGGAGTTTAATCGAAAGGCCAATGGTTAGGCATCCGATCTATAGTAGTATTGAAAGAAGAAAAGAAACAATACTAGTATTTTGCAGCTGTACAGGCTCACAAATTTCAAAGTCCACTATTTCTGATATAGCAGTTATCTGTTTTTGGTTGGTCAGTTGGTTGGTCGCGCCATTTAGATCGGGGTTAATATTGCGGATCACGTTCTATTTTCTTAGTAATTGAGCATTTGATTATATTCCAGATGCGACAGTCTATTGCCGGAAGAGTAAATTTCCTATTGGCTGGTGCTTCTTCTTCTTAAACTATACTTTCGTTATATTTTCGTTGGTCAAATAAATCAAGAAAATGTTGACATACCTATTCTCAGGAAAGAGTTCGCATTGTTATCCACACTCATATAATGAATTTTTAATATATCGTTTTAAATCACGCCTCGTTGAAGTACTCTTTAACGCACGGTTTTCCTTTGCTTATCATTAATAGTAATTATCTGAATAGTTTGGTATATTAGTATAGCAATGCCAGTAAGTCGAAGTATTGACAATTTAAGTTTGTCTTATTTGTAGAGTCTCACTTAGTACTACAGCTCAGAATTTGGCTGTTGAGTTAGCCGCATCGCACCCGGGTGGCATTGAAGCCCCAAGACATTATAACGCGATCTAAGTCTAAAGTTGTTAAAGTAATAACGCAAACTATGCCTAAATTGGCTACAACAGGAAAATGTAGACCTCGAAGCTGGAAATTAGCTCTGTATCAGGAGTAAGGAAGGGCAATGAGTCATTAGCAGTCCCTCAGTCCAACCCCGCAAAGTCCTAACCAAGAGGGAAGAGCGTTTCAGCAATCCCACATAGTTGTGGACCAAAATAACACGCATAGCCTGCTTGCTACCAACTTGTAGCAAACTGTTGTCAGTACAATGGCTACAGCAATTGCTCAGCAAACCCAACTTTTGTGCCAAGCAATCGGGACAGGTTTTCAAAGGCTATCAGTGCAGAATCCTGTAGGCAACCCCGCAGATGTACATCCATTTGCTAGGCCATCTGTTCATAGTAGAAAACGACAAACTTTTGAACAACTATTTCAACTCCCTGGACCAGTCGATTCAGAAAATGTTGCCAGTAATGGTGTACCGGCAACAATTAGTTTCACGCCAATGGGATCGCAGCAGAGCGGAAATTTGCGTCCTGATAGAATTAGCCAGAATATTTTTGTAATTGGAAGTTGAGATTTTCGGGACATTCACCGTTATCTGTAGACGATTTTATATATCATATAGAAGCACTTACAGCACAGTCGTTGGATGGCAACTTTGTAGCATATAACCTCGTTTGTGACGAGCAGATGTAGCCTATAAGAAGTAGTGCACGCGCTGGTTCCGGCAGTATGATCGGTAGTTGGTCGGGGTTTCTTAAAGTTTCTTGCGCGACGTGCTCGCGGTGCATAATACTAATTAAAAGATATCGCGTGCGCTTATAGTCCGAACAAAATTACTGGGAAGGGGGAAGAAAGGAAAAGCAGTTAGTCCGATCTCATAAATATAATATGGAGGCGACACTCCTGGGCTTTCGTTGTTTGAGCTGGGCTGATGTAATTGCTACAGCAGATGCCCACCCTACCAAGATCATCAGGCACCTAAGCATAATAATATTTGATGATCCCTAAAACTACGACTACTTATTTCATTCTCTATTCATTGTGCGTTGCATGACTCCAAAAAGAAAAAAAATGTAAATATTCATTTTTATCAATATTCTAATAACGGGTATTCATTTATTTTAATTTTATTATACGGGCGATTCATTTTCATTGTGTAACATCTAATTTTTTTTGTATTGTACATTATTCGAAAAATATAACTTTAAATGAGCTCGTTGCACTTAGCTAGCAAAAAAAAATACAATAAGATGAAAGAAATTTTCTGGTCTAACATAATACAAAAAAAGTGCAATAGATTTTAATATTAATTATTTTTACCTACTTATTATCAATAATGTTTAGGTAATTAGACATTTTTATTTTATTTATTTTGGTCTGAACACAAATAAATTACGTTGACAATTTCGATATAATAAATTGTCTCCTAGCTATTTTAATTTTTTTTTGTAAACCCATATTCGAGTTTATTTTATTTACTTAGGATATAAATGTAATATTTTTTCTTTAAATTGTGAATCTAATTTATTTAAATTTTTTTTCAAACTCAAGAATAAAACAACATTAACAATAATATATATTTATATTATTATTTATATTTTATTTACTTATATTTATTTCCGTGATGTATTTTTTTTTTGACAGTATTGATATTCATTAAGGAGAGGCATATGATATTCATTTGAAGGAACATATTTCAAGATAATGTGACCCTCATTTACAGTGTTCTTTACCAATTGTTGTGCACTCAAGTTGTCTCCGTACAACACCGTCTGTGTATTTTCAGTGCCACAACCGACTTCGATAATCAGCCTGCGCATAACGATAGCTCCCTGCATACTGTACTCAGCTTCTGTGTCGCTAAATACGGCAGGACATGCTTCACGCCTGTAAGGTGTTCACTGTGCGGATCCATGTTCCGTTGAGCCAATGTTGCAACCGACTGTTGTAGGAGCCAGCCACATTAGTTCACCAACTTGTGCTTGGTACGATGTCTTATCCACCCTTTGACATTGGCTTCCGTTACAAGCCGTCTGGTACTCAGCATCCATGATTACGCAAAAGATCCTTGATGTATTGCGTATGGCCCAGAGTGATCTCTCCAAGTTCACCCTCACATTGAATTTCCATGCCAAGAAACAGTTATAAATGCATGGCTCATTGTCGCTTGAATGAAGCCAATTTCATGAAAAACACTGTCGAGCTTAGAGTTCCACTCCCTTCCAGATTGCTTCAATCCATATATTGCCTTTTTTAGCAGCAACACTTTGCCCGTCTGATTACCTTCAGCATATTCTTGTGTGTCTTCATATAAACTATATCTCTTAGATCGCTGTTCAGCTACGCAGTACAATCATCTATTTGATGTAGGTACAACTGCAACTGTGCGGTATTCTTTCCCCTCGGGTTTAAACTTGCCCTTATGATGACCCTTGTCCAGGGCCTTTGCAACGGAACTAAAAACTTTAAGATGGCTTAACGTTGGTTTCTTACCAGTCCACGCTTGCATTGGTGTCATCTCGATCAGTGCCTTTGTGACTGCACGATTGCTTAAATACACCGCTGTGTTTACAGCCTCTGTCCACAGTGACTTAGCCAATCCTGACTGCTCCAATAAGCATCTAGCCATCTCCACGGATTCTACCACACCGTTTTGTTGCGGAGTGTACGCCACCGTCAATTGCCGTGCAATTTCATTGGTTTTAAATAACCGTTGAACGTTTTGTTTACATATTCGCGCCCGTTGTCGCTGCGAATACACTTGATCATCTTTCCTGTTTGACGCTCTACACGATTTTTGTACTCCACGTACTTGTGAAAAACCTCGTCCTTTCCTTTAAGGAAATACACAAAACTCCGCCTTGATTTGTCATCAATAAACATAAGGAAATACTTAGAGCCGCCAAGAGACTTTGCTTCGAAAGGGCCACACACATCAGTGTGCACTAGTTCCAGAAGTTCCTGCGCTCGGCTCTCTGTTGATCCTGGAAATGGCTGCACGTGAACCTTACTCAACATGCACGTCTTGCATGGCACCCGTCGCAATACATCAACATTCTCCATTCCTCGCACCAGCGCCTTGTTTGCCATTTCACGCAAACTATCAGAATTCAGAGGACCATATCTGTTATACCACAACTCGCCGACTAGCTTAACAGCACCATAACATCTGTTACAATGGCATTCGAACATATACAGAGTTTCTACTCGTTTGGCCCGAGTATACATTCGCTACCTTTAAACACTCTTGCACTTGTTGCATCAAAATTTACAATGCACTTCCTTGATATGGCTTGACCCACAGACTTTCCCTGTCAACCTTGGTACGGACAATACGTTACCTAAGACCAGTGTACACAAATCCGTTTTCAATTTACCTTCGTCTCTGTCTTCTGCTTGCAAGAAGCCCGCGTCCGCCAAACCAATCGTTTCGGTATGCCCTTCAAAATTTGAAAACATTTGTTGCTCCACTGTCCAAGCACCAGCAGAATTTCTTAAAAACTGCTTGTATCCAATGCGTTCAGTAAGCTGCAATTCTGCTGTCTGAAATTTTCATAAAGATCTGGAAGACTGGAGAGCAAAATAATTACCTTGCGCTCGTCAAATATTGCTATTCCAACTCCGCCAAACTGATCCACGATTTCATTAAATGTGATCAAATAGCCAGACAAGCCTTGCCCTTTGGTACAATGCACCCATTTTTCTATTTTTGCGACGCAATTTACATTTACATATACGCCACTGCCGATTTTTTCTTTTAACACATCCGAATTCGTAACTCTGGATATCGAGTCAATAAACTTTAACCAATCTTATTAGGCCCCGTGCTCTGGGCCCATAACCTGTTGGAGCGAAGTTTCCCCGCGTCAGGGAATGCCTGAATACGAAAATAAAACGAAGTAGCACCAGCGTTGTATACTCAACCAAAGTTTATTCAAGACTGTCGCCATGCTGTTAGTTAGCAGTATTGATATTCATTAATGAGGGACTTAACATATATATGGACGGATGGTGGCATTGAATGTAAATTAACCCAATTTTCAACAATTTTAATATCAGGTTTTCTCTTAATTCTTTAATTAAATATAAAAAAATATTTACTACACAATGAAAATTTGCTGAATTATAGTTATACAAATTGCATGTATATATGCCGGGTCGCTTAATAAATCATCAATCATCTGTAGAAGTAGGGGAAGCCTCAATCCCCTCAATACCACTGTAGTGCAGCGGTGACTATACAGTGGAGCCGAGCTGGCGGTGGCTGTTAGCGATGGAAACCCCACTTGCTTGTGTAATCGTCTAATGCCTCAGTTCCGTGATAAAAACATGTTTTCTTTTTCTTATTTTATTCTCCAGTAGGTAAATTGGTCACGGGTTTTGTTATTGAATATATTTATTATATTTATTTATGTTTATAATTTTTTTCGATTAACGTGTGTAGCATATAACCTGGTATTTGACGAGCAGATGTTAATGTAGCCTAAAGAAGTGGTCACGCGCGGTCCGGTGTATGATCGGTAGTTGGTCGGGGTTTCTTAAAGTTTCTTGCGCGACGTGCTCGCGGTGCATAATACTAATTAAAAGATATCGCGTGCGCTTATAGTCCGAACAAAATTCCGGGGAAGGGGAAGAAAGGAAAAGCAGTTAGTCCGATCTCATAAATATAATATGGAGGCGACACTCCTGGGCTTTCGTTGTTTGAGCTGGGCTGATGTAATTGCCACAGCAGATGCCCACCCTACCAAGATCATCAGGCACCTAAGCATAATAATATTTGATGATCCCTAAAACTACGACTACTTATTTCATCCTCTATTCATTGTGCGTTGCATGACGCCCAAAAGAAAAAAAATTTAAATATTCATTTTTATCAATATTCTAATAACGGGTATCCATTTATTTTAATTTTAGTATACGGGCGATTCATTTTCATTGTGTAACATCTAATTTTTTTTGTATTGTACATTATTCGAAAAAGTATAACTTTAAATGAGCTCGTTGCACTTAGCTAGCAAAAAAAAATACAATAAGATGAAAGAAATTTTCT
The DNA here is from genome assembly GCA_035043665.1 of Drosophila quasianomalipes. Taxonomy (NCBI): domain Eukaryota; kingdom Metazoa; phylum Arthropoda; class Insecta; order Diptera; family Drosophilidae; genus Drosophila; species Drosophila quasianomalipes. Next base: position 10,916 of record JAWNMU010000366.1, read on the forward strand.
GGTCTAACATAATACAAAAAAGTGCAATAGATTTTAATATTAATTATTTTTACCTACTTATTATCAATAATGTTTAGGTAATTAGACCTTTTCATTTTATTTATTTTTGGTCAGAACACAAATAAATTAGTTGACAATTTCGATAGTTAATATAATAATTCATTTTGCTAGCTATTTTAATTTTTTTTTGTAAACCCATATTCAAGTTTATTTTATTTACTTATGATATATATGTAATATATTTTCTTTAAATTGTGAATTTAATTTATTTAAATTTTTACTTTAAATCGAAGAATAAAACAAAACTGAAAACAAAAAAAAATATCTTGGAACCTAAGGAGTATTAGGCAAAACAAAATTATTCATTTATTTAATTATGCAAATCATTTTCTTATTTCATTTATTATTTATCTACTTATATATATATATATCTATTATTTCAATACTATGATTATTTATTTATTATTTTTCTTTTCATAATATTAATAATAATATATATTTATTTTATTATTTATATTTTATTTACTTATATTTATTTCCGTTATATATTTATTTATTTTTTTTTATATTCGAATGTTTCATTTCCATTTGTGGGTTTATTCATTCATTTATTTTCGGCAGGCTAAATCGACAGCGACTTCGATATTAAAGTGTTAGCATACTTTTGGACTGTGCTTTAATTCTAATTAGCTTCTTGAAAGCCCACTCAGCTTTAGCGCGCTGATCGTTAGGAGACCAAAATTCTTCTGCTCATTGTAAGGTCGATCAAAGTTGAGTTTAAAAGAAAAATTTTAATGTTGGCGAGTGTTGTATTTTTTCTCATTTCTTCACTTATTGTGTAGTTTAATATAAACGCTGTGTACCAATTCGACTCCGTATTATTTATATTTTGATTTCACTTTAGATGGACTTGATCATTTTTGTTGGAGCAAAGTTTCCCCGCGTCAGGGAATGCCGAATAAGAAAATAAAACAAAGTACCATCAGCGTTGTGTACTCAACCAAAGTTTATTCAAGACTTTCGCGATGCTGTTAGTTAACAGTATTGATATTCATTAAGAGAGAGGATATTATATTCATTTGAAGGAACATATTTCAGATAATGTGACCCTCATTTACAGGGTTCTTTGCCAATTGTTGTGCACTCAAGTGCGCATAACGATAGCTCCGAAGCGTTGAAAACCATATACTTAGCTTCTGTGCGTGAGTGCTACGCTGCGTTGTTTTCCGATTTCCACGATATCGGCGTCAAAGAAAAATGTACATAGCCAGTATACGATTTACGATCACCTGATCGCCAGCCCAATTGCTCAGCAAAACCCTCGAAAGCCTTTCCACACATTCTGTAGTGTATTTTTAGCTTACTGTCGACGCTAAATACCGCAGGTCATGCTTCACGCCTTCAAGGTGTTCACTGCGCGGATCCATGTTCCGTTGAGCCAATGTTGCAACCGACTGCAAAATATCCGGTCTTGTTGTAGAGCCAGCCACATTAGTTCACCAACTTGTGCTTGGTACGATGTCTTATCCACCCTTTGACATTGGCTTCCGTTACAAGCCGTCTGGTACTCAGCATCCATGATTACGTAAAAGATCCTTGATGTATTGCGTATGGCCCAGAGTGATCTCTCCAAGTTCACCCTCACATTGAATTTCCATGCCAAGAAACAGTTATAAATGCATGGCTCATTGTCGCATGAATGAAGCAAATTTCATGCAAAACACTGTCGAGCTTAGAGTTCCACTCCCTTCCAGATTGCTTCAATCCATATATCGCCTATTTTAGCAGCAACACTTTGCCCGTCTGATTACCTTCAGCATATTCTTGTGTGTCTTCATATAAACCACATCGCTTAGATCGCTGTTCAGGTACGCTGTACAAACATCCATTTGATGTAGGTACAACTGCAACTGTGCGGTATTCTTTCCCCTCGGGTTTAAACTTGCCCTTATGATGACCCTTGTCCAGTGCCTTTGCAACGGAACTAAAAACTTTAAGATGGCTTAACGTTGGTTTCTTACCAGTCCACGCTTGCATTGGTGTCATCTCGATCAGTGCCTTTGTGACTGCACGATTGCTTAAATACACCGCTGTGTTTACTGCCTCTGTCCACAGTTATTGACTTAGCCAATCCTGACTGCTCCAATAAGCATCTAGCCATCTCCATCTGCCACACCGTTTTGTTGCGGAGTGTACGCCACCGTCAATTGCCGTGCAATTTTATTGGTTTTAAATAACCGTTGAACGTTTGTTTACATATTCGCGCCCGTTGTCGCTGCGAATACACTGATCATCTTTCCTGTTTGACGTTCTACAGATTTTGTACTCCACGTACTTGTGAAAAACATCGTCCCTTCCTTTAAGGAAATACACAAAACTCTGCCTTGATTTGTCATCAATAAACATAACGAAATACTTAGAGCCGCCAAGAGACTTTGCTTCGAAAGGGCCACACACATCAGTGTGCACTAGTTCCAGAAGTTCCTGCGCTCGGCTCTCTATTGATCCTGGAAATGGCTGCACGTGAACCTTACGCAATATGCACGTCTTGCACGACACCCGTCGCAATACATCAACATTCTCCATTCCTCGCACCAGCGCCTTGTTTGCCATTTCACGCAAACTATCATAATTCAGAGGACCATATCTGTTATACCACAACTCGCCGACTAGCTTAACAGCACCATAACATCTGTTACAATGACATTCGAACATATACAGATTTTCTACTCATTTGGCCCGAGTTGCGTCAAAATTTACAATGCACTTCTTTGATATGGGTTGACCCACAGACTTTCCCTGTCACCCTTGGTACGGACAATACGTTACCTAAGACCAGTGTACACAAATCCGTTTTCAATTTACCTTCGCCTCTGTCTTCTGCTTGCAAGAAGCCCGCGTCCGCCAAACCGATCGTTTCGGTATGCCCTTCAAAATTTGAAAACATTTGTTGCTCCACTGTCCAAGCAGCAGCAGAATTTCTTAAAACTGCTTGTATCCAATGCGTTCAGTAAGCTGCACTTCTGCTGTCTGAAATTTTCATAAAAATCTGGAAGACTGGAAACAAAATAATTACCTTGAGCTCGTCAACTATTGCTATTCCAACTCCGCCAAACTGATCCACGATTTCATTAAATGTGATCAAATAGCTAGACAAGCTTTGCCCCTCCGCCATGTGTGAATTGAGCAACTTTTTGTATAGCGGGACTTTACGCACCGGCCCGCTTGGCTGATGAACTTCGCGCAACTTAGTCCATGCCTGCTGTGACGTTGTGCGATTCTTGATGTATGCCAACTGCGATGCCTTAACACTTAGCGTGATCGTTGCCAATGCCTTACGATCCAGCGCACTCCAGTTAATATTATCGCCAACATCAGACTCCAGTAAATCCATCGCGACACGGACACCCTTACCTTTTTTGCCATATCTGCATATGGCAATCGAGGTTCGGTGGATGTTGGCGAGCTGGGCTTCATGGCCGCTGCACGTGATATGCTCGGACGAAGGTTCAAGTTTTCTGCACCCTTCCCGGCTGGAACTCTCGCCGCCACTCTGTTGGGGGTGGCTACCGGTGGTGTGAGAGTGCTGCTGCGTCTCTTGGGAGCTGGCGCCGGTGCTGTACCTGCTTTCTGGGCTCTGTGGCTTTTTCAGGGCTACGTCAGGAGTAAGTCCTTGGGGAAGGTACCGTAGGTACCATTTGATCCTCGAACCGTAGATGTTCCGCCGGTTCCAGTCATCCAGCCCACCGGGTTGACCGCTCGGTGGCAGGAACTCATACATCTTCTTTGGGCCCTGTGCGCCTCGCAGCATTCGGTGCCAACTACCAACTACCACTCTCCCACGCCTCGAAGCCGGAGTTTGCCATGCCTGCGGCACTCTCCTATTTGATAGTGGAGCAGTACGGTGTGGAGGTGGTCTACCACACGAGACGATCTTTCCCCGTCTAGGGCTCGATCCTCTAAATGTCCACATTCTCCGCCGCGAAATCCTGCGGTACTTTTGTGTTTACTGAACCTTTCATAATGTTCCCAAGAGATGCGGAGAAATATGTGTCCGCCCGAGCAGAGATCGGCGCTACCAGAGTAAGACTAATTAGAACAGGCGGTCGCTATTTGCCTGAGGCCACCGTTAGAGACTGGCTTTGTAGCCCAGACCCCAGCCAAGCTGACTCTCGGCACGGTTCAGATAACGCCTTAGTCCGACCGGAGTGTTACTAAAGTTAATATACTTAATAGGTAATGTAAATTGGCAACTTAAAATATAAAATAAATTTCAAAATGTATTTAGATTTTAATTTTAATAATTCAATTGACAGGTAAATAATTTTTTTATTTTTTTTTTTGTATATGACCAATTAATTTTATTTTTCAATTAACTGGTTAACTAGTTGGATTGCAGGTTTTTATTTCATTTTTTCAGGTTTTACATTGTTTTGTGGTGTTAGTCTTGCTTTCTAAGTTTATTTTTTGTTATATAAAAAATTTGTAAGCTTAACTGGATGAGTTGGTCGTACCGCAAAAAAATATAAGAAAATTATTGAAGTGGTATTTGCCTTGGATTATTGTTGATAATTAAATTGTTTTCTTTGCTTTGATTTTGTTATTTTTTGTAAGTACTTACTAGCGCTTATAGTTATTATATATTTATTAAAAAAAACTTGAAATTTTTTGTATTTTACAAGTATTAAGTGTGCACATACTTTTGTAAGCCAATTCAAGCACAAAGCTTGCTATTTTCGTCATATGTCGCGCATGCGACACTGGCATTGGGCCTTTTTAGGTTTGGATGAATCGGACAAAACACCAAGCTTTGCCCGGATAAAAGTGCAAGCTCATATGCATACAGTAACGCACGCCAGATTTCGGACAGTGTCTAGCAAAAATTTTAAATGCGTGCCATAAACTAATTATACATTATTTTTCAAAAATTCCAAAGACCGATGGCAGGTACATATATTAACCACCAAAATGAATATATGACCCCAATAAACTGGGGGTTTCCCACCCGCAAGGTCGGGTTATGTAAAAAAGTACCTAAATTTATGGTCACTGATCATTTCCAACAGTGGCAATATGGACAGCTGGATGCCAAAAAACCCGGATTTTTTCAGTCAGGGTGATTATTTTCGGTATAAATAGACCAATCCTTCGTAGTCAGATTAGTTATATCCTGCATCTCGGGTGCAACCAGCCAACAAGGACTATGGGCAAACGGACCACCATTGAACAACGGAATCTCATCCTGGAACACTTCGGATATTCACTTCGCCAAATAGCTGAAATGGTCAATTTAAACAGGTCAACTGTATACAGCATCATTCGTCGCTTCGTCGACGAAAATCGGATAGAGGACAAGGGCAGAATGGCACCAAACAAGATTTTCGCCGAACAGGATGAGCGGAGGATCATCAGGAAAATAAGGGAAAATCC
>JAWNMU010000368.1:0-66965 GCA_035043665.1 Drosophila quasianomalipes
TTTCGTTTCGTAGTCAATGGCATCAGGCTTAGCTGAAATCCAGATATTAAGGGTGTTATTTCACTAGGCTGGGACATGTTCTTGTGCAGATGACGACAACTGGATCAATGGACTCGTTTCAAGAGTATCAAACCGTACTATATGCAAGGGAGAATGCCACATAGCTGAAAAAAAAAATGAAAAAAAAATCTTAACGATTTTTATTGAGGTCCCCCTCGTGCCATACATCCACATCCAGTTGCCAATAAAATACATCAATCAGAAGTGATTGGATATTGCTGTTATCATTTTAAATAAATACGTACGTCTCTTCTGTTTCGTGGGTCCATAAGAGTAAAAAATGTTTTGGTTTGAAGAACGTTGTATCTCTTGCGTCCGTCTCCGATTATAATATGCTAGATCATACGCACTATCAAGACTGTAAATAATGCAAATATGGCAATTAGACACTCGAATGGAAACTTTAGTCTTCAGAAAACCCTATTTGTTCACAATTGATATAAGGTATTGATATCTAAGTACAAGCACACAATAGTGAAGAAAAAAATCTTGACAAAAAAATGCCCCCACCGAGACTCGAACTCGGGTTTGCCGGATCACAGCCGACCGTCTTGACCACCTGGACGATAGGAGCTCTCATTGAATTTATGAAAGAAAATTGTACACTCATTTTCTTTGGCAATTTACCTCTAATAGTATACTTAAATATCTGTGTTTTCCAAAGGAGGTAACTGTTCGATGCAAACAGCGAACTTTGAATAATACAAGCATATAACATTGAACGAAACATTCTAGTTTGTAGATGAGATTGTCTTCACTATTTTGTTGTGTAAGCTGACTTTGTTGATAAATAATTGCTGGACTAAAATTTGTTTTCCCCATTGCTTACACACGCAACATGCACCACATTCTCCTTACTGATTTTGTGTTGTTGTCTGAATGTATTGGTTTTTCATGTCTATTTCAACAGAAAAATGGTGAAACAAATGCCGCGCATGTTTGTTTGATATGGACGGGTCTTTTGATAGACTCTGAGGCTATTTATACGGTTTCCTTTTCTGAAGTCCTCAGCAACCTTGGGGTAGAAGGGGGATTGAGTCAAAGCTTCAAGGTCTGCTCTGGAGGCTTCCCAAGTGTGCATCGACTCTTATAATCTGAACGGTGATTTCTTCCGAAGAGTTCTATAAACAAACGTCTGCTGTTCAAGAAAAAGCTTTGGCCTTCTGTTCCCTTAAGGCCTGAGTGGAAGACCTCATTCGCAAGTTGCACCAAAAGAATATTCCCATTTGCGTGTGTACTTCTTCCGCTCTGGAATAAGTTCAAGATCAAACTGGACATCTCCAGCATGTGTTTGAGTTGTTTGATGGAAACGTAATCACCGGAGATCACGAAGTAGTGAAGGGAAGGGGAAAGCCTTTGCCCTACATTTGGTGGGCTGGGCTGGACATTTTGAACACCATTGAAGGAGAAAGGTATAGCCGGAGATATTAAGATCGACAGTCTTGTATTTGAAGATGCTGTCGCTGGGGTCATTTCTGGGAAGACTGCAGGAGGGTATGTTGTGTTTGTTCCGGATGAGAACAACCTGAAGATCATAGGAGAGGAGAAGGTTTCTGAGCTTGTGGGAGACCAGAACCAGCATGGGGTAGTGTTGCTAACATTAGAAGGGTTCAACCTTGAAGAGTATGGCTTGCAATTTCTCGACTTTAAGAAATCTCTGTGCGTGTAATTGTGTGGTCTGAAAAGATCAGTGTAAATCGAATGATTGATTTTAGAGTGCATGCTCAGTAATTGTATACAGTAGGAGTGTGTTATCACAGATCCAATATATTATGCTTGTTTCTTTCGTGCGAGTTCGTTCATGTGGTGGTTACAAATATTAATCTACGGTCGTTTACTTGGTTTGTAATGCGTATTTATTAGTAAATCCGCCAGGTAGTAGATTAGTATTTCTACTCTGATTCGTTTGATCATAGTCAAAGACTACATAAATCAATATGTTTGAGTGAGAACTTTGAAATAGACTCATGGATAATCTGCTTAATCAGCATCAGGCGAGTAGCAGTATACGGAAAGCGGAGACGAAAAGAGAGAAAAAAAGAAAAGGATCCAATGTATGAATGAATAAACAGCAAAATATGCACGTACGGAGTGAATTAAAAAAAAAAAGACAAGCAAATATTAAATATTGTAAATCAATAAGCACAGCACGCTAATTAGTAAAGATTTGGAAAACAGACACAAACACAAACAAAAATGTATAGAAAATTAAATAAGGTAATGATTGTACTTTCTTTTGATGCATACATTCAAGTAATTAAAAAACACACGAGCAGGTCGCTCTATACATACGTCAGTGATAAATCCAGCAAGGAAGGAAAGAGCAACATTGGTAATGTACATGTAGATTATGTATAGGTTGGAACATAGTGAAGAGAACCATATGAAGAGTATGCAACGTCGATTACAATTGGGTTGATCAAAAAAGTGGAGAACGACAGTCTGGACAAGAATATCATAGGTCTAGAAGAAAACACGTAGAAAGCAAAACCATCGTGATTAATGATGAGTAAGATAAGCAGCACACAGAAAGACGTTGGAAGAGGAGAGGGAGGCAAAGAAATCACTACATTTAGTGTTCGAGACCAGGTCGACTTGCCAAACTTGGAGAAATTTGTCGCCGGAATAAAAAGAACAAATAATATGATGGCAAGGGAGATCACAAACAAGACGAACTGAAGAAGAGAGAACGGGATTTCAAAGTTTCCGATTCGAACGTCCAGGTGGTCTCTTTTGTGAGACCGGGCATTGCGTCTCGACTCCGTTTCTCCATCCCTCTCTCCTCTTCTCTTATCTGTCTCTGTTCCTCCATCTCCGATGTTTTGCCCGTGGCTCATCATCCTACTCCACTCCATTGCGTCCTCTCCATCCCTTTCTCCGTGCCCTTGCCCCGGTATCTCTGTCCAGAGAATAGTCGTTCTTTCTCGTTCTGGTGAATCCTAGCAGCGCTCTTCCTTTTCCCTTTCCCTTCCCCATCTATCTCTGTCTCTGTCCTTTTCCCTTTCCCTGTTTTTTTCTCGCAGTGATTCTCTCTCTCGTTCCCTGTCCCACTCCCTTTCTCCTCCAGGTCCCACAACGCTGTACACAGTTCCACTTCCTCCGGTAGTATTTTCAGTAGATTCGAACAAGGAAAAGTTCGGAACATGAGAGAATCTGCAAAGCCAGACTCCCCTCTCCCTCAACGTATTGGTCATTATTATTGTTATTCATGGGCGGCATTCGATTGACTGTTTGTGTTTTCTCTTCAGCCGCTCCCTTTCCTACCTTTTCCCTCCTTTTTGTTTTCTTCCTCCTCCGGAGTGCTTATCTCTGTTTTTCGACGCTCCCCCGGCATCTCGTTTGTCTCCTTGCGCATACGCCTCATTATCCTCATCTTGATCAGTGTCTTGGGAATGATTGGAAGTTATGTCTGCCTCTCTCTCAGTTTGTCGTCCCTCTCTCTCTCTCTCTCTCTCCTTTTCCTTCGTAGAATAGTACCTTCCTCTTACTGATCCAGTTAAAACACATGCAAGCTAAGCACCCCAACGACAGAAGCATACGCATGAGAAAAAGGTTTGCAGACAATGTAGTAGAAATTATGTACGTACTCCTGGTACTGGTCGATGATGTTTGTCGAAGTGCCAAACATTACGGCAACTAATCACCACATATGCACAAGAAAGAACGATTAACACAAAGGACACGCAGACCCCAGCTTTGGGCTTCCAGACTAAAAGTGCAGAAAGGAATGGAACCAAGATGTAGATCTGCATATCTAGAGATAGGTAAAAAGCCCAGGCAAAGCAGCCATTGACATTGATGTTGGTGACGGAGTTGTTGGCAATGAATATGGAGTAGAAGTTCTGCACAAAGATCAGCGGAGAAATACACGACAAAGACAACTCAGAGGGGATAGGCTTCGTGTAATTGGACCACAAAGGACCGTGGGAAATGGCTGGGGAAACTAAGAACCACAGGAGAAGAGAGACGCAAGAACGGGGACAATGCGGACGAGTCTTCTGAGCATGAGTCCAAAGTAGACACGGATAGACATAGTCTTACCCTTCCTGAGAAGGTTGTAGGTGAGGAGGAACGATGAGAGAAACAACAGTACGTCGATATGGAGAAACACTGAGCTCACGATCTGGAAAGAAGGACGAACTGAAATGAAATAGAACAGGTATTCGGGATTCTTCATTTCTCCACGGAGGAAGTAGAAAGTGTGGGCCAGCATCACCCACATCAGCATTAGCACACGGATTCCATGCAAACACAAGAACAAGTTGGGGTGGGGGCGGGGCAGAAGAAAGCCGAACACCAACTCTGTCTCAGCTATAGACTCAGTGGAAAACACAACTCCCTCCTCGTCGTTGTCGAGAGAAGATAGGGTTATAGGGGAATGAGAAAAGGAATGCGAAGGCGAGGAAGAGACTGACGGAAGAGGCAGAGAGGAGGAAGACGAAGAGGGTGATGTGCCAGAGGAAGAATTGTTCGCAGTCGAAGAAGAAGGCGAAGGGGGTTGCATCTGCATGTGCGTATATAGCAAGTGTGATTGAGTCCCTTCGTGTTGTGAGCTTTTCTCACCAAGTCGCTCCCTATCGCTCGTCACTCCCTCCTCTTCATCCTCTGTCATTCTAGCAGGGTTTTGAGAGAGGTTCTGCTTTCGCAAAATACGGTTGTACTCAGAGACATACTTGTTGGAGGAAACATCTATGGACAGTTCATAGACTGAAGAAATGATAGAAAACATGACGACAGGTAATGAAGGTACACGGGAAGCACCTTTCCTCTTCTGTAGAGAGAAAGTAGATGATGCAGATGATGAAGTGGAGGCAGAGGAAGGGGGAGCGGAAGAAGGCATAGGCAAAGAAGTCGTAGAGGAGGGGATGAAGAAGACAGAGAAGAAGAGATTGAGGAGGGGGAGGGGACTGAAGAGAAGAGGAGTTGGAAGAGGAGGAAGAAGGCCTGGCTGCTAGTGAATGCGAAGTATGGACAGGGGAAGGGCTGAAAGATGATGGGGTGGTAGCCTGGGTATAGCAAAGGGGACGAAGGCGTGTGGGTTACGAAGGAAAAGAGCAGGGGAGTTTGCTTGTCCGAGAGATGAAGGTTGGAGTCCTCCTCCTGTTCCTGCCGTCCCCTACCCCTCCTGTCCCCCCTATTCCCACTGCTCGTCTGCCTTCCCTTCCCTCTTCTGGGGTGAAAGAGGTCTGTGGAGGGTTAGAAAACGAAGCGTGAGAAGAAGGAGGGTGGAGACCGAACGAGTCCAGAGGAAACCCAATGCCTGCCTCTCCCGTTCCCACTCCCATTCCGAGCCCCCTCCTTGCACTCCCATGTCCATTCTCCCTCCCATTCCCATCCCTATGCCCACTCCCAATGCGTTCATCCCCATAGCCCCCTCCTCTGACCCCAGGCTGAAGTCCACAATCGGAAGAGCGAACCCTGAAGTGGGTGAAGAGGGCCCAAAGGGGAGTGCATTGTATGTAGGGCCTGAGGAGGCAGGGGGAGCGGAAAGAGACATAGGAATGGCATTCAAGGTCCCGTCTCCGCCCCCTCTCTGTCTTTTCTTCTTTCAAAATCCTCTTCCCGATCTTTTCTCTCGGTCCTCCTCTGCCTCCCTTTTTTATCTCTATCGCGAAAAGAGGAGGGGAAGAGATGGGAGGAATGGTGGTTCAGAGGCATTCCCTCTCTTTGCTCCTGCGCTGCGAAAGTGGAGTTCGAGACAGGAATAGCAATCGACCGTGAAGAGGAGAGGGTTCTGGTCATCGTCTCTGTCTCCTCGGACGGTCCCCTCCTCGGAGCCATCTCCATCCCCCTCGCCACCCCTGCCCCCTCCTCTGCCTCCTTCTGGTCAGTCATCAATACGTACGAGTGATTCATGTCATCATTCCCCTGAGGTCCTTCGTCTCTTCCAGCAGCAGCAGGAAAAGATACTGGGACTGGACGAGGGAGAGAAAGAAGGAGGGGACAGTGGCTGCTGAGTAGAGGAGTAGTAAGAATCAAGGGAGAAGGAGGTTCACTCTGTTTTTCTTTCTCTCGGCGACAGTAAGGATAGACAGCGTTGAAGGCGGAAGAGACTGATTGGACAATGGTCTGAAGGAAGAGGGTAAGCTGAGTGACGTACTGTAAAAGCCGATTCCACCGGCGGATCTGCGCTAGGTGGGCAACGGAGGCAAGGGTTACGATCACGATCACCAAGCAATAGACAGTAAGAAGACCTATGGCGAACGAAGACATCTTCGTTTTCTCGATGACCTCAACTGAGATAGAGGAGGGGGAGACAGTTTCGTTTAGAATTCTCGATAGGATTTCTGACATAAACGTGTTCACGTCGCCCCTCCGGCACGATCTGGGCATGCATACACCCAATGAATACAGCAGCACGTAGGAAGAGTTTTGTTTCTCCATTGGAGCCACTGTCGCGAATGAGGCGAGCTTAATACGAGAACACATGTCGTAGTCTCCTAGGTCTCCATATCCGTACCCAAAGGACGCTAACATGAGTGAGCCGTACATGCCGTCAAAAGGATAAGACCCGTTGAACAGCAGAGAGATGTCCTGCATACAGTCTCCAGACGTGCGTTTCCCCACTTCAAACGAAAGCCCATCACTGGTCATCCAGTGTCTGTCCTTCTTTTCCTCTTTCTCTATCAATTTCTGCAGAACGTAGCATTGCCGTTCTTCTTAATGTCCTCCGTCTCTTTTCTCCTTTTCTGCCCTACTTTCATCTTCATTGTAGTCATTGGATTCAAGAGCTTGTTCTTCAAAGTAAGACTTCATCACCAGAGATATAGCAGAAGGAGAGAACGTGTTTCTCGAAGAAGAGGGGGAGAGGGAACGAAGAGAGGGCGTCGCTGATGCTGAAGGAACAGAGGAAAGGAACGAAGGGAGATCGTGAGATGGGGAAGGGTCGTCTCCGTCTGCCCACACGCTACTTGGGATGTTTCTGAAGAATCCGATTTTTTTCCTCATTGCGGTTTCGGCAAGGATCCCTAAGTTGAGAGACTCCACTCCCAGGATATCAAGTGCATCAGCAACAGAGATCGGCGAGGCGGGGAAGAGGGGGTGGAGGAAGGTAGAGGCGAGGCAGATGAAGATAGCACATCTCCGGTTGAACTGTGCGTGGAAGAGTCATAAGAAGAAAGAGGAGTAGAGAATGAAGATAGGGATGGGTGTAGGCGAAAGCTAGCAGGTGTGTTGCTTTCGTTATAAGATAGAACGCTGAGGTGCATATCCTGGCGAGGTTTCTCCAACAAATGCAAATCGTAGATGTTGGAAGATCTTGAGAAGACTTGGGGGAGAGAGTGTGAAGACATCCAATGGTGATCGCTTTGTAACACGGGATCATAGTTCGTTAAGAGCTTCCCGTCTTTTGGCTGTTTCGACCACTCAAGCACCTTCTGTGCAGTGTCTACGTACGCACTACGCGTTAGCTGTACAGCAATCAATAAAACTATTAGAAGTTGCATGTACGTCTTGCCAATTCCATGGAATGACATCCAGTAGTTTCCTGTCATATATACAGTTGTGAAAGCAAACTGGTTTTGAGCAGCCAAGCAGCTTCGCAAATTGGGACACGCTCACTTTTTTGTCTTTGACTATGCTAAGACAGCAAGAACTACTAAGGAAATATCGTATAAATGAGCAAAGCAGGTGTTAGATATGTGTAGCGTGCATAGAAACAAGAAAAAGCGTGTAAGAATGTATTTGAATGTAAGGTAAAAAGATAAACAAGAAACAAGAAAAGTATAAATGGTATTAGAAAAAAAAAAAAAATGGCTAATTGAGATTGATGATTAGAGCAAGTGGAAATTCGAGCTTGCTTGTTGATGTAACTGCAGAGTAATTAACGACTAAGATGCAAACAAATGTGTTTATGGTCATTAAAATCATCTTTTTTTTCTTAGCATATTATTCACAAGTTTTCTGTTTTTGGGTATGTTGCATGTCTGTATGTCGATGTTCGTAGATTTTTTTTACTGTTGTTCGCGTAGACAATGAGGGTGATTGGCAGGCAGGCAAACAAAGATGGATAGAATATATAGATAAAGGAGAAAAGAAAGGAATATAGTATATGTTCATAGAAGATAAACTAATGTTGGCTAGTGTACAGGCAAGCGAAATATCTGTAATCGAATAACTCAGTGTTTGAAATTGTAAAGCAAATGCATGCATGAATAAAAAGTCAGCACACAACACTCTGCACAGACGTACGAGCAAAGTTATATTTTCTATTCCTTTTTGTTTAGCTATTAGTCTCGTGTGTACACATAATAAACAAGAAAACTAAATAGTTGAAATGAGTGCATCCTGTCGCGATTAAGAATTATCTGCACAAGATTATAGGGAAGCGTTCAGATATCACGCGATTATTAGCCAAGTGAACCAGGAGATTGAGCTCATATTCGATCTTGAACTTGGAAGTCAGAGTAGTACAGCAAGTGAAGAGGCGGGGGAGGACGAGATGAATAGGAATGGATAGGTTAGGGACAACATTGCCTGATCCCAACTAACTCAGCAAGGAACGAGAATAGAAATCAAGATATTTGGAGGGCACAGTCGTTAGTAAAACATGAGAAATAATGAGGACGTGTGTGCACATAGCATACATTGCGCAGCGAGAAAAGGTTAAACATAACGCCAGAAAGACTAATAGATTGGAACAAAACACAAATGAGATCGAGAGGTGCGAGCATACACACACATACACACGCATACACACGCTCACACGCATATACACACACAACTGTAGCCCTGCAGGTACCTGTAAATTCTGGATCTCAGTTGTCTCTTTTGCCTCTGCATCCTTGTACATGCATGTTTCAATGCGGATGAGTTGAAGCTCAATAGACTCTATGTCAACGCTGCAAGAGTGCACAGTGAGTTCTCCCTCGATAGGGAGTTTGATGGGGCAAATCGTTCTCTTCAAAAATCCATCCACCAGGAACTCGGGTACTTTCTTCTTCGTGTTTTCGATTTGTTCGGGGCTAAGAATAAACTCGGTAGGGGCCATCTCCATAGCCTACGTATGCGTAAGTAAGACAGAGAGGGGAGTGTGCGCAATGTTATGAGAAAGAAGCCGCGTCAAGGACAGGAGCCTGAAAGTAGGCATCAAACGCAAAGATATAGACAAAATTTTGTGTAATGCGTAGAGAGTGTGTACCTCTTTATATATTTCCTGGTCGTGGTTTAGCTCCACGATGAACTCTCTCTTGCTCCTCAGAGAATCGCTGAACATTCCCCTGTGCATCTCAGCGTGAACGACGTACTTCACATTAATATACACACCATGGTACGTGTCATGAAGGTGTTGGCCTTTCAGTGGAGATAGCTCAAACTCAAAGGGTATCTCGCTTGACCCTCCTGGCTGAATGATCGAAGATGGGGGACCAAGGCAGGCAAGAATAGAACGTATGTACATGAACACGCAATGCGAGTATCAGAGATTTATAGAAACATGGAAATGCAACACATATTTGCATTAAGAAGATTGAATTGTATGCAAATGATAACGCCTACCAGTTTTCCGGAACCGCATATTTGAATGTCTTGTTGGAGCAACTGGATTGGCGGAATAGAACCGTAAATCGCATCTAGTACTCCCACGTTTCTCGTGCTTAACTCCATGGTGACTTGGCCGTCGACTGCTAGTTTGATCCCATTGTGTTTTACAGGAGAATTCGCCTTGCAGATGATAACACCTGAAACCTAATGCCAAATAGAAACCAAGGTTCGTAAAAGCATTTCATATCGTAGCATCGTATGAGAAGCAACGAATTAATCAATTGGTTATGGGGGATAGAAATGCACTGAGTTGTGTCGTGTGAATGAACTCGACCATGCTGGTGTTTTAATTTGAATGACAATGTATGCAAAAATGTAAAATGTAAGAAAGTCGTATTTCTGCACCTTATCTCCAGGCACATAGATTCGATCTACACGATCAAACTGGATGTTAAACTCTTCCATCTAAAAGAAGGATCTGTACATGTGTCATTTTGTTAGAAATATGTATAATATAATAGCAAAAATTTCATACAAGTCTTAATTAGCGCAAGGACAGGTGGTGCATGTAAATCTATGAGACTTAAAATAACTCTTCGCACGTGACGGAGATCACTCACATTTCCTCACTCATCTCGAAAGACGAAGTACCGTATTTCTGTTGCACTTATTAATGATGTCCTAGCAAACATATTACTGATAGCAGAGGGGTAGTTAAACATACGCACTGCTTTCTTAAATTTTCACTGTGCGTCAGTATATAAAAAAATGCAACAGCCTTGCTGCTAAACACAATTTTTTTTTTTTTTCGCTGACAAATATATTGAAGAAACGTCCCTAAAAACGCCACTATCCAATACTCTAAAAACAAAAAAATGCACAAGACTGTATACCGCATTGGCGCGCTGAGACAAATGAATAAGAGACAAACCAAAGGAATAAGGCTGCGTTGATAGCATCGCGCGTGCATTGAATACGTAAATGGAGAGTCTGGCAGTACACATCACAGACGCAGGTAAAGAAATTAAAGGAGTAGGATGTGGTATACATAAAAAGATGCGAAGACATGTGGCGGTATGAGCTTACACGCTCATTCATCCAGTAGAAATGTTAGCTGCTAAACTTGCATGCATGAAGGAGAACGAAAAAGAACATAAACCAAACGAACAATTAAAACGAAGGTCGAGCCATAACGCAAGCGCACGTTTACTAATATTCGCCATTGCCATGTTACGTCTCATCACACCAACCGAAAGTGTTGGAATTCTGTCTGTACGAAACTCAATGCATTCACCGCAGAATCTCCTGATCGTATTGATCGTCAATTCCAGCGCCGGAAAAAGGAAGGTAACGGCAGTCACCGCAAATCAAAGAACACGCCACATACCTGGCGAAGCGCAACTCGGTGTAGGCAGCAGATTTGTCGAGTTATATACGTATAAAATGGCATACCTGTATCTACCTCAAACAACTAAGACGTGGAACTAGGTAAATCAAACTAACACACAAACTGGGATACTCATATGATGTAGCATAGCGCTGAATCCCCATCGAATTGAATAAATAGCGGTGTCTACATGACATGCCAGTCAGAATGGCCCACCATGGGCATTTATTTAGTGAAGGGGTGTGGATACGCAACTCAACGCATTCAACACCTTAGCATAACTTCCGCGAACAACGGTTTGCATGTCTCTTGTTTTTCTTTTGTTTTATTCAATATAAAATTGTTGTCCAATATTTAAAAAAAGAAACATATATAAGACACAAACTCAGGAGTGAAAGTGGTGACTTCTTTGGTTTTCATTTTTCCCCTCCTCATTGTTTTTTTTTTTTTTTTTTCATGTTTCAATAGATATAAAGTAGTAGTCCAAATGGTGAATGGAAGAAAATGTATGAAACTTAGTCGAGGATCGCAGAAATGCAATCTTTGGTTTCTGGGAAAATAGAAGTGGTGAGGACTATAAATGTGTGTTTCGTGCCAAATCAAAAACGAGCGCCAGCACAGAAATAACTGCACAAATGCAAGATGGATACGCAAAGGGAAAATAATTGAGAAGATAACATGGAAGGTGAACGAAGGGACGAGGATGCAAGAAGGAATTACTCAAAGGGAGGGGGGAGGAGAGGGAGGGGGGGGAGAAGGGGGAGCTTATGCAGAGGAAGTGGTATATAAAACAGATAGTTAGAAGGAGACAATGCTAGGTAGTAGAAAGAAAAATAAAGGAGGGGAGGGGAAAAGGGGGGGGGGGTGATTTGAAACAAATAGAGGGCGCAAGCGCATGTATATAGGAGAGGATATAAAAAAGAACGACTACCAGCCACTTAAGCAAACCCAGGGGGCTTTTCCCAAGTAGTTTCGTTGGTGATAACGTTGTAGTAGTAAGGGATGTTGTTGCTAAAGGCGACTGCCCAGTTTGCAGGGTCGTTGACGTTGGGCTGGGAAGGAGGAGGGGCGACGGGAGGAAGAGAAGAACTGCTCTGTTGCGAGTACACTGACTGAGAAACGTTCACCGAGGACTGAACAGGCATAGTCGAAGTTCTGCGAGGCACGGTGGGGGCCTGGTTTCCATATTGGGTAGCGGGGGAGGGAGAGGAAGCGGCAGCAGAAGGAACAGATGGCGTGACAGGGACAGCCCTAGTGTGAGCATTGTTGACGGCGTTGGAAGTGTTCTCCTGCACTCCTCCCACAGTCATCAGTTTCGCAATGGCAGCTTGTCCCTCTTCCAACTCGGAAGGAGTAAGTTCGCACACAGCGGCAGAGATTCTTCTAGCAGCAGCAACAGCCTCTCCCTTAGCAGGGATGTGAGCCACGGGAACCTGGAAGTTTGAGGGGGCGTCGAAGTCGATGTTTCTCAGGGTTCCACCGCTTTTAATTTTGTTCAATTCTGCCTCAGTGGGGACGCTGGTGCGCACCCCCACGTAGACGGCGGTGTGGAGAAGACGAACGAACCTCTGAGGGGGTCTAGCGTTGTTTCTGACCCACATTTCCAAGTAGTTGTCGAACTCTGATCCGGGAGGGAAAGTTTCCAGCATGCATGCGAGCAACTGCCACCCCTTTTCCTGGGAAGCGCTGTTGGGGTTGTAAGTGAGTTGCTTGATTACTTGGCAGTACATTTCGTTTCTGAGCCAGGGGTCCATCAGACAGTTCTGGAGGAGCTCGTGGATGAGCTGCATGGGCATCGAGTAAGATCTGTCCCCCATGATTCCCAGAACGTTCTTGAACATTTTTACTCCCATCTTGTCTTGCTTGGGGTCCGAGGTGTCGGTCAGGGAGGCGTGGATGGGGGTGGTGGTATGTCTCCTCATTCCGTTCATCAGCTTGTCCTTGTTCAAGATAGAGAGGAACTTCATGCTCGCCCACTCATTCGTGGATCTGAGCCCGGGGTAGGAATCAAACTGGAAGGTCTGTCCCATCTTTTGGAAAGTCAAGTCTTTCAGCTTGATCGTCAGTCTCATCCTTCTGGGCAAGTCGCTCATCGCGATCGCAGACTTGAGCTGAAGCTGGAGGAACTTATCAAGAGGAGCTTCGTAGAGAAGGGTCTTGATCTGTCTGATTGAGAGGGTATCAAGTCTGATTGCAGAAGCCCTGCCCACGATGTCCTTCATGATAGCCTCATCAAGCACCTCGTTAGCATACTCTGCCTCAGCGTTGAGTTGGATGACATTGTCTCGGAGGGATCTGCACTGCTGCACTTGGGTCGTGTTGTAATCGAAGGTGTCGGCGTACTGGATGGCGTACACGAGAGAGTCCTGGCTGACCTTCGAAACAGCCTCTTGGATGAGTCTCTTGGATTCGACAATGCGGTTGAGGTACTCTCTCGCAATGGGGATCACCTGGTATTTCACTTCGTCAACCATCAGGTTGTTCGCCTGCTCCAGTCCATAAGTCAGAGCCTCCTGGTCGAGGCCCTGTACAGCCCTCTCCAAGGCGATGATGATGTCATCGATCTGGGCTTGGTGACTAGCCTCCTTGATAGCTCTCAGGATCTCAGGGCTCTTCTCCAGTCCCTTGTCGACTGCCTTCTTCAGCAGAACCTCCACATCGTCCCACAAAGCCTTGTCGCTTCCGTCGCTGGCGATGCGGAGTGCTTTTCTGACAGAGAGGATGTAGCTCGCCTTGTCCAAAGCATCGACAGCAGCAGGGGATTTGACGTTCATGGACTGGGCCTCAGACACCAGTCTCTCCAGCTCCGAGTAATCGATGTTGTCTCCGTCGTGCACATACCCTCCCCTCTCCAGCGCACGGAGCAGTTGGGCAGACATCTCCTTCTCTCTCTGGATCTGCTCCACCATCTGCTTCGCCTTCTCCAAATCTCTCTCTACTCCCTTGAGTCCTAAGCGCTTGGTCGTCTCGATAGCCCAGTTTAACTTCTCCTCGTCTGCCTCGTTGACTCCCTCCACAAGCCATGCTCTTGCCTTCTTCCTAGTCTTGACCTCCTCCAGTCTTTCTCTTGCCTTCTCGACCAACTCCGTCTTGAAGTTGATTTCGTCCGCAGAGTCGATAGCACCGTTGAGATCATCGAAGACCTCCTCAGGGTCTTCCTTCACGAGTCTAGTCAAGAGCTCGGTCACTCTCTTCTCCTCCACCAACACAAACTTGAGCCTCTTGCACTGAGTCCACTCGTACAGCTCGAAACGGAGATGGTCGATCTTGTTGAGAGCCTCCTCCACCACCTCCAGCTTCCTCACCTTGATTGCGTTTGCGAGGATGGGCTTGACCTTGAGCAACTGCTTCTTGAGTTTTCTGCTCAGCCATCCTCTCACGTTCTTTTGGAGGAACACAACGGTAGCCTCCACAGCCAAGTTCCTCTTGAGTTCCATCTCCTTGTGCTCGGTCGCTCTGTAAAGCACTCTGCTTCTTCCCACTTGGACCTTGTTGATGTCCATTCCTAGTTCTTTGATCAGTCCGACGCACCAAGACTTAACGTCAGGCCATGTCTTCTTGGGAGCCACGCACTTGTATCTCTTCACGAAGTCCGAGTGAGTGTGTCTGAAGGGATATCCACTCTTCCTAATCTTCACGGCCTCGAACACTCCGGAGTACCTGAGCTGCTCCAAGACCATGGGAGCGTGGAACTCCATGGGTCTCTTGTTGGGATTGGGCTTCACACAACGGATGTAGTGGGGCTCGGTCAAGTTGAGAGCAGCCATCAGATCGCTGAGCTGTTTGGCAAACTTAGATCCCAGAGTAGCCTTCTTTCCGAGTCCCTCGGAGGAGCCCTGTTCGAATAAAGCAGTGAGGAAGGGGAAGCCACTCTTCACCAACACCTCCAGCGAATCGTCGCTCAGCTGGTCCTTGTTCTTCTCCAAGAATCCGTTCGAGTCGTACACCACGGTTCCGGCGTAGTGCTCGACGACGAAGAAGTCTGGGTTCTTGAGGAAGGGCTTGTAGTAATTAGTCTTTCCCTGAGCTCCGTTCAGCTTGAGCATGAAAGACTTGTCGGTTCCCTTGGGCATCTTGATCTCCTCGTCAACGATGGGAAGAATTCCCTTGGGCTTCTTTTCAATGAGGTCGAGCACGGGCTGGTTATCGATGTACTGCACGTGGGTGAACTGAATTCCCTCGAATTGGTACGTCTCCTCCTCCTTCTTGAAGGTGTGTTGGTTGAAGAACTGCTGAAGCTTCTCGTTGGTGAAGTTGATGCAAAGCTGTTCGAAGAGGTTCTTCTCGAAGACCTCGAATCCGAAGATGTCGAGAATGGAGATGGTGAATCCTCTCGCATCTCCTCTTCCAATAGATTCGTTAATTCGTCTAACGATCCAGTCGAACAGCTTCTCGTAGATAAACTTGGCCATAGCATCTCTGTTCGCCTCGGCGTCCTCTTTTCCGAGAGGAACGTCGATGGGGGCCTGGCCTGCAATCTTCATCACTCTTGTAGTCACAGCCTTCGAGAAGGCAACCTTGTCGACGCTGAGAAGGGAAGAAGTAATATCAAGCTCAGTGGGGCTGTTGACCTCGCACTGTCTGTCCCTCGACAGCCTTGAAGGAGATGTTTCCGATGTGGAGCACTCCAGCGAGGATAGTGTACACGTCGTCGATCTCTTTTTGAGACCATCCGAGGTCCCTCATAGCAGTCAGCACGTCTTCATGTTCCTGGGTGTCGTTCACGTCGTCAACGGTATCACAGCCAGACTGGGACAAGTACCAGTACTTGTGGACGTCCTCTAGCTTCAGTCTGGACTTGAGAGAAGGATCCCCTCTACACATCTGGTAGAAAGCATGGTAGTTCCTCTCTCCCTTGGCCTGGTTCACGACTCTGATCTTCTCCAAGAGGTAGTTCGTGTTCGATGCTCCGCAAATCTGGAACTTAGAGTCGAAGAAAATCTCAACATACTTTCCGAAACGAGAAGAGTTGTTGTTTCTCACAGTCTTTGCATTTCCGAACGCCTCGAGGATGGGGTTGGCAGAAAGAATGCGTTGCTCGACGTTCGAGGTGCTGGACCCAGCTACTTCAGCGAGGTACTGCAGTGCCTGCTTGGTACACTCAGTCTTTCCAGCTCCGGACTCTCCCGAGATGACAAGGGACTGGTTCTGTTTGTTTTCTACTAAATTCACGTAGGAGTTATCTGCAATCATGTACACATGGGGAGGGACTTGCTTGGACCCTCTGTTGTGGTAGTCCTCGATGATGGAGGGGGTGTACAGGGGCAGTCTCTTGTAGGGGTTCAAAGAGATCAAGATAGTCCCGACGTTGGTGTAGATTTCGCTGACTTTGAACCTTTCGCGGAGGTCGTGGAGGATGAGGGGCAGAGACATCTCATCCAGCATCACGAGATCGGCAAACTAACTCTCTTTAGGGAAGACCACTGCAGGGAGTCCAGCTCAGTCTTGCCAGGGACTTCGATGCGAACTCCGGTCTCAGTCTCTAGGTGGATTTTTCCATCGGAGAAACCGTCTAACTTTCTGGCAGGAACGTACGCCTCCACCTCATCGGGAGCCCAGAACCACTCTCCAGCCTTGTCGAGCTCATCTTCCGTCTTGAGGCAGTCAGGCTTGTCCCAAGTGGTCTCTCCGGTCTCCTTGTTGTGGAAGTAAGGAACTCCCTCGGGGGTGCTGAGGGCGACCCAGTTGGAGGGGTTCGTCTGAGGAGTTAGCTGCTTTGTCGAAACAGAGGCGGCCGAAGATCCGGAGGAAGTGGAGGAGGACACAGAGGAAGATGAGGAGTAGGAAGACGAAGAGGAGGAGGAGGAGCTCCCAGAGGAAGCAGAGCCAGATCCTCCAGCCTCGGCCCTTGCCTTAGCTCTTAGAGCCAGCTGCTCGCCCAGAGACAAAGTCTTTCCTCCTCCACTCCCACCACCCCCTCCAAACACAGGGACGGGCTTTGACGGTTTGCAGTATGCAAGGAGGCCTGGAATCTCAGGCAAAGCGGTCCAATTGCCTAAGTTGGCATTCCAGCACAAAGAAGCTTCGGTGGCAGTACCGTTCTGTGAAGAAACAGAATGGATAAAAATTGACGTGAATGCATGTAGAAAGCGAGAGATAAATGTGACAGTGCATACAGAACACAATATGCGATTAGATAGGAAAGTAAAATAAACTAAATAGTAAGGCATGTCTACAGAGCATATTTGAAAAAAAAGAGATAGCAAAGAACAACTAGCAAAGAACAAACAAATCAAGAATATAAAAAAAAAAAAAAATGGAAGGCTACATACTTGGAACGCGGCCTTCAAATCCGACTTTTGAACAGGTCCAACTTGGGCACTGGACGAGTCGACGTAATACCTGTAATTCGGACATGCACGTTTGAGTGAAATAGTAAATGTAGGCTCTCAATAGCATCGAAACAGTTCAGAAGAGAAAGCTTAAGCGAATATATAATAGCATAAATTCGTAGAATAAAGATGTGGGAAGTACACTCTATATACGGTGATGAATATGCTGGAGTAGTGACTCCTTGTTGGATTCGAAAACTCTCAATCCAAAACGAAAACAAAAATTGGTAATTTAGCGAAAAAAAAAAAAAAAAAAAAAAGATGCAATTGAATTGTGCGAAGATAGTGCACTATATGGATCGGAGGTAAGCATAGAATATAAAATTTGTACGGAGATTTACTAAGGCGCTGCGTTCAATTTCTCAGGTGAGATGACTAATACATAGATAACTCCTTACCACTCTACGTTTTCGTCAGTCATCGGCGACAAAAGGAAATTCGCACGAAAGACTAAATGCGAAGAAAATGATGAGGTATATGGCACGTTTAGTTAGAGAATGAATGTCAAACGGTTTGGAGGAGTGTAGGTAAATTAATAACGGTTGTAATTATAGTACATACATTTCGAAATACGTTGCAGGAAGTTGAAAAGAAAAAAGCATGAAGGCGAGGTAGAGTGGGAGCGCGTGCAAAAAAAAACAATCAAGAAGAGATAAATATCTGCGTGAACCTGGAAAAAAAGAAAAATTGAACAGCAGGAAAAACTCTGGAAGTTGGAAGAAATTTGATTTGTTTACGAATTTTATGTGTGTAGCCAGTATACTTTATTCAATTTATTCGAATTATAGGTTCAGTAATTTTCTCTAGGCAAAATCATTAAAGTTGATAAAGGAAGGATGAAGAAAAGTGAGATTTACTTCGAATTCTCATTGCGATGCAATAGAATTCTCCAGCATTTGACAATATGGTGGGCGACACAACAGCATGTTGCTGTTAAGTTTCCAACGGCATCATGGTATGATACTTTTCCAGCAAGAATATAAGAGTGCATGTCACCTTGACGAGGGAATCAAATAAGAGCCTGTCAAATGGAGTTTACTAACAGATAGATCACATGCAATATATGTCTGCGCCTATGAGAAACAAAATGAGTACAGCGTATACAATGCGTGTAGTTGGGGGAGAATCAGAGCACATACAACGAATAACGAATGGAAGAAATTGAGCCAGAAAGTAAACGCACAAAATGGCTACGCCTAACGAGCAAAGCAAGAAACAACCCAACCAAGGAAGACAAACAAGCACTTCACGTCCAGGTGCTCAAAGATATTACAACTAGAACGTTAAGACTTGTATGGATGCATATGAGTTTGTATTATAAACTAAAAGAAGACAACGTTGTCCAGAAACTCTTTTTTTCCAACTGGTAGTTGTTACAGATAACTTCATTGCTTACACACCGAATAATAACAAAGATATGCAACACTTTTGCAGCTAGAATAGAAAAGTGTTTACTTCGTTTATGGGGAGGGTAAAAATGCAAACTAGTTAAAGCATTTAATCTTATACGATTAACTGCAACACCAATAAGCACGTCGAATGTCACTGTGTGACAGTTGAAAAGACTAGATCGGTCGATAACACTTTGACGAGGCATTTAGCATCACAGAAGTATGGTGAATGAAACACGATCAGGAGTGTAAGGCTAAAAGTGCCTTGTTTTATTAGATAATAAAAGTGAAGCAAGAATGTCTTTTCTTCCTCCCCAGACATTGATCATGTATGTATGCGCTCATATGAAGAGTGAAATACAGAGGAAGAGATGTGCTTAAATAGATATATAGTACACATGAAGTGCATCCTATCGATTGAATATTTAGAACCAATAGTTCAAACAAAAATACATACTGGTTGAAGAATGTCAGATCAGCACGCGTTACTAAAGAGAAACGAAGAAGTGGCTAGAAGAGAGAATTAGCTTGAGAGCAAAACAGTATGAAAGGGAGTTATAATTGGGCGCCAAAGTGCAGACAATAGTAGTAATTGTAATGGTCAAATAGAATACAGGTGAAATATGGATATGCGTAAAAAAAAATTATCAAAAAAATGTGTAAGCGGAAAACATGTATCACACAAAATCGAAAAAAAAAAAAAAAAAAAAAAAGGAATCGTCGCGTATAAATTGGAAGTACGTAGAAGAATGGTATAACAAAGTAGCTCTACCTATAGGATAAGACACGTGTTAATAGGGAAAGGAAGGGCATGGAAAGGAAAAAATACAAACCAAATCAAATAAAGCCAAAATGTAAAAGACAATGCTAAAACGGACAAATTAGAGGCACATACAAATATATATATAATGCCAACTACAAGGAGCGAGCCGGAAAGTAGAAGGAACGAGAACTACTCTGTGTCAGCTTCTTCAATGACAACCAGAAGGTCTCCCCCGGCAACGTGTTCGTTGGCGACAGTGTTGACTTTAGACACTTTTCCGTCCACGGTAGATCCAACCACCATCTCCATCTTCATTGCGGAAATGATACAAAGAGGATCGCCCTTCTTCACTGCATCCCCGACATGAGCCTTGACTTCAATCACAACTCCAGCCATAGGAGATCCGACCTGTCCCTTGATGTGTGCATCTGCTTTCTCTTTTGCTTTCGTCACCGCATCTCCGTTATTTTGTCTCCACTTCTTGTCCTCAACTACCAACTTTCTAGACTCGCCGTTCATTTCGAAGTACACATCCCTCGTTCCCTTCTTCGTGTCTACCTCTGACCCGACTGCGGTGAGCTTGACGATCAAAGTCTTTCCTCTTTCGATCTCAACCTCAATCTCCTCCCCCACCTTCATCCCACAGAGGAACGTGCGCGTGGGCAAGACAGACAGGTCTCCGTACAAAGTCTTCACCTTCATGAACTCCTCAAATACTTGGGGGTACATGTTGTAGGAGGCCATGTCACTCTGGGTGATCATCGGCCCATATCTTTCAGTCAGTGTCTGTTTGATTTCCTCTAAATCGAGAGGAGGCAAGTAGAGCCCTGGCCTCCCATCCATCTTATGTTTCCTTGCCTCTTTCAAGCACCCTTGTCCGCAAGGGTTCGGGGAATCCTCCGAAAGGAGTTCCCATAAGACCTTGGAAGAACTCAATGACAGAGTGAGGCAAGTCAAGTTCGGAGGCTAGGCGAGGCACGTCCTCCTTGGACAAACGGTTGCTCACCATGAACTGAGCCAGGTCTCCCACCACCTTGGAAGTAGGGGTCACCTTCACAATGTCTCCCAGGATGTTGTTCGCATCCACATACGCCTTCTTTGTCTCTGCCCATTTCTCTCCCAAACCCACTTGCTGAGCCTGGAAAAGAAGGTTGGTGAGTTGTCCTCCGGGGATCTCGTGCTGGTACACGTCAGGGTCAGGTCCCTTCAGCTCTGCGTCGAAGCATGAGTAAAGGAGCCTCACCTCTGCCCAGTAAGAATCGATTTGAGAAGCGGAAGAAGGGTTCACATAGGTCTCAAACTCTCCTTCGCAGGAGGAAATGAACGCCGAGAGGGAAGGCTGGGAAGTAAGGCCAGACATTGAACTAGAGGCACAGTCGACGATGTCGGCACCAGCACGAATGCAGGCTAGGTAAGTGGCAACTCCAGTTCCAGCTGTGTCGTGGGTGTGGATGTGGATAGGAACATGAGGGTACTTTTCTCCGATGCTGCGGATAAGGATTCTTGCACTGCCAGGAGTGAGGGTTCCAGCCATGTCCTTGATTCCCAAAATGTGAGTCCCCATCGCCATGATCTCATCGACAAGGTCTAAGTAGTACTTCAGATCGTACTTCACCTTCTTCTTGCTCAGGGTGCCCCCCATGTCACCAGAGTAGCACACCGTTGCTTCCACAACTCCACCTGCATTGTGGACTGCGTCCACTCCCACCTTCAGCTGGCTGGGGTCATTCAGTGCATCAAACACACGGAAGATGTCGACTCCCTCCTCCTTGGCCTGTTTCACAAAATGGTCGATAGCATTGTCGGGAAGGGAGGAGTAAGCAACTCCATTGGCTCCTCTGAGGAGCATCTGGAAGGGGATGTTGGGGACAGCCTTCCTCATCTTCCTCAATCTCTCCCAAGGGTCCTCGTACAGGAACCTCATGGCAACGTCGAAAGTGGCACCTCCCCAGCACTCCAGGGCAAAGAGTCCCGGCAGAGCGTGTGCAGTAGTAGGGGCAATACGGAGGATGTCATTGGTCCTCACCCTAGTAGCCAAGAGAGACTGGTGAGCATCTCTCCACGTGGTGTCCATGATGAGGCATCCCTCCGTCTCGCGTACCGCCTTCGCAAATGCAGCAGCTCCCTTTTGCAGGAGAACGTCTCTCCATCCACGAGGAGGGGCAGTCGACACGTCGATGGGGTCCAGATCAGTTACGCTAGAAGCATTGGTGAGGGCTTGAGCGGAAGAAAGAGGGGGGAGGGGGTAGACGTGAGGGATGTGGAGATCTCTGTCTCTGAGCTTCGGGAGTCCCGTCTGTCCCTTGACGAGAGACCCATTCACGATGACTTCGCCCAGGAACTGAAGGACCTTCTGGGCTCTGTTTTTTGATTCGATCATGGAGAAGAGGGAGGGGGTGTCGTCGATGAAAGTCGTCCAGCAATCTCCCTTGGTGAACGTCGAGTGGCTCAGAAGAGCAAGCAGGAACGGGATGTTAGTCTTCACTCCTCGGATACGGAATTCCACCAGAGCCCTCAGCATCTTTCTTCTAGCAATGTCAAAGTTCTGCCCCAGGGTGGTGCACTTGACGAGCATAGAGTCATAGTGAGGAGAGATCTCTGACCCCACGAATCCATTCCCACCATCGAGACGGACTCCGTTTCCACCTGTACTCCTGTACACTTCGATCTTTCCTGTGTCAGGCTGGAAGTTTTTAGAGGGGTCCTCGGTGGTGATCCTGCACTGGATGGCGAAGCCCTTGACAGAAACAGACGATTGTGACAACTTGAGGTCAGAGAGAGAAGACCCAAGAGCTATCTGGATCTGAGAAGCAACGATGTCGACCCCAGTCACCTCCTCAGTGACAGTATGTTCAACTTGAATGCGGGGATTAATCTCAATGAAGTAATGTCTTCCCTGAGTGTCAACCAAGAACTCTGCAGTTCCCGCATTCACGTACTTCGCATGTTTCGCCAGAGTGATAGTGTCTGAAAGAATTGCATCTCTCACAGACTCCGGGAGAGACAAAGATGGAGCCATCTCGACCACCTTCTGGTGGCGACGCTGGACGGAGCAATCTCTCTCGAACAGGTGCATCACATTTCCATAAGAGTCCGCCAAAATTTGAACCTCGATGTGTTTCGGCTTGTCCAAAAATCTCTCGATGAAGCAAGTTCCATTCCCAAACGCAGACTTTGCTTCAGATGTGGCTCTGGCAAAAGCGTCTGCGATGTCATCTCCTTCACGGACTACTCTCATTCCTCTTCCTCCTCCTCCATAAGCAGCCTTGATGATAACGGGGAATCCGTACTTGTTCACGAAAGCCTCGGCCTCCTCAACGTTGTCGATAGGCCCATCAGTCCCAGGAACAACAGGAACCCCGCATGCAATTGCTAGTTCACGTGCAGACACCTTATTTCCGACAGCATCGATAACAGAAGCGGGAGGTCCAACCCAAATCAAACCATTGTCTCTTACTTTTTGCGCAAACTCAGAGTTCTCAGACAAAAATCCATAACCAGGGTGGATAAGTGACGCGCCATGCTTCAGAGCAATTTTGATTATCTCATCCATTTGAAGGTACGCCTGAACAGGAGTAAACTCTCCCTTTTCGCCGATCTGGTACGCCTCGTCGGCCTTCAAGCGGTGCATCGACATGCGATCTTCATGGGAGTAAATAGCGATCGTCTCCAAACCAAGTTCATGGGCAGTCCTAAAAATTCGAATGGGAATTTCTCCTCTGTTCGCAACTAGGATCTTAGTGGCGTCCAGCAAAGCATCCGAATCTCTTCGAAGTCTGTTTACGGAAGGTTGCTCACAAGTCGAAGACATAGCTGTAAACAAATTGTGACTCTAAATTGAAAATAAACGAGATTTCAAGTAACCTTTGGGAATGTTTGTTTAGTTGACGTTTATTCATAATTAAATATAAATTGGAAAATATCAAGTTGTGTGTACGTGTTTGTCTATCTCTCAAGTCTGCTCAATTATTCACAAATGTCTATGACTATAGGTTCCCGGAAAATGCAGTTATGTGTTGAAACCTCTCATATACAATGTTTTGGAATGTGCATTTTCCTACTGTGTAACTATGCTTAATTTGAATGATTGTATTGTATCCTTCGAAAGTTTTAAAGCGGATGGTAAATATTATTTTATTAATGATTGTGTTAATTCGTTTATCAGTGAATTCTAAGTTACAAGGACATTTCAAAGTACTGTGTGCCTCAATTACATAACTAATTGTAATTACACTCTAATAGATTCTGTTCGATGGTGTCTGTGTTCTATTGTAAGTGAGCTATGTCTGCGAAGAATGAAAAATAACAAGTCAATATTAAAAAATGGCGGCAGCCCTCAGGCAATATCCAAATCTTTTGTAACGAATAGGAAACCAAGCGAACAAAAAGCACTTTCGACGGCAATACACAATGAGCATATATTCGCAGTTATTTCCTTTGTTATAATTATAAAACAATAGTAAAGACAGGTTATTGAAATCGCCAAAGTCTATCCCAAAGGAAACTCGTTTCTTTTATTATAGCGTATTTCTAGCAACTAATATTTGGATTAAATTGAAATAGCTAGGCAAGTTTTCTCAGCTCCTTCATATGTCTAACGCTTTTTCCGTTTTTAACACTTCCATATTTCAGCATTTCACATTCAAATTATCATATTGAAACAACTGGTGTTCACGAAATGGTTTTTCTCAAAACTACCAGAAAAGAAAAATTAGAATCAAGAATATACGTCAAAACGTAACAAATATTAACATTTTACACCTATACATTTTTTTATTTCATTGTTTCAACGGAAAAACACATTCTAGTCTATTCAAGTATGACGTAGAAAAATGAACGATTCTTCATTTCGCAAACGCCTGCTTTTCTGCCGTAGTTATTGTTTCTGCTTCAATGCGGTTTATTGCACTATACCATGGCTTGCGATATGTATACGCTTGCACATAAAGCTGCTAGAGTTTTATCCTCCTTTCTTTTCCATCTCTTTACTTCACTTTTACATGTAAATTTGAAAATCTTAAAATAGATTTTCAAGATACGGTTAGAGGGAAGACCCATATGTAGTTTTTGCTATTTCGTTTGATATTCATGTATAAATAGGGCCACAGACATGTAATATAGTTAGCATGCACATTCACTATAATTTGTCTAATATTTTGAATTAACTCGTATATATTCTTTATAGGAATTGCAGGACACCTCTGCATACTCAATATCAGATTTGTTGTGCGACGAAATAGTTTATGACTGTTTCCAACCAATCTAGGTTTGAATGAGCGACCTTGCCATAACAAACAAACTCGTAAACGAGCTCATTGCGTCGGAATATGTTTATTCTATGCAGATCGGTTTGTTCAGCAATGTGTACATAAAAGAGGTGCTTCTCTCATCACATGCTCTTGAACAAGAAAAACAGACGCTAACTATCTTCAAATCTATCGCAGAGTTTCATTCCAAGTTTTTATCGACTCTTTTACCAATTAAGGATATTTGTGACGAAGACGAAAAATTGAATACATTTTCTCAGACGTTTCTTTCGTTTATTACCCTTTTCCAGCGAGAGTTGCTGGATATGTACGGTCTGTACATAGGGTCTCTCTCGATGGAGTCATTTGCTCGTAACAAACAATTGGCTGCTTTATTTCAGACGGTATATCCATCTATTCAAGAAAAAATGACGGTTTTAGCATTGGGAATTCTCTCGACTCGTTCTTAATTTTACCGATTCAAAGATTGCCGAGATACGAGCTTTTTTTCAGAGAATTAGTCCGAAAAACGAAAGAAGGCACAGAACAGACTCTACCACCTCACGTACATGCGGGTACATTAGAAGTTCAAAATTTTGATTTTCCCGTGGATGATATTCAAGCAGATGGAGATGCCGCGAAAAGGAGGGAGCGGAAAGAGGAGACAAGAAGAGCTCTGAACAGTTGCTATGCTTCGATTCAAGACCTCTGTTCTGACGTTAACGAGAAGGGACGAGAGGCAGAGAGAGAGGCAATTATTTCTGCAGCAGAGAGAGTAAGCAAAGGAAAGGGGTTGGGGTTGCGGGAGCCGGGGAATGAACTGGTTAAGTCAGGGGAACTGATGATGAAACATCACTCCGTCCTCCACTCCCTTAGGCGATTCTTTCTCTTCTCCTCTGTCCTCCTCTGGGCAGACCACTCTCAGTGTACGTCCCGACAACCTCACACACTAAGCTCTGTATATATTTTCTACACACACACACGCTCACACATACGTCGAAATGCTTTCACGAATGATACGCGTTTTCTCCCTATGCACACATCTCTGTATTGCCTATGCATAGATCACTGCACTCACCTCCATCTCTTTTTTGGACTACGATTAATTGGTTCATTGTGTGCATACCATGTGTCTTCCTCCACGACTCGTCTTTATTTCCAGATGCGGGGCACTTACTGACCAGATCGATAGAGTCTGTGCAGAGGACAGAGAGGAGGAAGCTTCGATTCGCACTCAAGGTCATCTCCAGGGAAAAGAGAATCGTCATCGCTGCCAACTCCGAGGAGGAGAGAGACGAGTGGATCGCTGCTATCAGATCTATGGCTCATTCCTCCGTCTCTGCTTCATCTCCTCCCTCTCCTTCTCTTTCTCCTGCCACCCCTTCCACCTCCTCTCCCCATCCCTTTCTCTCCCTGCTTCTCCTTCGTCTTTTTCAACGGCTCCTCCATCGCTCCTTTCTCCGGTATCCCCTCTTTGCTGTCTTGTGAATCTGCTATACCTCCTGAGACTACACCTTGTCTTCCCCATTCCTGTTTCTCTATCCCATCTGCTAGTGCATTTTCCAAGGCAGAACTAAAAGTAGATAAATACGAGTCAGAGGATGATGAGGAGGAGGATGAAGAGGAGTACGAAGAGGAGGATCTTTCCATTAAATACTCGATGGAGGAGGAGAGAGAAAGGAGACGTGTCTTACAGTGGTCTCAGTTGCGGAGAGAGGCTCTCGAAACCTTAGATGCGCTAGTTAGAACAAGAAAGAGAATGCAGAATATCCAGCAATGCCACAATTCACACCTTTCTCTTCTTCGAGAGAAACTACAAGAAGCTTTGGATACTGTCAGTAGGCCTCTTGAATCAGTTCCAGACAAATAGTCGTTTGATGTATTCTGTCGCTGTGTGCGAATCGAAGTCTGTTCTATGTACTCTTCGAATTGTTCTACTTATTTGATTTAGATTGTATTCTTTTTTTTTTCTACGCAGTATGACAAATTACTACACTTATGTGTAGTGTTACAGCTTACACTATCCATTTTTGTTTTGTTCTTACATTAGTTTAGCTTTATCTTTTCTCTTATTTTTTTTTTTTTTTTTTTTTTTTTTTTCAAGTCAATTTTTTTGAATAAACGATTTCTTGCTGAAGGCGCGTAATTATTGTTTTTTTTAGTAGAACATGGACAACTTATTCTGTGCAGACATACAATTAAATTTTTCACATACTGTACACTCTTTTATCTAGGTCTTTCTTATTTTTCTGTGTTCTTACTTGAGTATTCGTATCTGATTAACATCCTGTCGATATTCATGCTATTTTGACATTTGGCTTACACTTTAGGATAAAAATTACTAATTTAAACACTAGTTTGACGATCTGAACGGAAACACACTAGATAGTAATTTATACATCATCTTCGTCACCCCTAATTCAATTATATAGTTCTGCCTCCTATTTAGTTGGAGCTGAAACAAAGAAAGGTATTTGAATGAAGGACAGACAATAACAATGCCGTCCTGTTTATCTGACTTTGAAATACTTGTTCGCCTAGGCCATGGGAGCTATGGAGTAGTGTACAAAGTAAGAAGGCACGCCGACAATCAGCTCTATGTGATGAAACAAATTGCGTTGATGCACATGTCTGAGGAGGAGCAAATGGATGCGATCAACGAAGTGCAGGTAATGGCGAGTGTTGAAAGTCCTTATATCGTCCGGTATTATGACTCCTTTATAGAGGATAACTGCCTTAATATAATCATGGAGTACTGCTCGATGGGGGATGTGAATAAACTACTGAAGAGGAGAGGAGGCGAGCTGTTGGAGGAGGAGGAGATCTGGATGTACTTCATCCAGATTCTGATTGGACTCTATTCTCTCCACTCCCAAAACATCCTTCACAGGGACATCAAAGCCCTCAACCTCTTCCTGGGGGAAAACCGCTCCGTAAAAATAGGAGACATGGGGGTCGCTAAAGTCCTTGGCAGTAAACAGCAATGTAAGCTAGGAGTTTCTTTTCTATTGTATTCTATTATCTTCTCTTGTCTTTTGCCTTTGTTTCCTTTTCTTTCTACTCGCTAATCCGTACTACGTTATTGTGGCATGTTTATGCAGATGCATCCACTGTGATAGGAACTCCTTACTATTTGTCTCCTGAGTTGTGCGAGGGCAAGAAGTACAACGACCGATCAGACATCTGGGCGCTGGGGTGCGTTTTGTATGAACTCACGACTCTCCGCCACCCCTTCGATGCCACGAACCAGGCAGCGCTCGTTCTCAAAATCATGCGCGGGGCATATGCACCTATTCCCAATTGCTTTTCCTCGGATCTCTCTTTCGTGATCTCTCTCTGCCTCAAAATCAATCCAAAACGAGGCCCTCTGCCCTCCAGCTCCTGACCCACTCGAAGGTTACTGCGAAGATCAAGGAGGTGGGTGTCTGGGTGCCACCTTCTGTCGCACCCGTATTCAAAGATAGACCGTCTGTCCTCCAGGCCAACAGACTCATCTCACCTCACTCTTCCCTCACATTCGTTTCGACTGCCTCTCCCAATGCCTCAGAGGACCCTCTCCCCCTCCTCTACTTACAGCTCTTTCGGGAAACCACCCAAACCCTCCTCCTTCTCCGCCTCCTCATGCTATGCCCCCCAACTCCCCTCCATCCTCTTCCCCTACCCTTCTCACTTCTTCTCCTTCCTCTTCCTCTTCCTCTTCCTCGCCTTCCCCTCACCCTCTTTCCTCTTCTTCCTCGCCCCACTCTTCTTCCATCACCGTTCCTTCTTGTGTGATGACTACTATTGTGTTGACCCGAACTGAAAAGAGAAAGATATGCAGCGAGAAAGAGAGAGAGAAAACAGGGGGCGAGGAGGAGGAGGGCGAGGAAGGAGGGGAGGGTGATGACGAGGGGGAAGAGGAAAGGTATGACGTGGGGGAGCTAGTGGGGAAGGGAGGGGAGGGGGCGGAGGAATCCAACACAGTTGAGTCCACTCTTCTTTCCAAGGGACAGAAACATTCCAACTTTCCTTCTACCTCCTCTTCTTCGTCTCCTCCCTCTCCTCCCTCTCTTCCAGGGCTCTTCGAATGTATGGAGAGGGTTTGGGAAATATGAGCAAACAACAACATTGGTCTACGAGGGAGAGTAAGTCTAGAGGGTGCAGCGGTGGGAGAGAGGGAGAAGGAGAGAGAGAGGGAGAGAGATAGGGAGAGGGAAAGGGAGAGGGAAAGGGAGAGGGAAAGGGAGAAGGAAAGGGAAAGAAAGGGAGAGGGAGAGAGGAGATCGTAGCTTTGGTTCAGTAGTATTGAGTGGGAAGGGGATAAGGAGAACAGGTGAGGGAAGAGGAGCAGGGGAAGGGCACGGGGGGAGGGGGAGAGAGGGGGGGAAGGAGCAGCATGGGAAAGAAAAGAAGTCAAACAAAGGGTTCAGAAGGAACGTAGAGTGCAGAGAGACGGAATGGGAAGCGAAGGAGGAGGGCAGGAGAAGAGGGAGGGGGAGGGAAGGAAGAGAAGAGGGAGGGGGAGGGAAGGAAGAGAAAGGGAGGGCAAGAGGACAGACGAGAAGGAGGCGGAGGGGGAGCGGAGAGGGGAGAAGGAGGAGAAGAGGGGGGGAAGAGGACAGAAAGGAAGGGCGCTGCTCTGAGCTCTGGTGAAATCCATGGCCCCCTTCCCTTCGTCTTCCCATTCACTCCCTCCTCCGTTTCTCCTTCTCTTCTCCTTCTCCTTCTCCCTTTCCTTCGCATTCCCCTTCCCCTCTTCCCCTCTCCGATTTAAACGTCCGCAAAGAAAGAGAATCGAACCCCTTTACCCCCCTCATCCTCATCTTCCTCCTCTTCTTCCTCTTCTTCCTCTTCATCTTCATCTTCCTCTTCTCCCTTTCAACCCCTGTCTTTGGTGGGATCTAAGCCATCATCTTCTTCCTCTTCTTCCTCTTCTTCCTCTTCTGCCTCAGCTTCTCCTTATCCTTCCTCTTCTTCAGAACGAAAGAAAAGAGCGAGCGAGGAGAGAGAGGAGGGAAAGAAGAGAAAGAAGAGAAAGAAGAGAGAGGAAGGAGAGATGGAAGAGAAGAGAGGGAGTGGGAAGGGGAGAAAGGAAGGGAAAAGCGCACTTGAGTCGGTGAGAGTTCCGAAGAGAGGAGGGAATAGTGGGGAAGGATTCCATGCGCTAGCAGAAGAGTAAGAGGGGGGAGAGCGAGGGTAGTGGAGAGAGGTCTTGGACAGGGCAGAGAGAGGGGTCTAGGGATAGAGAGAGAGAGAGGCAGACAGAGAAAAAGAGAGAAGGAGAAGGAGATGCAAAGAAAGAGAGAGAAGGAAAGGGACTCTATATAGCAGGAGCGTGCAAACCGGTTTCCAACAAAATATCTTCAATTGGGGGAGAGGGAGAGAGAAGGGAAGGAAAAGGGCGGAGTGGGGGGAGGTGAAGAAAGAGGGGAGGAGGGAGAAAATGAACAGGGGGAGAGTGAGAGAGAACGTTGGGAAGAAGAAGAGAAAAGATATAGAGAAGAAGAAGATGGTGGAGAAGGACGGGGTGGAGATGAGGGGAGGAGGAGGAGGATAATGGAGAGGAGGAGGAGGGGGACGACGAAGATGAGGGAGAAGGACAAGAAGAGGAGGAGGAAGGGGAGGAAGAGGAAGAGGAAGATAATGAAGATGAAGAAGAGGAGGACTGGGAGGGGGAGGGAGAGGGAGAGGGAGAGGGAGAGGAAGAGAGGGCAAAAAGAGGAGGGGGAGAGGAGGCGGAGGAATAAATCAAGAGAATGAGGATGAGGATGAGGATAAGGATGAAGAGGGTGAAGAAGAGGAAGAAGAGGATGGAGATGAAGATGAAGATGAAGAGGAAGAGGAAGAGGAAGTGGAAGAGAAAAAGATGAGGAAGACGAGGATGATGAAGATGAGGATGAGGGAAGATGAGGATGAAGACGAGGAGGAAGAAGAGGAGTCGGAGTTGGAAGAGGATACTGAGGAGGAGGATATGAAGGAGGACACGGAGGAAGAGCAGTCAGAGGATGAGGATATAGAGGAGTATGATAAGGATGAAGATGATGATGAGGATGAAGATGAAGATGAAGATGAAGAGGAGGAGGAGTCGAGGAGGAAGATGAAGGGGAGGATGACACTGAGGATGAAGAGGAAGAAGAGGACGAGGATGACGAAGAGGACGAGGAGTCAGAGTCAGAGTCAGAGTTGGAGGAAGATGAGGAGGAAGAGAATGAGTATAAGCGAAGTGGGCTACAGTCAAAGAGCGAGCGGAAGAGAGCATCAGAGGAGAGTGGGAGGGATAGAGAAGGGGAAGGGGTCGAGGGCAATATGGTTGAGAAGGGAGAGAGGAGGGAGAGGGGAGGAGAGGAGAGGGAGAGGGAGAGAACAAAAGAACACGAGAGGAGGAGGGAAGAGCAGAGAAAGAAGAAAAGAAAGGGAAGAGGACGGGAGAGGGAGGGAAGGGGAAAGAGGGTGGGGGAAGGAGGAAAAAAGAAGCTAAGAAAAAAGAGAATGTGGAAGAGAAGGAAAGAAACGAAGCATCAAGATCAAACAAGGGAAAGAAAGAGGGAGGAGGGAAGAGGAAGAGGGGAAGTGAGGGGATTCAGATGGAGAAAAAGAACAACGAAGAAAGAAAAACGAAAGGGAAGAGGGGGGAACCCAAGGCGAGAAGGGAGAAAAAGAAAGGAGAGAGCAGAAAAAAAGGGAGAGGAAGAGAACTGCCAAGAGGGAAAGCTTGAAAGATATGGGGGAGGAAGGAGAGAGGTTGAGAAAAGGAAAAGAGGAAGGGGGGAGAGGGAGGGAAGGGAGAGGGCGATGGAGGGAGAGTAAAGAGGGAAAACAAAGGAAAACAGAGAGAAAGGAAAGAGCTAGCAGAAAATAAAAGGGAAAGGAAAGGGAAAGGGAAAGAGAAAGGGAAAGAGAAAAGGAAAGGGAAAGGGAAAGGGAAAGAGAAGAGATCATGGATGGCGAAGGAAAAAATGAAACGGAGAAGAAAAAGAAAAGGAAAAGGAAAAAGAAAAAGAAAAGAGGGAGGATGAACGTAGGAAGGAGAGGAAAAGGAGTGCCTCAGAGAGGAAAGGGGAAAGGAAGGGAGAGGGGAGGGGAGAAGAAAAGAGAACAGTGGGGGACGTGGCTGGAAGTAAAGGGATGTTGACTACGGAGTGGGGGGTAGAGGGAGGGATAGAGGGGGGAAGGGAAAGGAGGATTACAGGAGTGAGGGGGAGAGGAGTGGGAGAGAGAAACACGAACACGCGTATGGAGAAGAGAGAGGAGGGGGAAAGGGAAGGAGCAAGGGAGTGGGAGGGGGTTCGGGAGAGGGAGAGGAGAGGGAGAGAGAGAGGGAGAAGAAAGGAGCACTGGTGAAGGGTGGGTGGGGAGGAAGAGATTGGGAGAGGAGGTCGCCCCCCCTTCTGCTCCTCTCTCGTCCTTCCACTTCTCTTCTCTTTCCGCACACTCTTCCTGTTCTGGGGAAGACTTGGGGCAAGAGAAGGGGGTGGGAGTGGGAGTGGGAGTGGGAGTGGGAGTAGGTGTTCGACCTGGAAGTAGTGGGGGAAGCTCAAGCAATGTAGATGGGGGAAGTGGACGAAGTGGAGGAAATGGAGGGAGTGGGGAGAGTGGGGAGAGTGGAGGAAATAGAGGGAGTGGGGAGAGTGGGGGAGTGGAGGGAGTGGAGGAAAAGTGCACTCGGTGAATATGATGAGTGAATTTGAGAGGGGGTGGACGAGGGAGAGGAAGGGGGAGAAGGAAGAGGAAGACAGGGTCGATGACGAGTGGGCGTAGATTGACGTGTCTGAGCGATATCAAACACTTCTATTCTCCTTCTGGGGGGTTAGATGGGGGACAGCGGTAGGAGCAGGAGGGGAGGGTCCTCGGCTCCTCGAAGGTTCCTTCCTCCTCTGGCGTCGGTCCCTTGTCTATCGAGAAGATCCCCCTTACCCTCGATAAGTCTCCCCCTTCCCTCGACAAGCCTACTTCTTGTGTCGATCAGACCTCCCACTCATCTGCAAATAGAGTGCTTGCACTACCGGGAATAAGAGCGAGGAGTGCGGGAGAACAAAGGGAGGGGGTGAGGGGAAGGGAAAGGGGAGGGAAGAGAGAGGGAGGGAAGAGATAAGGAAGCGGAAGGGCACAAGGCGACCGGGAGAGACGTGAACAGTGAGAAGAAGAAGGCCAAGGACACTGAAAGGGAGAAGGAGGCGGGAGGGGAGGAGAGAGAGAAAAATAAGGAGAGAAGAAGAGATACTCACAGAAGGACTCATTCCTCTTCGTTCACCACTTCCACATCCATTTCCGCCTCTCTTGCTTCTCCCTCCTCCTCTCCTTCCTTCCTCTTCTTCCTCCTCTTCCTCTTCTTCCTCCTCTTCCTCCTCTTCCCCTTCTTCTTACCCTTCTTCCTCTCCTCCCTCTTCTTTTCTCTCATCCTCTTCTTCTCCCTCTCCATCTTCTTCATCTTCGTCGTCTTCTTCCTCTTCTTCCTCTTCTTCCTCTTCATTCTCTTCGTCTTCTTCGTCCTTTTCCTCCTCTCCATGTTCTTCATTTTCTTCTACATCATTTCACCCATTGTCTCCTCTCTTTCTCATCGTTTGTCTGTGGTCCGATCACCCAATTCAAAGAATAGGAGCTGTAAGGAAGAAGGACAGGCAAGAGAAAGAGGAAACGACGATGAGCGATCAGATGGGCTGGAGATCTACGCAGGTGAGGCGAAGAGGGAGAGGGAGGGAGGAAGACGGAGGTGAGGGGGTGAGGGTGGAGAGAGCAAGGACCAATAGAGGTGCAGATGCAGAAAGAGGGAGGGGTGGGGCTAGGAGAGGTGAAGAAAAGAGATGGACAGGCACGAAGGGAGGGGTCGTGCGAGGGCAGAGCCCATTCAGCGGAGAAGGTACAGTGGACATATCTTCTATCCTTGATTCGATCCCAGACATTTCCTTGTTGGTTGATGACGAAGAGGCACGGGGAAAGGCAGAGGGGGAGACTTCCTTTGATTCTAACTGCGAAGAGGGAAGGGGAAGGGACGGGGATAGGAGAAGAGCCAACGCTGTCGAAAGAGAATCCCACGATACGAGGGTGAGGGAGAATGGAAAGCCGAGGGAGAGGGAGAGGGAGGGCGAGAGGGAGAGGGGAGGGAGGGGGAGAGGGAGAGAAGCGTTCGGAGGGGTAAGACCCAGGAGGGTAGAGAAAGGAGAAGGGCAGGCGTAGAGCCCTCTTCCTCACGTTCCAATCCCTCGCCCATATTGCCCTCTCCCCCCACTCCTCTGATTTCCAAGCTAACGTCTTCCCAGCACTCACACTCCCTCTCCTTCTCCTCAGTGTCTGATAGACCTCCTTCTCTTCGTCTTTCCCGGCTCAACACGTCTTTCTCTGCTCACCCTCCTTCCTCTTCATCGTCTTCCTCCTCTTCCTCCTCAGCTTCTACCCCCGCGAATGCTTCTGGATCTGTGCTCTCTCCTTCCCAGTTCTCTTCTGGGTACCGCTGCGAGGAAGGAGACACAGACGATATCAAAAGGGAAATCGAACGAGCAAACAAACTCAGCAATGCTTGCTTGCTTGAATTGAATGGAGATCTGGACTCCTTTCTGAGCTTGAAAGACCACCTTGAAACTGTTCGACAAGCGGAAAAACCTTCCAGGTCTAGGAGTAGAAAGGTGGAAAAACAGATTCGGGAAGGAAAAGAGGACCCTCACTCATATCCAAGAGAACTAGGAGTCGTCTCAACTCTCGCCAAAATCGTAGAAATAGAAAGCCGGATCGAAAAATTAAGGCAGAGGGAAAAAGAAAAGAAGAAAAACGCCCCCGTCAAGAGCTCTGCTCACCCAACGTTTAAATAAGCTTGTTTATTTAATTTATTCAGTTTACATGTAGAATACTGTCAGCCATAGTCAGCTTTTTTTTTTTGCTCTTCTTTTGCTTTTCGTTTGATTTATTTTTTGTTTCCTTTCACAAACAAACAAAACAGTGGGATTTCGAAAATAAACAACAATGTACGTTTGAGCCAGTCTTTACCTCATGCATGACTTGTTGAATATCATTCTCTGAAAAACATTCAGTTGCCTCTAAGAAGACATGCGTCATGAACTCGCTGAACAATATACCCTAGAAGAAAGACAGCTTTTTACTCACACACAGATATATTTCACAAATACAAATAATTATAATTGAAATAAGAAGATACAGTATTAAAACGGTAAGCAAGCTGCCAACTGAGGAGAACATCTGAGAGTTTAGTGGATTGGTTCGATTGTGTATAGCAGTAAAAAAATCTGCATATCCGTTGGGTGTGATCTGACCTATTTTCAACTAAGCTTCCGCTGACATTATTCCGACAGTGGATAGAGCCTCAGCAGCCCTTTTGATTACCCAACTAGCCAATAACGGTTTCACAATTCGTTACTGTGTTTTCTGTTGGACTTGATTTTTCCTTTTCCAAGTTTTTATTTTGTATGCTAGTGAGCAATGAATCCATATCAGAGCAGCAGTAGTGGACAAATACATGCTGCTCAGGAGCAGTTTCAACACCCACACAATCTTTATGCTCATTACCCGAACAATGTCCATCCTCATAACATGCATGTATTTAATGACCCACGATTTCGCGCAAATGCGACGGACCAGGAGGACTGCTTGGCGGAGGGTCCAGGCCAAAGGAGACCCCTTAACAACAACAGTGCAGCACAGGCAGGGTTCATGAACCATCCCAATAACTCATATGGTTCCCAGCGCATGCGTCCCTTGAGTAACCAACAAGGATATATCACCCCGAGTTTATTTAACGGGAGAAGAGGGGGAGGAGGCGGCCACCGCTCTCTTCCAATGCCAACCCCATCTGATCTCTCTCCTCACCTTCTACAGGGAAACCTCCTCATCCACACTCCTTCCGCACCCAACCATTTACAACAGGCGAGCCCGTACTACCCTGTGGCCATGCCAGGGTCCGATGTCCCCCTCCCCCCGCCCTCCTCTTCCGTCCACCCTTCACTAGGTTCTTCATCTGACCACATCTCCGAAAGTAGATCTTTTTCTCTCTCGCACTCCCATACATACCCGCACTCTTCTTCCCACTCCTACCCCCAGTCGAATTCTCACCCATACCCGCACCCGCACCCGCACCCCCACCCTCACCTCCACCCTCACTCCCACTCAAACCCTTACTCTCACCCCACCCTCACCCTCACACTCTCCCTCTTCCCCAGTCTGTTCCACACTCTGTTTCCCATTCCTTCGGCCACCCCCCCCTCACTCTCACCCTCCCCCTCACTCCCACTCTCATCCTCCTCTCTCTCCCTCCCCCA
This sequence comes from Drosophila quasianomalipes, assembly GCA_035043665.1. NCBI lineage: Eukaryota > Metazoa > Arthropoda > Insecta > Diptera > Drosophilidae > Drosophila > Drosophila quasianomalipes. Next base: position 35,903 of record JAWNMU010000368.1, read on the forward strand.
GTCTCACCCCCACCCTTATCCCCACTCTCACTCGCATTCTCACACCCATCCTACATCTAATTCTTTTTCCCAAGGCAAGTACAGTCCACACGACTCTTCTCCTTCTCTTAAGGCGTCTGGACCTAGAAAAAGTACTCTACCCCACGGTCACCCTCACTCTCTCTCTCTCTTCAACAGCGCATACCCACTGCCCCAACACACTACTTCCTCCCCCCTCTCCCATTCCCTCTCCCTCCCTACCTCTCACTCTCATCCACACTCCCACTTGCATTCGAATTCGATCTCAAATGCCAACCCCCACTATCTTCCGCACTCAGATTCAACCCCCCTCTCCTCCTCCACTTCATCTGCTTCCGTACCCCTTCCCCACTCTTCCTCTCTTTCTCTGTCTTCCCCTTTTCCTGACTCTGCTTCTTCCTCTTCCCTTCCCCCTTCCCATTCTCCTTCTCCTTCTCTTTCTCATTCCCTCTCCTCTTCCATCTCCCTTTCCTCTTCTGCTCCCCTTTCCTCTTCCTCTTCCTCTTTCTCTTCTTCTTCCTCTGCCCCCTATCCCCTGCCTTTCCCCCCTCCTCTACCTTCTTCTACCTCTTCTGTTGTGTCCACTACTGGCCCCGATGCTTACGAGACGACGAAGACTCCTGGTGTGACAGGGGAGGAGGCGGGGAGGAAGAGGGAAGGGAGGGGAGACAGAAAGGGTGGAAAGAGATGCGAGAGAAAAAGAGAGGGAAAGTGGGATGGGAGGGGAGAGGAGCAGTGGGAGGGGAGGGAGAGGGAAAAAGAGAGGGCGCTGGGATGAAGTTTGAAGGAAATGAGAGAATAAGGGAAGGAACGAGAGAGGGGCGAGGGGAGGGGGAAGGTGGAGGCTCTGATGCTGCTTCTCTTTCTCTCTCTTCTTCTCTCTCCTGCTTCTTTTTCTCTCCTGTCCATTTCCACTCCTTCTCCTTCTCTCCTCTGCGTTCATTCCCCTCCTCCTTCCCTCTCTTCTCCTTCCCTATCTTCTCCTTCCCTTTCTTCCCCTCTCTCACTCTCCTCCCCTTCCGCCCTCTTCTTCCTCCTCTTCCACCGTGTTGCAGACTCCTTTTCTATCTGTCCAACCTTCTTCCTTCCCCTCTTCCTTCCCCTCTTCTTCCCCCTCTTCCTCCTCTCCCCCCCTGCTTCTCCTTTCATTCTATCTCTTCCTCTTCAGCCTCTCCTTGCCTTCGTACTCCGTTGTCTTGCTCCTCTGCTTCTACCTCCCTTTCTTCCGTCTCCACATCTTCCAAATCAACTCTAGCTGACTCCTCTCCCTCTTCTTCTCCCTCTTCTTCTCCCTCTTCTTCTCCCTCTTCTTCTCCCTCTTCTTCTCCCTCTTCTTCTCCCTCTTCTTCTCCCTCTTCTTCTCCCTCTTCTTCTCCCTCTCCTTCGTCTTCTTGTACCTCTTTCACCCCATCTTCCTCTCCCTCCTCCTCATCTTCTTCCTCTTCCCTCCTTGCACCCACGTGTTCCTCTCCCTGTTCTTCTTCTCCTTTCTCATCAGTTATCTCTTCTTCTCCTTTTTCTTCCTCTCCCCATTCTTCTACCACATCATTTTCCACCCAGCCCTCCAGTTCTCGTGCCCTTCTTCCTTCTCCCTCCTCTTCCCCCTCTTCCTCTTCTCCCCCCTCCTCTTCCTCTTCCCCCTCTTCATCTTCTCCCTCCCCTCTATCCGTTTCCTCAGCTCTTGAACGTTCACTCGTCTCTACATCTGTTGTGGCTCCTTCTGCCCCCTCATCTTCTCTTTCATCTTCATCTCTTTCATCTTCATCTCTTTCATCTTCATCTCTTTCGTCTTCTGCTCCTGCATTTGTTCCTTCTTCCTCCTCTTCCTCGTCCTCTTCCTCTTCCCCTTCGTCCTCTTCTTCCTCTTCAACCTCTTCTTCATCTTCTTCATCTTCTCCTCCCTTCTCTCACCTTCAAGCGAAGTCTCTATCATCTTCCTCTTCCTCTTTCTTCCCTTCCTCATCTCTTTCTTCGTCTGTTTCTTCTGCTTTTTCTTCCTCATCCGCCTCTTTCTTTCCCTCTTCCTCTTCCTATCCCTCTGCCTCCTCCTTCTCCTCTTCCTCCTCCTCTTCCTCCTCCTCCTCCTCCTCCTCCTCGATCTCTTCTTCTTCCTCTTCGATTCCTCCCCCTTCCTTTTGCCTCAATTCTTCATCACCCTCCTTTATCCCATCATTTTCTTCGCATTCTTTTCCTTCTTCCCTATCTTTCCCAATCGCACCCCCTCCTTCTTCATCTTTCTCCTCCTCCTCCTCCTCCTCCTCGTCTTCCTCCTCCTCCTCCTCCTCGTCTTCCTCCTTCTCCTCCTCCTCCTCATTCTCCTCCTCGTCTGCTCTTTCTTCCTCTTCCTCATTTCCTTCTCTTTCAGCTGACCACTCCTTCCTTTCTTCCTCCTCCTCCTCCTCCTCCTCCTCCTCCTCCTCGTCCTCTTCCTCTTCATCATCCTCCTCCTCCTCCACATCATGCGTCCCTTCCTCGTCCGTGTCTTCTTCTGCACTGACCTCCCTCTGCTCCCCTATGTTCCAGGAATGGCAAAAGAAGCTCAACTGGGAATCGAGGGTGGATGCGGAGAATGGCTACGAAGTGGGCTTGAGAGATATCTTCATTCTGGAGTGCCTTTGGGGGGAAGGACAGGAAGCAGGAGGAGAGGGGGATGCGAGAGGGAGACGGAGAGGGAGAGGGAGAGGCAGAGCGAGAGGAAGAGGGAGAGTGGGAAGGAGGGCATAGGGTACGAAGGAGTCTAAGGGGAGATGAGGGAGAGAGAGAGAAGTTGTATGAAAAGAGAAAACAAGGGGAAGGAGACAGAAAAGGACAGGGGAAAGGGGCAGAAGGAGTGGAAAGAGAACAGAAGAGCGATCGATTTGGGTTTATAAGAGAAGAAGAGGACGGGGAGGAGGACGAAGAGGGTGGAGAAGAAGACGAAGAGAGCGGAGAAGAGGATGATTCCATGAGGGATGACGATGAGAGAAAGGGAAAAGGAAAGAGAAAGGGGAAGAGCAAGGGAAAGGGAAAGGGAATGGGAAGGATCGTTCACAAAAGAGAGCAACTGGGGAGAGAAAGAAGGCGGAGAGGGAGAGCAAGAGGGAGAGGGAGAGGGAGATATGGAGGGAGAGGGAGAAGACGAGGACGAGGAGGGAGAGAGCGAGGGAGAAAGGGGCAGAAGAGAACTGATGGCCCGGATGGCAGCCAGCATAGCCGATTTAGCAAGAAAAAACAACAGGGTGACACAGGCGGAGACTTTATTTCTTTACTCAATCTCCACTTTCCCTCTGCTGCCCCAGGTCTACATCGACTTCTCTCGGATGGAGGAGGAGGCGGGGTCTCTGCCCTTTGCCCTTAGCATCACAAGGGCAGGGCTGGAGAAGTTTCCGGAGGACGAGGTGCTTCTAATCAAACACCTCAAGCTTTGCGAAAAACTCAACAACTCAACCGGACTGCACCACCTGTTAACTGATGTTCTCAATTTGAACTTGTCAAAGACCTGGAGGGTCCTCCTCGAAGGAGCATGGGTGGAGGCTAGGGCAGGAAATGACTGCGCCGCAAGGGACACTTTCCGTTACCTTGCCCTCCACGTACCTTGGTATGGCCCTGTCTTCGCGGACTACTCTCGCTTCGAAGAGAACAGAATGATGGTGGACAGGGCGGAGAGGGTTGTAAAAGAAGGCCTTACCCACTGCGAGAAGTACGGGCCTCTATGGATGGTGTCCCTCAGACTCCAGCTCAGGAGGGCTGTTTGTGCCATCAGGGCAGCGGTGGAGCAAGAGAGGCTCAGGCGAAGGGAGGAGAGAAGGAGGGAGAGACGAGCTTTGAGGGTCTCTACGGCAGAGACAGAGGGGGAGGGGGAGAGAGAGGAAAAGAGGGGAAAGAGAAAGTAGGGGAGGGAGAGGGAGAGGGAGAGGGGGAAGATGAACCATTGTTTCTTAGCTGTGAATTCGAGGAGCACCGTGTTCTCTTCCTCACGGAGAACGGAATACAGTGCGCCACTCAATTTGAGAACCTGTTGAATACAACGATTCCGAAGGGAGGAAAGAGGAGGGTAGGAGTGGGATCAGTTGGTGCGTATGGATCTCTGTCCGAGGTTTCTCCTCCCCCTCCTCACTCTTTGTCACAGACATGTTCTGCGAATGCAGAGACATTAGAAACTACCCTACCTCTTCCTCTCTCTCTTCCTCTCTCTCTTCCTCTCTCTCTTCCGCGTCCTTGACCCTACCTTCCTCTATCTCCTCGTCCTCCGCTTCGTTCAACGGCATGTCCCTTCGTCCTTCCTCTGCTCCGTGTGTGTGGGGTGAAGGAGATCAAGAAGAGAGCTCTTGCACACTACTACTCCCACATCTCCAACGCCATCACCGGCATCAACCACGAGTTTATATGGAAGCTCCATGTCGAAGCTAGCAACTGGTGTGTTCTTAGCCATCGGTACCAGGAGGGCAGGGAGAGACTTGTTTCTGCATTGTCTTCCGCCCCTCCAAATCTCGGGTGGAGAGTCCTAATGAGTGGCGCAAGGCTCAATGTATCTAGTGCGGTGCATTCTGTTATCATGATTCTTTTCCATATCGCCAATGGGGAAGTGCAAGGGATGGCGAGGAGGGCAGGGCTCACCCGGGGAAGAGGGAACAACGTGACCTGTGCAGAGGGAGATGAGGAAAGGGGGGCGGGAGAAAGGGATGCGGAGGGCGAGTGCGAGGGAAAGCATATGAGCGATGGAGAGGGAGCGGGGGTGTGCGAAGACGTGCCTTTGAACAATTCGACCGATGAAGGAGTGGACGTGAGTGCGGGTGCTGAGGCAGGCGGTGCGTGTGCGCTGAGCCGTGTGTTTAGGTCGAGTGTCCCTATGAGTGTCTATCAAATGCGTTGTGGGTTGTCGATGTAGGTATCCTTCTTCTCCCGTGAAGGTGCACCCGACCCTCTTCGCCGAAAAAAGCAAGCTCTGGGAGATCACGGGTATACTGACTGCGCTGTTGAGGATGTTCGGAATAGAAGACCTGTGCTTCGATCACACTCAAGCACACGCGCAGACGCACATGGAGAGCACGGACACACACACAGACACATGACTCTGACCCAGACCCACTCTCTCTGTTTCACACTCTTCCTCAAACGAAGTCGAAAGGGAGAGGACAACCTCAGAACCAGACATACCCTTCTTCCTCCTGTTCCTCCTCGACCGCATCATCCGTGCATTCTACTACCTCTTCTGAGCCCCCTCGCTCCTCATCTCCCTCGTCCCCCCTTCCCCCATGCACCCTCCCCCTCTGTCTCTCATAAGGCTAGGCTGGATTCTCTGCTAGGAGTGAGGGGGCCTCCTATTCTCCTCATCGAGGCTTCAGGGAGAAAGGGAGCAGCGGAGCTGAGAAGAGGGATCGAACACGGACACGGAGATTGGAAGGTATTCATCTCACGTACACGCATACACATATACACATACACATATACACATACGCGTATACACATACATACATACACATACATATACACATATACAAGCACATACACACACACACACACACACAACAGACGCTCATAACAGACCTTCGTACTCTCATTTACCTACGGGCGCACATACGTACACTCTTTGATTCTCCTTCTTTCCCTTCTCCTTCTTTCCCTTCTCCTTCTTTCCTTCTTCTTTCCCTTCTCCTTCTTTCCCTCTATGCATTACGAGGTCTCTCTCCTTCTTTGCATTTACATACATCTTTCTCATTCTGCCCGATCCTTGCTAATTCCATACCTCCGCCCCTCTCTTGTTTGTACACCACTTCTTTCTCTTTCTCTTCGTATCTCTCTTCCCCCCTCCTTGATTTCCCTCCCTTCCCTCCCCCCTCCGCTTCCACCCCTTGGGCTCTGCTTAGATATTCGTGGAGTTGATTTTATTTTACTTGCGCAGAGATCAGCAATCGAAGGCGTTGTCTGTATGTGAGATAGGTATTCGTCGTTTTCCTTCGACCGGTCGTCTCCGCGCACTGCTCATTTCTCTCAAGGAGAGGGAAGGGGTGGATGCGCAGCTGAGTGCGTTCACGGAGAGCATTGATCTCACTCCGAAGAGCGGAGAAGTGTGGTGCGAGGGGGCGAGGGTTCTCTTAAACCCCACCTACTCCTGCTTCAACGTTGCTCTCGCATACGACTTCGTTCGCTACGCCCTCTACTTCACCCCTCAGTATGGAGATTCTTTATCGAGTGCATCCGGTGCCTCTTCCTCTTCAAGGCCCTTCCTTCCCACCTCGAACGTGTTGAGACGAAGTGCCTCAATACAGATCCCAACTACGGAGTGGCGTGGACTGTCTGCAAGGGTTCGTCGCTTTCCTCCGCAAGGAGGTTTTCACTTTCGCAACAGCTAAAGTGAGAGGAGTTACTCACGTTTCGTACGCTCTACCAAAGAGCCATGCTTGCGGGAGGGGTACCTGTGCCCTCTGCCTCTCCTCCTTCGTGCTCGAACCCTTCCTTGTCTCTCCTATCTCGCAATCATCATTTCCCCAATACTCTCGCCCTTTCCTCCTCCATCGGCCCCTTCCTCTTCTTCCTCTTCCTCCTCCGCTTCATTTTATCCTTCGCTTTCCACTCCTCTCTTTCCTTATTCGGGCTCCTCTTCTTCATCTTCTTCATCTTCCTCTTCTTCCTCTTCTTCCTCTTCTTCCTCTTCTTCATCTTCTTCCCCTTCTTCCTCTTCTTCCTCCTTCACTCTCTTCACCCTCTTCTTCTCCATCATCACCATCTTCTACTTCCCGTTCACCCTCCTCCCTGTTCCCCCTTCGTTCTTCTCTTTCAGAGTCCAGTCTTGCTCCAGTGCTGGCCCAAAAGACCCAGGCAAGCCATTGTCCCTCTACTCGCTCTTCCCAGTCTCCATTTCAAGCCCCTCTCGTTCGCCTTCCAATCGCCCGCTCTCCCCTCGCTCATCGCCATCTTCTTGTCCTCCTTCCTCTTCGCCCCCTCTTCGTCTCCCCTCCACTCATTCTCTTCTCCCTCCCCTTCGCCCCAAGGATTTGCCTCCTACTTCCTCGTCTTCCCTTCCTCCTCCTCACCCCTCGTACTTCCCCTTCCCTTTCTTCTCCTTCCCTTTCTTCCCACTCTCCTTCTCCTTCTTCCTCTTCCTCTTCCTCTTCCTCTTCCTCTTCCTCATCTCCGCATTGCACCCCCTCATCGTCTGTCCTTAGTCCTTTTCCCCTCGTTTCCTTCTCTCGGCCCTTCCCATCTTGCGAGCAGATGTTCCACTGAAACATCCTTCTACCCCGAAGAAGCACAGCTTGTCTCATTTATTCCCTCTCTCATCCGGCTCCTCCGCCTCTCCCTCTCTTTCTCCGATCCAGCCAAGGGGAAGACCCCTCTTTCCGAAATGCTCATCGCCTTCCTCTTCCATATCATCTGTATCGCCCTTCTTCTCCCCTCCTCTGCTTCCCCTCTTCCGCCTTTCTCCTCCTCCACCTCTCACACTCCCTCCTCTCGGTCTCCATCTTCGTCCCACTCACCCTTCCAGCTGAATCACATGATCAATACAGTCAAATCGTGCGTCCCTCGCCATGCAGTTGAGGACGCTAGAAGAGAGGACCAGATGGCGTCCCATGTAGTTAGCAAAAGGAGGGAGAGGGAGAGGGAGAGGGAGAGGGAAAGGGAGAGGGAAAGGGAGAGGGAGAGGGAGAGGGAAAGGAGAGGGAGAGGGAGAGGGAGAAAGAGAGAGAGAGGGAAAGGAAGAGGGAGAGACGAGAGAAAGAGAAGAGGACGAAGAGAGGGATCAGAAAGAGCAAGAGAGGGAGTTGAATAAGAAAAAGGAATGGGCGGCGGGGAGGAAGAGGATGAACACGAAGAGAAAGGGGAGAGTTATGGAGGGAGAAGGAAGAGCGCAAGGAGGACTGGGGCAGAGGAGGGGAAGAGATGAGGAGAGAGGAGGTTGCTGGGAAAGAGAGGCCTATGGAGAGCGAGGGAGAGACGGAGAAGGAGGAGGAGAGTGAAAATGGTTCGGAGGACTCGGAGGATTCGAGGAAGAAGATGGAGATGAAGATGAAGATGAAGATGAAGATGAGGAGAGTGAGGAGAGTGAGGAGAGGAGACTAGAACAAGGGAGACAGGTGGGGAGCGGGTCTCTTCTCAATTTGAATGTGCTTTTGATAAAGGCAGGCAACCAGAGCTCAGATGATAGGGCAGTCTCTTCATTTCTTAATAGTACAGCTTCCCCTTCCCCTCCTCATTTATCTCCACCCAATTTGAAAACTCCACTCAATTTGAGAAATCACCTCAATTTGAGAACATTAACCATCGCTTCGAGAATTGTTACATCCAACATGAGAAACCAGGGCAGAGGAAGAGGAGAGGGGGCGTGGACTCAGAGGAGGAGGAGGAGAGGGAGAGAGGCGAGGATGAGGCAGAGGAGACAGATGAGGAGATGGAAGAAATGGACAGCAGGGAAATATCAATCGGCGATGAGGGAGAATGCAAGGATGCAGGAGTGAGAGGGAGAGAGAGAAGAGGGAGAAGAGGGAGAAGAGAGAGAGGAGAGGGAGGAGAGAAGGGAGTGGGAGGGGGAGGAAGAGGAGGAGAGTCGTGTGCGACGTGCCGTCCAATCTCATGGATCTCTTCGTCCTCTCCTCGCTCTCTCTCGCCTGCCCCACTTCCACCCGCCCTCCGTATTCTTCCTCTTCCTCTTCCTCTTCCTCTTCTTCCTCTCTTTCTTCCTCTCCACTTTTTCCAGCCCTTCCTCTTCATCTAGTGTTGCACTTTCTCTTCCTGTTTCCTCTTCTCTTCTTCCTCTCAAGGAAAGCGAAGGGGAATGCGCAGAAATAGAGAAGGAAGGAGCAGAGAAAGATGAAAGTAAGATGGGCTCAGAGAAGGATGGAGGAGAAGTCGAGGGGGAGGACGAGGACAATGAAGAGATGAAGGAAGAGGAGAAGGATGAGGAGAAGGATAAGGAGGATGAGGAAGGAGAGGAGGATGAGGAAGATGAGGAGGAAGGGGGTGTGGGTACGTACGTAAGAGAGAGTTTGGAAAGAGTGATGAAGGAGGCAGAGAGAGAGAGGGAGAGGGGGAGGGAAGAGAGAGACGAGGCGGCAATGCGGGAGATGGAGGAGAGGTGGAGGAAAAACAGTATTTCGTCGGTTTACAGCTCCTATCATCCGATCTACCACCTCCGCTTCTCTTCGTTCTCTCCCTCTGCCCCTGCTTCTTCCTCTATTTCCTCCGCTCCTTCCCCCTCTCTCTCCGCCCCTCTCCCCTCTCCCTCCCCTCCTCTTCTTCTTTAAGTCCTATTTTGTTTTCTGTTTCTTCTTCCAGACGCAAGTGTTTCTTCGTTCCTTCTTCCTCCTTCTCCCCCTCTCTTTCTTTATCGATTGCTGCCGAGGTCAGGGACGCACTGGACTTAATCATGTGCAACCTCTTTTCCAATGATCTTGTTGTGTGCTAACTGTTCTTCTTCCTCTCTCCTCCTCTCTCCCTTTCCCTCTCTCCCTTTCCCTATCTCTCTTCCTCTCTCTCTCTTTCCCTCTCCCCTTACCTCTCACTTCTTCCCTGCACCGCTTCTTTTTCTTTCCATCCACTTGCCCTCCCACTTGCTCTCCCATTTGCCCTCCCACTCCCTGTTCCCATTCCCACTTCCTTCTCCCCTCTTCTTCTTTCCTTGTCTCCGTCCCTTCTCCCACACCACACCCCTTCCTTCTTCCTTGATTTCTCCCTTTTCCTTCCTCCTTTTTCATTCATTCTCCCTTCTTTCTTCTCCCTTCCGTCCCAACATCCCTTCTGTTTTTTTTTCATTCCAAATTTGGATAAGTTTAATTTTTGTTTTTGCACTTCGGATTCCATTTGAGGTTTTATTTGAGAACCCGGACTTCCTCGATATTTCTATTTACTTTTGACTTTCTTTTTGACCTTATTTCTTCTATTTACAATTGTTTTTCACGTTCTTTTTACTTTCATATTGTTGTTGTTTCAACTGCTGCTTATGTTTTCATTCTTTTCTGTTGTTAATTATATTTTTTTTTTGTTTTTTTTTGTTTTTCTTGCTGTGTGGTGTTCGTTTTCCAATACCTATTCTAGTGCATATTCCAGTATCGTTTCAAACGATTTGTTTTCTTTCCGTTGTACTCTAGTTTTACATTAGGTTTCTACTTTATTTTCCTAAATGTTATGCCGTGTTGTCAAGCGCATTTTGTTTTATTTTATTATATTATATTGGTTTATTTGATTATACTTGGTGGCTTCCACTACTGTTTCTAGTTACTAATTTTGGTTAGCTCTGCTCTTAAGAAAACAAACACATATTCTATCTGTTGTGGTTGATAGACCGTTCTTTGTTTAGTGAGATCCGGTTTAAAACTTTGTGGATCTGCGTTAGGCCCCTTCTACTTCGCATACATCATGTGTGATACATGCATGTAAGTATGCCGGCATATCTTCAACTTTTCGACTGTAGACTGTAGTCTTTGGTTTATTCCCACATAATATGTGTACGCGTACTCGCGTCTGTCTTTTAGTGTATTTACTATGTCCAGCTATTCATCTGCTCATTTTCTCAGGTTATGAGTTCCTCAACAAGTTTTTCCATGTATGGAATGCCAAATGCAAAACAAAACAAAATGCAAAATATTAGGAAAATAACAGAGAATGACACCACCAGAGCATTTTTTAGGTAAAATGTTCTTTACAATAAAGTTTGATAAAAGGTAATGATATCCTTGAGGAGGATTTTAAACACATCTTTTGCTTCGAACTACTATCAACCTCTATCACTCACCAGATTTCTAGGAGCATAATCCCTTTAAAATAGAGAAGAAATGGGTCACGAAACGTACTATGCCATTTGGAATATACAAGAAAAGTACACGTATACTGATTCGACTGTGTCACATCATGCAGAATCTACAACAAAAAACTACTTTCCTAGTTGCGTTTATTGTGTGAACAGGAGAAACCTTTTGAGATACTTAAGACTAACGTTTACATTAACACTTAGAAACAGTATACATACAATTTGTATGAACATAAACAAAAAATGCAAATATACTCATAATGACGATCAATTATTTCGATTTAATCGTTTTTACAAGCCAATACTGTTTCAGTTTTGTTACTGTTTGAAATGAGAGGTAGTTCTCTGAAGTGTTTCACGAGCCAAATTTGTGAATAATATTACACGATTTTTCAAAACAAAAAAGTTACTATACCCAAAGAATTATCGCCATATTAGTTCTCAATCGTACTCTGCAAATCGCATTCCAATTTATTTCTATCTCGACTTCATTGCTGCCATGAGGATTCTTCCTCTCTGCCAAAAAAATCTACAGTTCATGAACAAGAACATTTGGAGAAGTGCTAATATACTATTCGAAATCAAACCGAAATAATGCAGAATTTTTGGACCACCGTCAAGGAAAACTCGATCACAATGCTCAACGTTGTTGAAGCGGGAGCAAAGGTATGCTGGTTCTTTCCTACCTGGACATAAAGTCTACATTCTGGGAACTTCTAGTTCTTCCATTCAATCTGCGCAGAATTTCGTTTGTCTAACGGTACACTCTTTATAAACGTCACATTTATCGTACTATTTCAGGAGGCTATTCAGACTACGACTAACACATTTAACGATCTAAGACAGTTGCCAACGAATGCTCAGTGCCCCGACCCTGGTAAGTAGATCTACCTTGAGATTCAAAATATATTCCTGCCACATAACTACTATGAGCAATGTGGCGTACAATATACCTAACTTAATATACTGCTGTATATTGGTGACCATAAATAGCCTGCGGAGAAGTGGTGGAGCTGCCCCCTGGATTCTTTGACTGGACCTGCCCCAATGGACATGTCAACGCCTACAACGTAAGCATTTGCTATATTCATTTTCCATCAAATGCACAAAAACATCCACACAACCCAACATTGATCGGCATGTCTTTCTATATTTTACTAGTGTTTTTACCCAGTCTACGAGCTCTATTTTGTGATAGAAAAGATTACTCACTAGGTTTTTCATTTTTATGTTTTTGGTTGCTTTTGTGCACGTTGATCGTCTCTATAGCTCTCTGTGTGTGGACAGTGCCCTTCTAAGTTTGTGAGACAGAACTATTCGACCACCTGCACTAAGTGCTCCAAGTAAGTCTAAGTTTTCTATTGGCTTGCATAAGCCATATTGTAGGATAGTGGATACACACACTGCTATACTACTATTTTATCTCCCCTCCCCTCCTATTTGATCTATTTGATCTATTTGATCTGTTTGATCTGTTTGTTCTATTTGCTCCAATTCTTTCTCTCTTATTGATGCTCTTCTTCCATGCCCCTCCTCTAACCTTACCCTTCTTCTCTTGTGCCTCTTCGTTTCGTGTCTCCTTGCTTTCTTCACTCTTTCTCCCACTTCTCTCTATTCTTTCTCCCACTTCTCTCTATTCTCTCTCCCATTTCGCTCTCGTTCTCCCCGTCTTCCTTCCCGCTTCATCCCCTCCCCCCTGCCCCCTCTCCTCCTTTCCCCTTCCTCACATTCTCTACCCTCTTGCGTTTGCTCTTTTACGTGCTCTTTCCTCGCTCTCCGGTGATGCCCACCCAAAGGGAGTTCTCGGTGAGTCCTTCTTCTCTTCAGCACGCACTGTCATCCACATGGACCAAGACATCGTCGTTTGTGAAGGATCAGTCTCAGGTTGTCAAGGCTTCAGTCAACACACTCCTGTCTGCCCCCACCACCTTCCGTTGTGTCCACTGTGACAACCTCCTCGCTACCCCCACCGGCGACTGGGTATGCCAGTCCTGTGGAGTGTCCAACGACGAGGCCCTCACCTCCTGCGCATGCTCTGCCAAGAAGGCAGACCAACTCGCCCTCTGCGGAGTGTGCAACCAGGCTACGTCGATCCCTTCATCAAACCTCGTGGTGTCGTTGAATAAGGTCTCCAGGGATATCTCCACTGAAACCAAGAAGGTACCACTGACTGACACACACAAAACACACACACACACACACAGACACGTACACATACACACACATACACATACGCATACACATACGCATACACACATACACAGACACATATACACATTTATGCTCATCTGCACACTTTCTTGCATTGATAGAAGGAAAAGGGTGTGTAAAGAGAGAGTGCGCACGATGACTTATCTCTATCCCTCTTTTGCGAATGGTCTTTCTCTCTGCCCCACCCTACTCCACCCTCTTCATACCACCCCGACCCCTCTTATATAATTAATTTCCTTCCTCTGTTCTCCCTGCTCCCCCTCTCCCACACACACGCTTCCTCCTTCCCAAGGCTTGGTTTTTTGTTTCTGAGAAGCCTTACGTGAACTGCCCTAGATGCAAGGAGGTGGTGAAGGTCCAACCCTCCTCTACCCTTCCCCAGTCTTCTTCCTCTCTCTCTGGTGATGAACATGCGTCTTCCGACGCTTCCGCCTCCCCATTCAGCATTGAGTGTCTTTCATGTCACTTCAAGTTCGAGGTGAAGAAGAAAGGCCACCCTATCCACGACCCCTCCATTCCCATTCCCTCTGCTTCCCCCGCCACTGAGCAACAGAAGCAGGACGCTGCTGTGAGGGAGGCAGAGATCGCTTCTTCACAGGCTTCGAATGAGTCTGAATCTCTGCTAAACGGAGATGAGACTAACGAGGGAGACGTCCATGTAGAAGATCTCCAGGTTGAGCACATCTAAGATTCAACAGACTTATCAAACGTAACACTCATCGCAACACGTCTAGACCCAGCATACATGCAAGAGTCACTGCTTCTAGATCAGATACATCTTCGCTCGCTGTGATCGGCAGTCTTCATCCTTCGCAAACACTCGTGTTCTTGTTCGTCCTCAAAGCTTTCGTATGAAACCAGCATACGAAATCCCTACTACTTCCAACCATCTGTTCGTATGACGACTCAGTACAAAACCCATTGCCTCTCTTCTATTCTATGCTCCTTTTTTAATCGCGTACATTTTTTATACGCTGTATATTATCCATGCGTTCATCCGATTTATCATGCATCCGCGTTTCCTTTCAATAAACTGCACGCATTTGTTCCTCAAGTTGACATTCCGTTTATCTGCCGTTGAGTTGAGTTGAATCTCAAACAAATTGAGCTGCTGAGCCCTACGGCGCTCGTAAAATTCATGCGCCCCAAATAACCCACGCAAGACAGCAGTATCATCCAGTTGAGGTGTTCTGCTTTTCAAATTTGGACTAGTTGGTACCAATTTTCGATGGTTCAAGAAACACCTTCCTACATAGTGCACAACTAGGTTATTTAATACGCGATAAAAATCAAGCAAAGCTATGAGGCAAAGCCTAGACATCTGAAGCGAGGAGGGAAGGAGAGGCAACGGTATACCCTTTCTCGCTGCGAAGTACTTCCTCTTGCTATGGTCTCATTCCTCCCCCACTTCTTTTACATCACCGTTAAACACCCTTTCTAGCACCTGTATCGTGCTTTTGCTCTTCTAGGCAGAGAGGAAGTTGTACTAATCTCTTCGCAAGGAAGAGAGGGGGGGGGGGGGGGGGGAGGAGAAAGATAAAAGAAGAAAGAGAGAATAGAAGAGAGAGAGAATAGAAGAGAAAGGAAGAAAAGAAGAGATAGAAAGAAAGATACCGAGTGGGGGGAGAGGGAGACAAGTAGAGATGAGAGACCAAGGGGCAGAAAGCGAAATGATTGAAACAGTGCACTTAACGACCCCACTTTACAATTCTCTGCAAACTCCACAGAAGATTGATTACACACAGCTCATATTTCACAGCAAAACAAACACCATATACTTTATTGAATATTAAGCATTAATAAATTCAACAGAGAACAGCAAATATGCACGAGTTAATGGGAAATAATATACATGAGGGTGGAGGTTTGGATCCACATTCTGATATAGCACTCAACTTATTGAGCAGTGTATCCTCCATCGACAACAAGCTCACTTCCAGTGACGAACTTGGATTCGTCAGATGCAAGGTATAAGATGGCGTAGGCGATGTCTTCAGGCTCTCCGAGGTGTCCGATGGGGTGCAGGTCGATAAGAGCTTGCTTCTTGTCCTTGTCAACTTCAGAAATAGTCTCGACCATAGGGGTCCAAATGTAGCCAGGGTGTACGCTGTTCACTCTGATTCCAGTCTTGGACTTCGCGCAGTGAAGGGCAGTGGACTTCGTAAACAATCTAACTCCTCCCTTGCTAGCGTTGTAGGCAGCGAGCTCAGGGTCTCCAATAATCCCCTCAATAGAAGAGAGATTGATAATCGAACCCTTTCCTCCCTCCTTCATCAATGTGATGGCATACTTGGTCCCGAGGAAAACAGAGTCCAAGTTTACGGCTTGAACCTTTCTCCAGGTCTCAAAGTCGGTGGTCTCTACATTACCCATATAGGCAATTCCAGCATTATTGACAGCAATGTCTAGCTTTCCGCTCTGAGCCTTGATGTTGTTAATGACTCTTTCCCAGTCTTTCTCCTTTGATACATCTTGCTGAAGGAAAAAAGCAGATCCTCCGTTTTTGTTGATTTCATCAGCAGCAACCGTTCCATCATGCTCTTTCAGGTCAGTCAAGTATACAGTAGCTCCTTCTTGTGACAGAAGTTTAGCAGTTGCCTTTCCGATTCCATTTCCAGCTCCAGTAATGAGGGCAACTTTTCCAGCGACACGTCCTGACATGGTAAAATAGACTAAGAGAAGAGATACGCATGCAGTGCAAGATAATTACACATGTTAGTATTCACCATGTAGGAAAATTATTGATGTATTCAGTATGTACAGTGCGTTCGTGAATTATGCACAATTTAAGCAAGCCATCACGTATTTGTGTCATTTAAAAGTCAACTACTCTCCTTTTCTCCCCTAAGATTTTTTTTTTCTTTTTTTCTGGTAGTCAGATTTTTCCTATCATGAAAACATGAACTTTGCTTTCAAACGTCAGTAAATCTATGAAGACTGTGAATATTATGTCATATAAATCTATTTACCTCACACTCCTTTTTATTGTACTCAGGGGTTGATATATTCTCCCCCTGTATCAGACCTACATGTGCACCCAAATGCGTGCTTTGTTCTATGCCACGCTCATGCCCACAATATCAGAAAATCTTCTTTAGTTTACACTTGTTTTTTTTTAGGTAAAACACACGTGTAAAAAACACAGCAGTACAGGTTTGACGTTCCAATAAGATACACTAGTATTATTCAGAATAAACCCAACATGAAATATGGAAAATACGCGAGTGAGTGTTTATTTATACCTACAATTGTTATATACAAAATTGAATAGAGGAGGGTACACATGGCATACGTAACATAAAGCTTTTCACGCCGAAAAATTCAGTTTCTCGCAAAATGAAGTTATTGATTGTCGCATGCACAACGTGCCCTTTTGTAATGCACGGACCTTAGGCTGAGGTGTCAGCGGGCCATCCACCAAAAACAAAATGTATAAGCATACATTTTGCAAAATATAAATGCCGCCTTATGAGTCACTCATGCCACAGAAGTCGAGCGAAATTTGTTTTGTTATTTACATTGTTTGCTAGAGCTCAAATATATTACTTACCATCGTCGAATCCATGCTTTCTTTTACGGAGCATCATAGATTGTGTACGGATTATTGCATATGATGCATGCATAGATACATATACCCTGCTGAGTGCAGTATTACTCATAATTCTGCATGCAAATATTTTGGGTTATGTGTACAGACGCATACACGTATATACAATATTACTTATTTCCTATATAACGTTTATTAAGCACAACACAATGAGCAAACACTGCTATAAAACATAACCCTCTATTTAACCTACATGTAATAGAGGGCAGTAGTATAGTATTGAACAATCACTAGACACGAAGAGTGCACGACTTGAAATCAAAATAAAATTAACTCAAATGCACTTGAACATGCCTATAAATGCACATACAAATATATTCAACAACTAAATAGATTGGTTTGCGCGGATAATTTGGATTGAGAAACTATAAAAGTATTTGTAGCTGAGGAGGAGTGCTCATCCGAAGAAAGGCTGCTGACAGGAACAAAAAGACGGCGTTCAAAATAATAGCGACCCCAGGATACGTTCTATTGTTGTAGGGGTCTTGATGTACATATTTAGAAATACAAATGGGATGTGTGTAAAGTATTGGAAGGCGTAATTAGTAATGGAGATACTTTCTTCAAGGCATATACATGTATATCAAATATTGGCACTCGACACTCAGGCATGAATAGATAGAGGCATGAATGTTCAGCTCACCTTCATGGAAATATTTTAGGTAACCTATAAACAACCCGAAACCCATTGAAGTAAACAATAAGAATATCCCTACCACGAATACGACCCTAGCTCTGTGAATACAATACGCATGCACAATCAAAATATACAAAACCCACACCCCCACACACACATACCGACATATATCAACATATACGCACACATATACACGCACAAACCCGCACATCCATTCACGCACACAGAACAGATGCTTGTTAGATCTAGTCTTATCATTCTGAAGGATTTACATTGGAAAAAAAGGAACACACAAAATCAACAAAAGACATACTTTCTCCGCAAGTACTTCGTGGTCCCTACTCCATGCAAGGACCGCCAACTAAACAAATTGACCAACACGACTGCTACACTCATGACTATTCCTGGTATGAGGTATAGCCATTGTATCTTCAATAGTAGAGTAAAAACATAAAGAAACAAACATTAGCCTTTCAAAATAACATATATCACTGTTGCGTGAACATACATATCATATATAATACATCAATCAATATGCATGAACAAATAAAACGAAAAGTTCAAAATAACTACCTCTGCAGTTTGGAAATGCTCAATTCGAGCGTAAGCATCAGCAATTACCCACCATGCAACTGAGAAGAAAAATCCCCCCAATGCACTGAATAAGGCCCGTCGAGAGAATAACATGTATTATATTATTATTATTGTTTTTCCACTGGAACACAAGCTACTCGACAGTATACGTTGTTTTTGACAAATGCAGAAAAAAAACTAAAAATCTACAGATTTTTAGCTTGAAGGTGTCTGTTACTAAGATGAACACTATTCTGGTTCTAATCCTTTATCGCTTCTTTGAATGTTCCAATGGCTAATGATGTATGTCTGAACATAAATAACCAACTAACATCCTCCACTAACTCGCCTTTGTGATTGTGCTTGACGCATAATCCATTCCCGCTCAATTCTGATCTTCTAACGTGACTCTCTCCCATTCAACAGAACATGGTAGGTTTACTACGTTTTGGCATCTTCTTGACAGCATTTGGAAACACGCACAACATATACGCCCACTAGAAAATACAATTCGTTTACATGCTAATATTCCTTTTGATATTTCTTTCTTGCCGAATACGAACCTCAGGCTGATAAGGCTCTGGCAAAGGCTTCCTTGTCTTGCAAGGACGCGATCGCAAAATTCTACCAGCAAAAGCTGGAGGAGTTTGAGAAGACTAAGGACAAGGAAGGCGGAGACCCTCCTAAAGTCGGAGATTTCACCAAGGTTTCTCTTATCAACTGCTTCATTAAAAAGATTGATACTGCCCAGCTGGCTGTTTTGATCAATTGCGAGTAAGTGGTAGTCATACATCTGCATAAATCTAGATGTATCTTCGTTTTATTGACTTCCATATAACTCTGAAAGATGATACGATAATAACCAATGATGCTGCACGCATGCATGCGCGTTCTTTTCTACGATAGACATCTCGCCCTTTCTACAAACATGATTGATAAAATCAACCCCATTGGCCTGAGAAAGATCAGAATCCTCTCCTGGGAAGAAACAACATTAGGAAGATTGAAAAGCTTGATGACTTGGCTGGAACCTTGGAGCAACTGTGGATTTCGTACAATCAAATTGAAAAGCTGGATGGATTGGACAAATTACGTAGATTGACCCACTTGTACATCAGCAACAACAACATCAAAAACTTCGATGAGTTACTGAAGCTCAAAGACATTACCTCTGTAAGTATCGTATCCTATCATACTGCAAGATCATTGTGTACATCCAAAACGTGCGCGATAGTTCTGTGCGTATACTCTTTCTGTAGCTGCATATTTGCATACAGCTCTAGTATTTTATGTTATATTCTGACATCACCACTCCACGTATACGCATGCTCGTCAAATGTGTTGCTTCTCACCTACCTTTTTTCTTTCCGTTTCTCTCGCCTGCTATCTCGCCTACTATATCGTCCCCCTATCTCGTTCTTGCATCTTTTGACGTCCGCACATTTTCTCGCTCTTACTTCATTTAGCTCCAAGATATTTTGTTGGTTGGAAACCCTTGCTACGAAGGACTGGCGAAGAAGGATGCGAGAAAAGAGGTCTGTGAAGAGGCTTCCTAACCTCAAGAAGCTGGATGGACAGATCGTGAGTAGAGATGACTTCGAGAACCCGGACGACGCAGTGCTTGGAACAAGATCTTGAATCTCCGCGACATTTCACTCGTTCACTCACTCCTCATAGTTCATCTTCCCCGATTGTTGGCGCATCCACACAGTTACCCCATTTGGACTTTTCGCACACGTTGGTAGAACGTTACCCTTTATGTATTTTTAGGATGTTTAGTTTATCTGCTACTGGGAGTTTTCTTTTTTCTTTCAATAAAACCACCGCTTTTTCCTCTCAAGCATTGCTCCTTAAGTATGTCAGACACAAGGTCAAGACTACAATATAAATGCATCCATGAAAGAATTTGTATGGAGAAGGTGCTAAGGACATACGGAGCTGCTAACAAAACCCTTTTATTCATACTGACTCAAGAAAGAGAAGGATCCACGACGAAGAGAACAAAATCGAACAGACCAGAGAAAGAACACGATTTGATAGTCAAACAAATAGACAATGTATATATATATATTGAAAAAAAAGGACCAGCGAAAGAAATGAGGAAGGACAATACATGCGGGTGAAAAAAAAAGGTGAAAGAAGAGAAAGAAATAACAAGTGGTGAAAGATATGCGTGGTCTGCCTCAGAAGCTAAGATGATCGAAAAAAATGGGACAAGAGGCTGAACTTGGTTAGCCTTGGGCTGAACTCGAACCCCTTGAGGGACTGGCAATGTCCCTCCATCGTCCCTAGTCCGAAGAGAGCGGGTATCACTGATAACCTCACGGGTCTTCTGGACGTAGATGGCTGCAAGTGTAGTATGGATCCACAGTACACGGAACACCATACAAACCGACAGGAAATCACCGCGCAGAGCACGATGAGAAATAAAATCAACACATACCCATCCAATCAAGATGACAAAACACAACGAAGACCATCGAAGGTTAGGGCAGAGCAATCTGAAAGATGTGGAGAAATAAAAAAGACGAAAACAAAGGCGAACACAAGAAGGGCAGACATCACAGACAAGGATTAGAATAAAAAGAGGAAATTGAGACTTACACTCAATCTTGTTTCTGAGGACAGACTCCTGCTTCTCAAGGAGACTTCCCATGTTGGCGATGTGGGACTGGAACTTGTCCACCTTGGAAACCTTAGAGGCTTCTTGAGTCATGCTTCCAGACAAGTCCACAACTCCCGCAGCAGCGTTCTGAATCTTCATAGACACCAATACGGTAGAGATCAACGAGTACTCGAACTCACCAGCTCCACTAGGGGTTACAGTAAAGACGTGCACAGAGTCCCAGTATCCAGTCTTGAGATCCTTGGCTCCCTCCACCTCTGCGAGAGCAGCATGCACACATCATTAACCGCATAGCAAGAATACGTATACACGAACAGGACATACGCGCAAGAAAACCAAGACATATTCAAGATAATAAAATACGTTCATCAATGAATGAAGAAGTAAACATCGATATGCACATAGTAGCAGAAAGATGCAAAAGCATAGTGAACATGTAGGTGATTAGAGGAAGATTAGCGAGCGAAAAAACATATCCACCCCTCTTACAGACCATTATACGCTTGAAATAATACCATCAAACGAGTATAACATTCAAACTATCCATTTCCCTTATTTTGAATACGAAAGTAACTTGAATTCCGTAAAAGAAGTGCAATTGCTGTGAGAGGTAAAGAGAGCTCAAGACAACAACATATTCTACTCCTTTAAATCGCAATCAACAGTGAACACATACATAAGCACTACGAAAACCATGCTATACAGTAATGTGCACTGGCCTCATGCTGCACTAGCAAATACAATAATCACTTACCCTTGTGGATCAAGAAGCACGCGCCAAACCCAGCAGTGTCATCAGAGTAATCATCATCTGTCTCGAAAAAGTAGACAGAGGAGAATCCGGTGTCAAAGTACTGGTGTCTGTACACGTCGAAGACCCTGTTAGCATCAACTTCCATCTGGCGGAGATTATCACGAAGGGAAAATCCGTCGGAAGGCTGGTTCTCAATGAAGTATTTGTTGGACCAAGGAGACCTGTACGCATCTCCATCACGGTTGTAGTCACACAGAATGTATTCCTTTCCGTTGGTAGGATCCTTAGCAATGGTGAGGGGTTGGTCTGCGTTAGTGAGAAGATCATCCATCAACTCAGGAGCGAGCTCAATAAGACCAGACAAACTCTTGGTGACATTGCCAGGAGGCATTCTTCTAAGAAGACTCAGAGCCGAAGTTAATGACTTGTTCTCAGACATTCCTACTACGTAACAACATATTAAATATAACAATATCGTCCAATCCACGCACACGCAAACCATCATTAATTCAACATCTAGATCCTAGTATCCTTACACTTCATGACCAAATAGAGTTAGAGACAGAAAACACTTCACATGTGGAACTACACAGACAGAACTTTTCGCATTTGCCCATCTAGTTGAATGTATTAAAAACACAGTTTCCAAGAATAAGAGCTACACATTTCACAATGCACATGGACAAAAATAATAACAGTATACCGTACCATATACAAGATACTTAAAACAATGCTTTAAGACATAGGAATATACCCAGTTTTTACCACTGGCTACTGGGCCTGCAGGAGAAGGCAAAAGGCGTGTGTATATATAAATGTGAATTGAAACAGGGCATATTCAAAAACATTTCTCGTTGGAAAGTTTTCTGCACAATGGGCAAGGGTAGACAAAACTTAAAGAAGTTGATATTAGGTCTTATATTACATCGAAAATAAGTGACTTCAAAACTGACAACACATTTTATTCCAGATTTCACCAATAATCCACCCGCCATATATTATTTAATTACCAAAAAAGCTCACCTTGTTTGATTATGTTGCGAGGAGAGCTTGTGAACAAAACAAAAGGCAATGCAACTTTTAATTCGAAAGGTAGAAAAATACTTCGCCCCCAGAACACTTCACCAATTGGATGCAAGGAGATCTGTGGTAAAAAAGTTCCCTCCTCGTTGTAAGAAGTCAAATACTGAGGATATAAATGAGATGTTGGATAAGTTGTCTTCCGCACATATCCTCGACGATGTTCTTTCACCGCGAAACGCGCGACCTTTCAATAGTTCTAACGAAGTAGCAGGAGAGAAAATTCACTCAGCAAACATGTTTGAATTTCAGCATGAGGTTTCTGATGTAGATACTGATTTGGATGAGGCTCAAAGAGACGGAATTGTTGAGCAATCTTTGCAAAGCGATCGATGCAATGAGGAATTTATCTGCCGACTCTCTTCAGAACTATTCAAATGATACATCTACATGCTCACAAGAGGCATCATGCAAAAACAGTAAGGTGCAAAGTTGCAAGCACGAGTTACCTAACAACATGCATCCAGAGGTCCTTGCGAGAATAGATGCTGAGCTAGATGCAGAGAAAGAAATGATCATGGAACAAGTTAGGGCCGAGGTAGAAAAGGAAATGGATAGCGAACTGAGCGACGATGATTTCACATTTGAAGGATTGTCATGCCTTCAACTGTCAGCTCTGAGGGATCGATTTGTGGGGGTGAGGGGAAGGCAAGAGAAGAGGGCCAGGACTGTCCAACACTTTGCACTCAAAAAGGAACAAAAAGTGCGTAGGGGAAGAAAGAAAGCCATAGAACCATCTCTATCATCTTCCATTTCTCTTTCTGGATCACCTCTTCTCCCTTCCACCGCATCTGTTTACTCCCGTCCCCTTCTCGGCTTGCCTTCTCCTTGTTCCCTACCACTTTCATCATCCTCCTCTTCACCTGTCTCCACTTGCCGTGGTGCAGTAGGAGGAACAGAGGGTGAATCAGAAAAAGATGAGGAGAAGGGGGACTTTATTTCTGAAGAGAAATGCGGGTTCGGGGAGTGGGATGCGTGCGAGGAAAGGGAGGAATGGCTAATAAGAAGGATTCAGAGAGAGCGTAGGGAGGGGGAGAAGGTAAGAAGGGAAAGGGAGAGAGAGAAGGAAAGGGAGAAGGAGAGGGAAAGAGAACGCAGGGAATTAGAAAATAGGGAGGCGAGGGAGGGAGAGGGAGAGGCAGAAGCAGAGACTGAGGGAGGACGGTGAGGGCAGACTAGGGAAGGAGGAAAGGAGGGAGGGCAGGGGAGAGAGACAGGGCGTGAGCCGCCTGCAAGATGGCAGCGATCATTTGCTTATCAACCCCTCAGATCCTTCACCTGTTCCCCACCCTCTCGGAAGGGAGGGTACGGTCGGCCAACAGAAGGAGGGGAAGAGAGTGGAAAGGGTTGGCGTGGAAGAAGAGGGGGTGGCGTGGAGCTCCTTCCCCAGGGCTTGAGTGTGCTCCATGAGTTTGACGAGAGGAGTGTCCGAGAGTGGCTGAGACCAGGAGACTCCCTCGTGGTGAGGGTGGATGAGTGGGGACAGAGGGTGTACTGCCTCTGCTCCACCCCAGAGGATCATCGACCCATGATAGGTAGACGCATACTCGTGTACAGCTAGATATACACGCATGACTATACACACATGTGCAACTGAATGCACACACGTTCACACCCCTTCGCTCTCACATCTTACGATAACTTGTATTCACACTTGCTCTTTCATGCCGATACTGTCTCCTCGCCCTCCTCCTTTCCATGATTTGTGTATTCGTTTTTCCACTTGCATTCCTCTTTCTCTGAACTAACCTCTTGAACTGCTATTCGCTTGTCACCTCTTCTTCCACTACCTCCTTTCGCTTTCACCCCTTCTTCTCTCGCTTTCACTCCTTCTCCTTCTTCCGTTTGCATGCATTTGACCCCCTTCCTCATATTACAGCCTGTGACTTATGCGGGGATTGGTTCCATTCAGAGTGCATCAAAGAGGCCACCACCCTTCCCAGCTTCCTCCTTCCGCCACCTCCTTCATCTCCGATCATAGCCCCCTCTTCCCACTCCACTCACACCCCTTCTTCTGTTCGCCCTTCACCACTGTCTTCCTCATCGTCTTCGTTCCCTCCGTCTTCTTCTCCTCTTTCTTCCTCCTCTCGGGCTTCTTCCTCTCACTCCCTTTCTCACTCATCCTCTTCCTCTCCACCCTCTTCCTCTTCAGCTTCCTCTTCCTCTTCAGCTTCCTCTTCCTCTTCATCCTCAGCTTCTCCTCTTTCTCTTATGCCTGGGGACTCCACTCCTGCTGGTCGTTCTTCGTTTGTGTGTCTGTATTGTTCAGAGGACTCTTTGGTTGCGTATAATAGACGAAAAAAGGGAGGCGAGGGACAGGAGTCGAAAGAATGATGAAAGCAAGGCAGAGAAAGAGCAAAATGTAGAGCAGAAGGGCGATGAGAATGGAGGGAGTAAAGGGGAGGTGGAGGGAGAGGCAAATGGAAAGGGTCACGAAGAAAAGAGGGACAGAGAGAAGGAGAGGAGAGTGAAGATGAGAGTGGAATTAGTGATGAAGCAGAAGAGGAAGGCTCTTGTGGAGAAGGAGATGGAGAAACAACGAGGCAAGGAGAGAGCGAATGAGGGAGGGAAGGAGAGTGCAAAGGAGAGTGCAAAAGAGAGTACAAAGGAGAGTGCAAATGAGAGAAGCAAGGAAAGAGAACACGAGGAAACGAAACGAAGGGAAGGAGAAGCAGAGGCAGAGATAAAGGAGGAAACATGCCATGACGTTGAGGAGAAGAAACAAATGGAGGTGGTGGAGGAAGAGGGAGATGGAATAGAAAGAATAAGGGAGGAGGAAGGCGAAGAGACGGGTGGAAAAAAAACTGAGTCAAGCGATGCAGTGCTGATGAGATTGGGGAGAACCCTAGACCTCATCCTTCCCGTCCTCCTCGCCCTTCCTATACTCTCCCCTCAATCATTCCCCGATACTACCGTATCATCCCTTGAATCTCCTCCTTCTCCTTCCTCTCCGTCTTCTTCTCCCATTTCCTCTCCCTTGTCCTCTCCATCGTCCCCCCCTTCTTCCCCTTCATCTTCACCATCTCCTCATTCTCTTTCCTTGAAGAAGAATGGAGTGGAATGGGTAGAAAGTAAAACAAATGCGGAGGGGGGGCAGAGGGGAAAGGACAAGGGAGGGGAGAAGGGCCAGATGAAGGGCAAGATCAAGGGGAGTAAAGAGGAGGGGAGAGAAGAGGGGGAGAAGAGAGGAGAGAGGAGGGGAGAGAGGAGGGCAGCGAGGAGTCTGATGTGACGGTGGTGAATGATTCAGGGAGAGACGTAGTGGTGGTGGCTGATGATGATGAGGATGATACGGTAGAGGGGAGAGCGAGGGCGAAGGAGAGAACAGAGGCCGAGGGAAGGAAGAATCGCAGGAGTAAAGATGCTGGGAGGAGGAAGAAAGGCGATACCGACATAAAAGAAGTCAAGAGAGATGAGGTGCATGCTAAAGAGAGAGAAGAGGGAAGGAGAAGGGGAAAAGGAAGGGGGGAGGGAGGGGAGAGGAGGAGGAGGAGAAAGAGAAAGAGAAAGAGAAAGAGACGGAGAAAGAGCAGGAGAAAGAGCAGGAGAAAGAGAAAGAGAAAGAGAAGGAGAAAGAGAAGGAGAAAGATAATAAGGGGAAGGAAGCGGAGGCAGAGGAGAAGGAGACGGAAAGGGGGGATGATAAAAGCAAGGGGGAGGTGGGCGTGTCTGTGCTGGGTCTTCTGTTGGCAAAAGCTCACCCCGCTCTCCATTCGTCTATACTCTCTTCCCTCCACTCCTCTCCCGTTCTCTCCTTTCCTCATCCCTCACCGTCTCTCGAGGGTGCCTCTTCTACTCCCTCTCTGGTCGGCCCCTTCCCCTCTTCTCTTAGCCCTATCGATGGTTTGCGTGGAAATTTCGTCCATCGCCACTTCTTCTCTCGGACAATACTCCTTCTCCATCGCGAACAGATTATCATCTTTTTCGAATCCAACTGAAGAACCCGCGTCTATTCAGAATGCTGTAGAGTTGCTGGAGAAACTTCTGGAAGAGGCCGAGGAATGCTTCTACGAAGAAAAAAAAAGAGAACAAGTGGAGCGAGAGATGGCGGGAAGAGGCGGAGGGAGGACGAAAAGAAAGAACAAAGAGAGGAGGGAGAAGGAGAAGAGGGAACAAGAGAAGAGAGAGCAGAAGAAGAGGGAGGAGAGGAGAATGAAGAGGGAAGAGTTGGAGAAGAGAAAGTGCAGCTCGGGGAGCAGCGGAGGAAATCAAAGGCTATGCGTGATCGAGGAAGAAGACGAGGGGGCTGTTGTGGAGGAAGAGGAAGAGGAGGCGGAGGGACTTCCCCCTCTTCTAGTGTCCTCCTACTCCCTCCCCTCTCCCAGTCTCCATCCTTCCCTTACTTCCCATTCCATTCCCCACCCTGCTGATGCCTCTAATTCTCCCTCCGCCTCTGCTTCTGCCTCTGATTCTTCCTCTACTGTAACTCCCGATCCTCCCTCTACCTCTGTTTCTGGACCTCTTGCTACTGCTCCCCCTCTTCTCCCTTCTCTCTCTGAGTCTTCTCCCCCTCGTTCTTCCCCTTTCCCTGTTGTTCCTTCTCCCTCTCTCCCCCTCGCCCCTCCCTCATCTTCTTCTCCCCTGTGGAGCCCCAGAGCACAAGCATTTCTTCTCTCTTGGATTGCATTCGCGACAGAGATGAACAGCTCTTCTTCTGCTTCTCTCGTCCCCGCTGACTCATCGCCCAAGGAGTCCCTCCCCGCCCCTTTCACTCTGCTTTGTTTGACGAGGAGATATGGAGACAGACACACTACTACCTGTCCATCAGAGTAAGTGTGCACAGACACATACACGTGCACACATTCGCATGAACACATACACATATACGTACACACAGAGATGCATCCATACACACAACACGCATATAAACGCCATCATCTCTTTCTCTTGCTCTAGCTCTTTCTGCTTCTCTGTCTATTTGTTTCCTTCTTTCTCTTTTTCTTTTTGTTTCTTTTTCTCTTTCTCTCTTTGGATTCCTACTGCGCACGCACTATCTCTATCTGTTGGCACTACCTGGCCTTAGTCGCGGCTCTTTTTGTCATTGCTTTCAATTCGTGTGTGTTTTTTGATTACTCTCGCACGTCATTGCTTGATCGCACCGTTCCCTGGTCTTACATCGTATTATGTCTGTGTCTTCCCTCCCTCTGTCTAACTCTCCCCGCTCTCCTTCTTTCTTCCGTCCTCATCCCCTTCTTTCCTGTTTCACCAGAGCGTGTTTTCTCTTTCGAGAGGCATCCAAATGCCCGCATCCTGCATTTACTCTTACATCAACAGACGATTCACTCCGAGGGTAAGTGATTCTTCTCTTGTTTTCTCTTCTATTTATTTCTCTTTTCTTTTCTTTTCTTTTTCTTTCGCTTCCATTCTCTCCTGTTTCCTTGTCTTCTCTCCCTTTCCCTTGTTTTCTCTCCTTTCCCTCGTCTTCTCTTTTCTCCCCTTATTTTCCCTGTCCTTCTAACTCTATTCAATTTCTATTGTCTTACTCTGTGCTTCTCACTTCCCCGTTGTTAGCTGGCTGAACTGCAATTTAACCTCACTCTACTGTTCAAGTCCCAGTCCTTTCTCTTCCGCCAATACTTCGCCCACCCTTCTTACCACCCCCTTATCCCCCCTGCCTCTTCGTCTGACCTATCTTCTCCCTCTTCCTCCCCCACCTCCTTACCCGTATCTGCTTCTTCAGTTAACACTCCCACCGCCCTCCCTTCACCCCGTGACTATTCCTTATCCCGTTGTTGTGCAGAGGCTATGAACTCATTAGGTGTCCTCTCTCCCCTGCTACGCCCTTCTCCTGGGATGGAGGAACGTAGTAGTGGGCAGACAAAGCGCAAAATACCACAAGGACTACTACGGAGACCAAGCTGTGGTGGAGTCAATCCACTTCGCAATCAACAGGAGAAACCTTTCGTCTTCCCTTCTCACCTTCCCATCTTCCGTTGCCCCTCGCCCTTCTTCTCTCTCACACCCCCACTCCCCTTCCCCTTCTCCTTCGTCTCTTCTTAATGCTCCCGTTACTCAACAAAAAGATAAGGAAGGGAAGGAGAGGAGGGAGAAGGGGGAAAGAAGAGGGAGGAGAAGGAAAAGAACAATGAGAGAAAAGAAAGCACAGCGGAGGGAGAAGAAGGAGGAAAAGAAGGAGGGGAATGGAGAGAGGATGGAGATGGAGTTGGAGGGGGAGAGAGGAAGTGGGGCGAGGACAGCAGAGAATGGGTCGAAGGTGGAAAAAGAGAAGGCGGGGAAGGGAGAGAAGGGAGAGAAAGAGGGAAGGAGAAGAAGGAGGTGGGAGAGGGCTTGGTAACAACAGACAGAAGCCTTCTTCTTCCTTGCCCAACCTCACTTCTTCCTCCTCCTCGTTCTCTTCCTCCTCTTCCTCCCTTTCCTCTTCCTCCTCTTCTTCCTCCTCCTTCGCATGTTCATGTTCCAGTGGGCGTTGTTCGCTGTGTATCCCTCCCCCTCCCCCTCCTTCTTGCCTCTTCTTCGCCCCTCCTTCCTCTCGCAACCCCTCTCTGCTTGAGGTGGAGGAGGAGGCAATGAAGGAGTGTCTAGGAGATCGATTCTCCCCTGCGTTACTGATGCTAGTATCCCTCCCCTCCTCGTAGACATCCAGATTACGAGGACTCTGTTCGTCCCCCTTCCCAACGCTAAGGAGCTCAGGAGGCAAGCCAAAAATAAAAGTAGGCCGTCTTCTTCTTCCTCGGCCCCTGCCCTCTCTCCCTCCTCACTCCGCTTCCTCTCCCTCTGAGGAGGACCCTTCAGCTTCATCTCTTGTCGTTCTCCCTTCTCCTCCGTCTCTTCCTTCCTCCGTGTCAGTCAACCCCTCCCCTACCCCTCGCTTCCTCTCTGCCCTTGCCACTGAGATCTCCTGGAACTCGACTAGGGTCATGGAGGTACACTTCAAATTGAGACCCTACACAGTCCCGTTCTTCCTGGCTATGTCCAATCTCAATTTGAATGACATTTCTTGGGCAGTTGATGACTCTGTCATGAATCTTATGACGCAGTGGCCTCTTCCCTCTTCCTCCTCCTCCTCTTCATCCTCTCCCTCTTCCTCCTCTTCCTCTTCTCTCTCCTTGCCGTCTTCTTCCCCTCTCTTCCTTCATCCTCTGCTTCCGTCCCTCCTCTCTTCCACCCTGACTGCCTTGCTTCTTCTCTTTTGCACCTAGTTCCTCGTCCAGTCCCTCCCTTCCTTACTTCTATCTCTTCCTTATCTTCCTCAGTATCTTCCTCCCTCCCTTCCACTATCTCTCCCACCTCTGCCTCCTTCACATCTTCTCGCTCCTCCTCTTTGTCCCCCTCCCTCATTAGTGAGCCCTTGAAATGTGTATCTCACTCCCCCTCCTCCGTCTCCGTCACTCGTCCCCGTCCCCGTCCCCTTCACTCTCCCTCTCCCAGACCTCTCGGAGAGACCTTGGCTCAAACCCTGCCCTTCCCTCCGCCTTTCACTTGCTTGGATTCTCCTTCCTTCCCCCTCCCCCTAAGAAAAACAGAAAGACACCGCGCGCACATTCCTCCACTCTCCCCCCTTCCCCTTCCACTTCAGCTTCCTCTTTGCCTTCGCCTCCCCCTTTATCTTCCTCTTATCCCCTTCGTCTTCCCTCTCTTTCAGCTGCAGGGAGGACTGGTCTTCATCTGTAAAACAACCCATGCGACACGTAGCCATGAGCAAGTGGGAGGCTGGATCCATTCCCCCTCGTCCTCTCCTCGGTACTCGAGGTTGCCGTCCTCCTCTCCTCCGCTCATCTCCTCCCCCCTCCTCCCTCTCCCTCCCTCCTCCCCTCAGAACAGAACAGGATGGCTTCGGTGAGGGATGGGGCGTCAGAGGACCAGGCAGAGACAGGGAGAGGAGGGAATGTGAGCCGTAGTTATTCTAGCGTAGATTCTGAGAAGGTTAAGAAGGAAGCGAGTGTGATTGATATCGAGAGGATTAGAGGGAAGTGTGCTCGTGGTCGAAGGACAGAGAAAGGAGAGAATTCGCATTCGGATTAGGCGCTGACCTTCTATCACTCATTGCCCTCCCTTCCTTTCCCTCTGCTCCTGCCTCTTCCTCTTCGTCTTCCTCATTCTCTTCATCTTCTCTCTCTCCCTCTGCCTCTCTCCCTCTGCCTCTCCCTCTGCCTCTCCCTCTGCCTCTCCCTCGCCTCTCCCTCAGCCTCTCCCTCTCCCTCTCTCTACCTCTCCCTCTCCCTCTCCCACTCCCTCTCCCTCTCCCTCTCCCTCTCCTCTCCCTCTCCCACTCCCTCTCCCTCTCCCTCTCCTAGTTTCTCCTCTCCTCCTCTCTCTATTACTGTGGAACAAAATCCTTTGTTTTCTGTCTCGTCCTTCGTCTCCTCCATCTCATCTTCCTCCCTCTCCTCCACCCTCGCTTCCGCCCTCTCCCCCTCCCTCTCCTCCACCTTCTCCTCCTCCCTCTCCTCCCTATCGTCTTCTTCTCTCACCTCTATCTCTCCCCCTCTTCTTCTTTCTCCAGCTTATCTTCCCTGTCTCCTCGATCATCTCCTTCTCCTTCCCCTTCTCCTTCCCCTTCTCTGTATCGCAAGTACATAACTTACTCTACAATTCCATCATCTTTGTCCTCTTCCTCCCCTACTTTCCCTTCCTCTTCTTCACTCACTCTCCTTCTTCCTTGCCTTCCTACCTCTAATTCTTTTCCTGAACCTTCTTTTTCTCCTTCCTCATACATCACTCTTCCTTCTTCTGCATCCCTTCCTTCCCACTATCCCTCTCTCTCTCTCTACTCTCCTTCTTCTTCCGCTCCTTCCTCGTATATTCCCTTACCCTCTCTGACCCTCTCCACATCTTATGTCCCTCTTTCCTCTTTTTCTCCCTCTTCCTCCCTC
>JAWNMU010000369.1:0-148278 GCA_035043665.1 Drosophila quasianomalipes
GAGCGTATTGCTAAGAAAAGAAGGAAAAAGAAAGAAAGAAAGGAGAAGGAAGAAGGAGAAAGGAAGAAGAAGAAGGAAGAAGGAGAAAGAGAAGAAGAAAAATAACAAGTGAATTCCTCTTTGAGTCTCCACTACATGTCGGCCAGATCGCTGATGCATAGGCTTCTGCGTTTGTGATTGTTTGTGAATTGTTGCGTACAGACTGATGCATATGAGGCTAACAGTGGTGTTCAGCGCTGCAGAAGGAAGGGGCTCTTTCCTTAGCTGATACTAGTTGAAATAAAAGAGTGTGAATTTCTTCCATGGTGCCTATGCTATATTTTTTCGCAGCTGGTAGCAGTGAATGCGAGCTCTTCAATGCAAATAAATCTCGTTGATACGTGAAAGTGTACAGCACCTCATCTTCTCGTGCGCTGCTATCACCGACGAGCTCTCTGAGTATGCGCAGTTGTCTGTAGTCTTCTTTCCCTTTTCGACAGCCACGTAGTCTACCCAGTCGTCCTGGGGGAAGACGCGCGGACAATCACATCTGCGAAACACGGTTCACGAACACCGGTATCTCTGAGCAAGAAGCCCTGATTCAGTGGAAGAGTGGGGGTGAGCGGACTGAAATGAAAACAGAGAAAGAATGCATGTCCAGTGAACTTACTGAACGTCTGTTTATTACTCGTATTATTTATTCGTTCATTTCTCCACTGGTTTGTAAAATATTACGCGCACTTGCTCAACAATATGGCTTCAACAGCAGCGTGTATATACTTAGTGTCATTGTGGTTGAGCTACTTGTAACATCTGTTGTGGAAAAATGAATGGTTTAAAATACATGTTTAGAAATATGAATGATTTCTTAGATGTTTCAACAAACCACATTCCCTCTCTTTCTTATGTTGGAGTAGTTGAATGGGTCGGCCTCGTTTCCAGGCGCTCAAATGCTCCACAATCCCGGAGTATTTGTTACCCCAAGAGCAACGCTATTGGTTACTGCTGTATGTGTGTATATATGTGTGTGTATATATGTGTGTGTATGTATGTGATATTATGCGATGCATACTTGCATAATCAAAGTGAAGAATTGTGTTTACTCGAAATAACGTTAAGGCGCAATAAACTTAAGGCGTTTTAATGAACTCCATCAGATCGGCGTTGATTGTAGGGAAAGGGGAGAGGAGAAGGACAAGAACAACGTAGGACTATGTATGGTATATAGTATACAAGCTTGTATATATATTATATCTGTGTATTTCTGCATGCATGTGAACTTTATAGATCATACGTATACACATATACAAACGCTGAGGCAAGTATTGGCGGAAAAATAAGACAAAGGAAAAGAAATAGAAATAGAAAAAGAAAATAAAGGAACACGCAATAAAACATAACATAATGCAAATAATAAAAAGAAAGAAAAGAAGAAAAAGAAGAAAGGAAATAGAAGTGTGTGTATATATGCAAATTCAAACGGAAAGTCAAACCGATAAGTCAAACTGAAAAGTCAAACTGACCGACAAGTGAATACTAAAAAGTGAGAAATAACAAGTGAAAAGTGAAAAGCGAAAAGTGAAAAGTGAAGTGAAAAGTGAAAAGGTTAAACTATGTATACGGACGATAGAAAATAAACAAAAGGAAGGGAGAGGAAGGAGGAGGGAGGGAGGAGGGAAGGGGAGGGGAAGAGAGGGGGAGAGAGAAAGAGAGAGAGCATGTTCTAAATTATATACGGTTGAGAAGGAGAAGAAATGAAGAGGGTAATAGAGAGGGGACCACATGGAAAGAAAGTAAGAGGAGGGAAGGAAGGAGGGAAGGAAGGTGAAAGAAAAGGAGGGGAGGCGGGAGGGGGAGAGGGAGAGAAAGGGAGGGAGATGAAAGAAGAGGATAACGACACGAGTAGATGTGTGGTGGTTTTGATTGTGTGAAGAACCGTCGGCATCTTACCACGTCGAACTGATTGGAATGCCTTTTGAGCGTCTTCACTCCTGGCGAAGAGGGGGACGGAGGTAAAGCAGAAGCATAGTTATGCATATACACAAGTTAAGCGCGGGACTGGGAGAAGAGAGAGGGGAAGAGGAAGGAGGAGGAGAGGAGGATGAAAGATAGAGATAGCAGCAGTGGAAGAAGAAAAGAGGGGGTCAAGGGAGAAGCAAGGGAGGAGGGCGAGGGCAAGCACGCAGAGAAAGAACGAGAAAACAGATGGGATACGGTAGCTCCCTTTCTTCTCTCTCTCCTTTTCTCTTCCTACTCCTTCTCCTTCCCCTTCCCCTTCTCTCTCCTTCTCCTTCTCTCATTCTTCCTCCTCCTCCTCTTCCCCTTGCTCTTTTTTTCTTCGATTTCATTCTCTATTTCTCTCTCCCTCTCCCTCTCTTCCTCCTCCTCCCCATCCTCTTCTTCTTCCTCTTCCTCGGCTCCCACTCCTCCTTCTCCTCCCTCTACTCCTCCTTCTTTTATCCTCCTCCGTCTCCCCACCCCATTCTTTGGCGGATACTCCCACTCCCACTCCCATATTCCGTCCTCTTCCTCCTCTTCTCCTCCTTCTCCTCCTTCTCCTTCTCCTACTCTGTTCATTCCTCCCCGCGTCTGCTTCTTCATTTCTTCCTTTTCCACAACTGCTCTCGCGCTCTTCTCCCATTGCTTGTACTGCTCTCCTCCATCAGATACGACTCTAGTCTTTATCACAGTCTTGAACATTCTCAATTTGAAAGAGTTTCCAAATATCTCGCTTCCTACGCTAATATTCAAATCCACGCAGAAAGAAGAGGAGGAGGAAGAGGAAGAAGAAGAAGAGGAAGAGGAGTGTGCTGTCTGGCATGCCACGCATCGAATACATAGAATTCGTTTCCAAAGGGGGCATCGGGGGTCGAGCAGAGGGAGAAGAGGAGGAGACGGGAGGAAGAGACAACGGCTATCTGGGACTTAAACATCCTCGTCTCGGACGGTCCGATGGGCGCATCGAGGGGAGATACCTGACTCAAGCGACGAATAAGCACCAAGTCCACCGCACCCTCTCCTCCTCCTCCTCCTCCTCCTCCTCCTCCTCCTCCTCCTCCGTGTGCGTGTATTCTCCAACCCTTTTTTTTGCAAAACTGATTGACGGAAGGAGGAAGGACTGCCTTCTCCCACCTCGTTATTTTGACGTCTTTGCCACCCGAGAGGGAGGAGAAGGAGGAGTAGGGGAAGAGCGCGTGGTCAGCGAAGAAAAAGAACCAGAAGTGAGAGAGAGGGATGGGGAATGTGCATCGGAGAACCTCCGTCTCCTCGCCCATGTTCATTGAGTCGCTCGGTCCTTCCTTTTGGAAGTCAATGGAAGGAGAGAGAAAGGAACGGTGGGACTTACCACACGGCACCTCTTCCCACTCCCCTTCCTTCCCTCCCTCCCCCTCTTCTCTTTCTCTTTTGCTC
This sequence comes from Drosophila quasianomalipes, assembly GCA_035043665.1. NCBI lineage: Eukaryota > Metazoa > Arthropoda > Insecta > Diptera > Drosophilidae > Drosophila > Drosophila quasianomalipes. The sequence continues at coordinate 3,391 of JAWNMU010000369.1, forward strand.
TTCCTCCTCTCCTCTCTACTCTCCTTCTCTTCCTTTCTCTGGGTATCTTTTTCTCCACTATTTTCTCCCTTTTCACCTTCCTTTTCCTTTTCTTTTTCATTTTGATCTTCCTTTTCTTTCTCGTCCTTCTCCCTCTCTCTTTCCCTTTCTTTTCATCTTCTTCTCTTTCCCTTTCCATTTCTTTCTCTCTTTCTGCGTAAGTTCTTTTGAATTCGCTCCATACCTTCTGTATAGAATGGAAGGCATCTGAGGGGGAAGGGAAGGAAGAAATGAGTGGGACGACTTGGATAAAGAAATCACTATCGAAACGGACGAGGAAGAGGGGGGAGAGAAGGAGAAGGGGAAGGAGGAGGCAGAGAGGAAGGAGGCAGAGAGGTAGGCGGAGGAGAGGGGGAAGAAGAAGAGGAAGAAGGAGAAGAAGAAGGAGAAGAAGAAGGAGAAGGAGGAGAAGGAGAAGAAGAAGAAGCAGGGGGTATAGTGGAAAAAGGAGAAGAGAAGGGGTGGAGAAGGAGGGAGATAAGGAAGTGAAAGGAGAGAAAGGAGAAGTGAAAGGAGAAACAGACGATATGTCACTTAGAGGAATGCGGAGGAGGGTGCGGTGTCCAAAAACTGAAGAATAGAAGCAAAGGAGGTTGGGGGAAAGAAGGAGAATGCCTGGGAGTGATAGGACGGATCCGAAAGAACAGGGAGAAGAGAACAAAATACGTTCCGATGGAGAAGTCTTGAAATGCCTGTGGAACCACAACTCACGAGGGGATGGAGGGGGAAGCGAGGGGGGAGGGCAGAAGACGAAGGAGGGGAAGGGGAAGAGGAGGAGGAGGGGGAAGAGGAGGAAGAGGAGGATGAGGAGGAGGAGGAAGGGGAAGGAGAAGGGAGGAAGGAAGGTCAGAGGTTGAGGGAGAAGGAGGGGAAGGAGAAGAAGAAGGGGAAGGGGAAGGGGGAGGAAGAGAAGGGGTAGACGAGGAAGAGGGAGAAGAAGAAGAGGGAGAAGAAGAAGAGGAAGAAGAGGAAGAGGAGGAAGAAGAAGAAGAAGAGGAAGAAGAAGAATATGAAGAGGAAGAAGAATCATTGTATGCCAAGGAAAACATCAAATTGAGACCGGCAGACAACACTGAAAGAGGGGAAGAGAGAGAAGGAACGAAGAGAGAGGAAGAAGAGGAAGAAGAGGAGGAGGAGGAGGAGGAGGAGGAGGAGGAGGATGTAGAAGAAGAGGGAGAAGAAGAGGGAGAAGATGAAGAAGAGGAAGAAGATGAAGAGGAAGAGGGGGAAGAGGAGGAAGAGGAGGAAGAGGAGGAAGAGGAGGAAGATGAAGAAGAGGAGGAAGAGGGGAGGGGAGTGGAAGAAGAGGAAAGAGAAGAAGGAGAAGTGGGAGACGAGGGAGAGGGAGAGGGAGAGGGAGAGGTAGAGGGAGAGGAGAGAGGAGAAGGAGAAGGAGAAAGAGAAGATGAAGATGAAGATGAAGAAGAGGGGGAGAAGAGGAGAAGGAGACGAGAAGGAGAAGAAGGAGAAGAAGGAGAAGGAAGGAGAAGAAGGGGGAGGAGGAGAAGAGGAAGAAGGAGAGGAAGGAGAAGAAGGAGGAGGAGGAGAAGAGGAAGAAGGAGACGGAGAAGGAGAGGGAGACGGGGAGGGAGGAGAAGGAAATGAAGAGGGAGGAGAAGGAGAAGAAGGAGAAGAAGGAGAAGGAGAGGAAGAAGGAGGAGGAGAAGAAGGAGAAGAAGGAGAAGGAGAAGAAGGAGAAGGAGAAGAAGAAGGAGAAGGAGAAGAAGAAGGAGAAGAAGTAGAAAGAGGAGAGGAAGGGTTCGGTCGGTAATAGTCGTGGATTATGGAAGACGAGAACTTGGTTATTTTCTCCCTTTCACTTGCAGGGAAAATATCTCTGGATGAAAGATTTGAATCTCCATCGTAAGAGATATTTATAGATCCACGACGAGATTTTTGTGGAAAAGAAGGGGAAGGGGAGGGGAAGGGAAGGAGAAGAGGAAGGAGAAGAGGAAGAAGGCGAAGAGTAAGAGGAAGAACGAGAACGAGAAGGAGAGGACGAAGGAGGCAAAGAGGAAGGAGAGAGATAAGAGGAAGGAGAAGAAGAAGGGGAAGAGGATGGGGAAGGAGAAGAAGAAGGAGAAGGAGAAGGAGAAGGAGAAGGAGAAGCAGAAGCAGAAGAAGGAGAAGGGGAAAGGGAAGGGGAAGGGGAAGGGGAAGGGGAAGGAGGAGAGGAAGGAGAAGGAGAGGAAGGAGAAGTAGAGGACGATGTGATCTTCGAAATATCTCTCGTTTCTCTCTCGTTCCGATCTTGTACTCCTCCTTTTTCCTCCTCTCTCTTTTCCTCTCCTTCCCTTTCCTTTTCTTCCTCCTCCTCCTTCTTTTCCTCTTCCCTCCCCCCTTCTCCACATTCCTCCCCCATCACCCTCTCTTCGTTTCTCCTCCTCGTCAGACTCAAAATATCTAGCGTGAAAAGATCGAGTCCCGTTCAAAGTGAAACGCATGGGGGAGGAAGCACCCTCATCGCGTGCCCCCGTCTCTCCTTCTCCTCCTACTTCCTCTCCTTCTCCTTTCTCTCTCCTTCTTCTGCCTCTCTTTCTCCTTCTCCATCTCCCTCCTCTCCTGCTCTCTCTCCTTTCCCTTCTTTCTTCTTCCTCCTCTTCTTCTCTCTCTCCTCTCCCTCCCCATCTTTCTTTTTCTCCAAGTGTTTGTTTACTTCAAGTTGAGAATCAGGTGAATCCAGAAAAGAAGAGGAAAAAGAAGAAGAGGAGGGGAAGGGAGGAAGGGAGAGGAAGATGAAGGGGGAGAAGAAGAGGAAGAAGAGGAAGAAGAAGAGGAGGAGGAAAGGGGAGAGGGAGAAGAGGAAGAGGGAGAGGGGGAAGAGGAAGAGGGAGAAGAAGAAGAGAGGGAGAAGGAGGAGGGAGAGGAAGAGGGAGAGGGAGAGGGAGGGAGAGGGGAGGAGGAGGGAGAGGGGGAGGGGGAAGAGGAAGGAGAGGAGGAGGGGAAGACAGAGGACGAGGGAAGAGAAGAAGAGGGGGAGAGGGAAGAGGAAGGAGGAAATGAGGAACGAGATAATTCATCGCGTTGACATCCTTCTATCCCTTTCTCTTTCTCTTTCTCTTTCTCTTTCTCTTCCTCTTCCTCTTTCTCTTTCTCCTCTTCTGTCTCTGTTTTTCCTTCTTCCTCCTTTCTCTCTCCGCTCTCTCCTTTCCTCTCATTCGTCTCCTCCGTCTCTTCTCTCTATGCTTGAAAAGCAAGTGGAAGAAGAGGAGGAAGAGGAGGAGGAAGAAGGGGACAGGTAAGGAGGAGGAGGAAGGAAGGAAGAAGGAGAAGAAGAGGGAAGGGGGATGAGGAGGAGGAGGAGGAGGAGGAGAAGGGAGTTGTGGGCAGAAAGCGGCGACGAAGGCGTATAACTGTTGTACATCCAGGGCAGATACGATCCAGCGGTGGCTGCCTGAGCAAGCTACAACGGAGTACTTCCTTTCCGAAACTACGTACTCTCCCTCGTCCCCTCCTTCACTCTCTTGGTCCCCCTTCCTTTCTCCTTCTGGCTCTCCCTGCTCTCTCTCCCTCTCACTCCTTGTCTCTCCCATCCCTTCTCTCCCACTAACGCTTCTACCCCTCTCCCTCCCCGGTGTTTCCACTCCCCTCTCCACCCCCAACTCTTTTTCCCTCTCCCTTTCTCTTTCTCTTTGTTTCTCTTCTGTCTTCATTCCGAAAGCCTCTGCCACCGTTGAATTTATATTCGAAATGAATTCAACTCGAGGAACAGACGACAGCCTCACCGACTGCAAGTAATTAGAGCCTCCCACAGATGTTGGCTTCTCCTGGAACACACGCAGACGCACGATGCTTTTGCCTCCTCCCCCACCCAACCTCCCTCCTCCTGCCCCTGCTCCTGCTCCTCCCGACCCGGCTCCTCTTACTCTTACTGGGACGTAGTCAATTATCACATACCTCTTAACCCACTGGAAACTCCCCGGGAACCACCCTTCGCAACCATGTACATGTAGTTCTGGAACGCAACCACCGGCTGCAGTGGGGAAGAGGAACTCGACCCTCCTCCTCCAGATACAGGGGTAAACATAAACATTGTCTGTGTGGAAATACAGCCAGAAAATCCAGAAAAACTTTGTTAATTACACACTATTTCCATTGCATGCACAAAAAATAGAGACAGCACGGATATGTGGGGGATATGTTTTAGTGGATAGGAGAAAAAAAATGAAATGAAAAAAGAACAGGGCAACAACAAAAAAAAAGAAAGCGATGGGTGGCATGAAATGATGATGTATCCTCAACTCTGTTATATTCTCATTCTGATTGTCCAACGTACAACCTACCTTTCAATTTCCTAGAAGATATGCGTTATCAAGCACTGTTCCTTCTACTGGATTGGGGAAGGATACGTTCGTATGTTGTGCTGTTGCTTAATTTTTAAGTGATTTTTCCTAGGCTTGGTCTTGCTGTTCCTGTCGTATTTTTTTTGCTTTCTTGCACGTCTGTATCATCCAAATTGAGAACCCCACTGTTCTGCAAATAGATGGGATTGTTCCGTAAAACTTTCGAAATTAATAAATAAAAGCGTTTATAGTATGTTATTTTCAATGCTGCGCGGATATGTCAATTACATATTCGTCGGTATATCTGGTTTTATTCGAAAGTGATAGGGAGTGAATCGTAACATCGATGTAGAGTAGAGGAAGTCTTCATTCTCTTGTAATTCTTGCTATGAATGATTATAGGTTTCCTCCAAAAAAAAGAAATATATATATATGTAAACTTGCATCAATACGTGGCATAGAAGAAAACTGACTTAATGATGTATATGGCGCATGTGCGCATATGTCCATATGTCCATAAACAATACAATGCGTAGTTGAGCGTGTGGGTTTTGTTCTGACTATGGAATTAAACCATGGTATGCACTTTGCCAACCTAAGCAGTCGAGCGACAGTTCCAAAGACGTATGACAAACCACTAACGATTTGGAACTACCTTCCCAGCTGGGTGGAGTACATGCGTGCATGTGTGTTGGGTGGCGTGGAGGCATATGAAGAAATGGATGTACTATCGGAGGTACCTGGGTTCCTCCCCTTTTCGTCGATGACTCTCGTACTCAGCCCATCAGGGCATGGGAAGACCTCTCTCCTGAGAGCGCTGGGGGGAGGATGGAGTTGGATGAGGCCCAAGGCCCTCGCATTTGGATGCAGGAGGAAAGAGGCGAGGAAGAGCAAGAAGAAGAGGGAAAGATAGAGAAGGGGGAGGGAACGTGGGGGAGGAAGAGGGAGAAGGAGACGGAGAAGGGGACGAGCTTCGGGGAGGTGAGGAAGATGTTAAGGAGGGAGACGGTGTTCGTCTCGCAAGTAGATCAATTAGTGCCCTCTCTCACTGTCCACGAAACGCTATTATTCTCCGCGATCTCTGAGATTTTATCAAGAGAAAACGAAAGTAGAAGCAAAGGGAGGCAAAGGGTAACGAGACGTAGGGAAGGAGGAAGTAAAGGGGGAAGGAAAGGCGAGAGAAGAAGGGGGAAAAGAGGGGGGGGGGAGAAAAGGAAGGAGGAGAAGAAAGGGAAGGAGAAGAGGAAGGAGAAGATGAAGGAGATGAAGAAGAGGAAGGAAGTGAAGGAGAAGAGGAAGGAGGTGAAGGAGAAATAAGGTTATGGAAAGAGGCAGAGAGGATAGTGCAGGTAGTTATACGTGGGTTGGAGCTGGAAGGCCTAGAAAACTCTCTCGTGGGTGAGGTTTCGGGGGGACAGAGGAGGAGAGTGAGTGTGGGAGAAGGAATAGCTCGGGCCTTGAGTATTAAAAGACTGCAAACAAAGGAGGGACTGAGGGGAGATAGAGGGAAAGAGCGGGGGGGGAGAGCGGGGGGAGGAGGGTGTAGGGAGAAAGAGAAGGGGCGAGAGGGTGGGAGAGAAGGAGAAGCAGAGGGAGAAGCAGAGGGGAAGGGAGAGGAACAGGAAGAGAGAGGAGAAGGGAGAGAGGAGAAGGGAGAGGGAGAATGGGAGAGAGAGGAAGAGGAGGGGAGAGAGCGAGGGAGAGGAAAGTTCTGCTTTTGGATGAAGTTTCGAATGGACTTGATTCCGCGACTATCTCTTCCCTCCTCTCCTTCCTCTCTAGATGGGTTAAAGAGGAGGAGGGGGAGTCTCAATTTGAGTGGGAAGAAGAGGAATCCCGATTTTATTGTGAACAAGAGAAATCTCAATTCGAGTGTGATAGATCCGTGGAGGAGAGAGAACGGGAAAGGGAAAGGGAAAGTGAAAGGGGGAGGGATGAGGGGGGAAGAGGAAGAGGAAGAGGAAGAGGGAGAGTGGACGCAGACTAGGGGAGCGAAAGGAGGAAGAGAGAGGACGGGAGAGGAGAAGGAGGGAGAAGAGGAGAAGGAGGGGAGAGAGAGAGAGAGCGAGAAAGAGAGAATGATGAGGAGGTGGAGTGGAGGGAGGAGAAAGAAAGAAAGGAGAAGAAGGGGAAGGGAGAAGGGAAAGAGGAGGGAGGGAAAGGGAGGGCAAAGGGAGAGGGGAGGGAAGGAAAGGGAAAGGGAAAGGGAGAGTTGTTGTATGTACACTGCAGCAACCCTCTTCTTCTGTAATGAAGTGGTTTGAGTGGTGTATCTGCCTACAGGAAGGAACAGTCGTATATCAAGGGTAAGATACACATACACATACACATACACATGCACATACACCCACACATACATGTAACATACACATACACCTATACATGCACATACACATTCACATCTTACTCCCCCTCACTCTCCCTCACTCCCCCCTCTCCTCTCCCTTTCCTTCCCTTTTCCCTCCCTCTCCCTCCCCTCTCCCTCCCCTTTCCCTCCCCTTTCCCTCCCCTTTCCCTCCCCTTTCCCTCCCCTTTCCCTCCCCTTTCCCAGCCCTTGTAATGAGCTTGAGTCCTACCTTTGTTCCCTCGGCTTGCTCTGTGAACCGGGTGTTGACTTCGTTGACTTTGTCGTCCAGTGCCTCTCCTCCTTCCCCTTCCCTCCTTTCCCTCCTTTCCCTCCTTTCCCTCCTTCGTCCCCCTCACCTTCGCCTCTCCTCCGTTCCTTCCTTTCGTTCCTCCGCTTTAGCCTCCTCCTCTTCTTCTCCCAAATTCCTCTCCTCCTTCTCTTCCTCTTCCTCCCCTTCCTCCCCTTCCTCCCCTTCCTCTTCCTCTTCCTCCTCTTCTTCCTCCCCGTCCTTCTCTATTTTCAATTGCTCCCTCCGTTCCACTTTCTCTTCCCTCCGCTCCTCCTTCTCCTCTTTCACTTGCTCATTCTCCCTCTTCCTCCGCTTCACCCTCCTCCTCTCCCACCGAGAGTTGAAAATTCAATCAAGAGATAGACAAGGTCTCTCTTCCCGTGCAATCACAGCTTTAATTATTGGACTCGTATACGGCACTCTCTACTTCCACACCGCCTCCTCCTCCTACTCTATCCGCATCGTTCTTCTAGCGATGATATCCTACCAAACCTCTGCCTCTACTATCCCGGACTTGTCCTTCTCCTCCTCCCTCTTCCCCTCTTACATGTCGTTCATTTCTCACTCTTCCTTCTCCCCTCTCTCTGCCTCTTTCGCCTCTCTCATTTCCTGCATCCCCCTCTGCCTCCTAGACAATCTGTTGATAATCCCCCTCTCCTACTTCCTCTCCGGCGCAACCCCTTCTCCCTCCGCCTTCTTCGTCTGTTTCTTTACCTGTTTTTTTCAAACTGTCCTCTTCTCCTCCTTCTTCCGCCTTCTCTCCTGGTCTTTCTTCCTCTCGCCTTCAACCAGAGAATCCCTCTCCTTCTTCTCCATTAGCCTTGGAGTTATTTTCTGTGGTTTTTATGTGACTCAACAATCCGCCCCCACCTTCATGCGCTGGTTATTCTGGCTCTCTCCGTTCTTCTGGACTACTCGTTCCCTCGCTATAAACGAATTCTCCTCCTCCCGCTACTCTTCTATTGTCGAGGGACAAAGGATAGGAGATATCTACATGAAGGCGATGGGAGTGGAAGGAGGGACCGCATTCATTTACCTTTCATGGGTGTTCCTCTTAGTCGCAGCGGCATGTCTTACATTCATGCATGCAGGTGTGATGTACTTTGCGTCTACGAAGACGAGCACAATAGGCACTATAAGGAGAATGGGAAGTACCGGTGAACGATGGAGGGAAAGAGAAGAAAGCGGGGAAGGGAAGCGAGGAATGGGAGAGGAAGGGAAAGGAGGCGGGGAGGAAAGTGGAGGTGAAAGGGGGGAATCCGAAACGGAGTGATGGAGAAATATAGAGGAATAGGGGAGGAAGAGAGGGGTAAGGCGAAGGAGGACGGACGCGGAGATGGAGTGGAGTGGAATGTTCAAATTGAGAACAACCGAAGCGAAGAGGAAAAAGAGAGGAAAGAAGGAGAAAGGGAAGAAGAAAAAGAAAAGGTAGAGAAAAATATGAGGGGGGGAGAAAGAGAGAAAGAGATGTAGAAGAGAGAGAAAGAGAAGAGAGACAAGGAGAAAGAGAAACGTTAGATGAAAGAGAAGAGAGAGATGAAAGAGAAGAGAGAGAGAAAGATGGGCTGAGGGGTGCATTAGTTCTAGAGAACGTATTTTACTCCTTTAAAAGCAACAAAAACAACAACAACAACAACAGCATCAACAATAGCAACTCGTCGCGTCTCTCTCTCTCCCACCCCCTTCCCTGTCACAACCCTTGCCCTCTCACTCTCTCCCGCGCTGCTCCCCCTCTCGTTCATACGTACTACAAAGGGTGAGTGGGGTAGTTGAGGGCGGAGAGCTCCTGGCCTTGGTGGGACCGTCTGGGTGCGGAAAGACCACTCTCCTCAACATCATCGCACAAACATACAACATGAGGATGACGAAAGGAAGAGGAAAAGAAGAGGAAGAGGAAGAGGAAGAGGAAGAGGAAGAGGAAGAGGAAGAAGAAGAGGAAGAAGAAGAAGAAACGGAAAAGGAAGGATGGGAGGAAGAACGGGAAGAGAAGAGGAAGGGGAAGGAGAAGGGAAAGAGAAAGGAGAAGGGAAAGAGAAAGGAGAAGGGAAAGAGAAAAGGGGAGAGGGACGCAAGAGGAGGATTTATAGAGGGAAGGGTCTCTATCGGACAAGCAACCATAGTGGGGAAGAAGAGCAAACGAGAGAGAGAAGGAGGAAGAGGAGGAGGAAGAGGAGGAGGAAGAGGAAGAGAGAGAGGTGCGGAGGCATAGCCTTTGTAGAGCAAGACGTGTGTTTGTTTCCGTTTGATTCTGTCTATGAGTCATTCATGTTCGCTTACAGGATGGGCAGGGAAAATAGAAAGAAAGAGAAGGATAGGGAAAGTGCAAAGGAATATAGGAAGGGGGAGAAGAGGGGGAGTAAAAGGGAGGGGAAAGGGGACGAGAGGAAGGAGGAGGGAAGTGAAGGGAGAAGGAAAGGAGAAGGGGAAGGGGAAAGAGAAGGGGAAGGGGAAAGAGAAGGAGAGGCAGGATGGGAGGATGAAGATGTAGAACAAGGGAGAACGACGAAAGAATATTCCCGAGAAAAAGGAGAGCAAGAAGAGGAAGAAGAGGAAGAAGAGGAAGAAGAGGAAAAAGGAAAAGAAGGAGAAAGAGAAAGAAGAGAAGGAGGAAGAAGAGAAGATGTGGAAGATGGAGAGCTTTACGTATCCGAAGTACTGAGCTTGTTGGGTCTTTCTCACGTTAAGCATTGCATATGTGGTCTGCCGCCCGCCTCCTCCGTGTCCTCCGCATCCTCCTTCGCCTCCTTTGGCAGCTTATCTCCCTCACAGTACAAGTGTGCATGCATTGGCATCGTTCTTCTCTCCCGCCCCTCCCTCCTCCTCGTAGACGAACCCACGACCTCCCTCGACTCTTCCTCTGCCTTATCAGTCGTCTCCGCCCTCCGCTCCGTCTCTCTCTCCCTCCGCATCCCAGTTGTTTGTACGATCCACCATCCCAGTTCAACCGTCCTCTCTTTATTTCACAAAACACTGATCCTCTCTCCCTTCGGATTCCCCCTCTTCTTTGGCCCGATTATTTGTCAGCAAAGGGAAAGGGGAGGGGAGGGAGAGGGGAAGGGAGAGGGGAAGGAGAGAGAGAAACATAAGGAGGGGAAGTAAGGAGGAAGAAGGTGAGGGAGAGAAAGGGGACGGGGAAGAGAAGCAAGTGAACGGAGAGGAAGAGAAAGGCCCAAGAGAACGCATCTCTCTCTCCTCTTCCTCCTCCTCTTCCTCCTCCTCCTCCTCCTCCTCCTCCTCTTCCTCCTCCTCTTCCTCCTCCTCCTCCTCCTCCTCCTCCTCTTCCTCCTCCTCTTCCTCCTCTTTATCGTCCTCCCCACATTCGTCCTCCTCTTCCTCTTCCCACTCCTATTTTTCTTCTTCCTCGCTTCCGTTAGTAGATTTTTTCACTTCTCTACATTCCTCCCACCCACTCCTCTTCCACTCCTCTTCCTCTCCCTCCTCTCCCTCCTCTCCCTCCTCTCCCTCCTCTCCCTCCTCTCCCTCCTCTTCCTCCTCCTCTTTTCCTCCTTTTCTTCCTCACCGAAACCCCATTGAGTGGTGCTTGGATGTCATCCACTTGGTCTCATTTCCTCCTTCCCCATCCTCTTCCTCCTCCTCCCCCTCCTCTTCCTCTTCCTCTTCCTCCTCGTCCTCTTCTTCATCCTCCCCTTTCCCTCCTCCTTCTTCTTCCCCTTCTCTTCCCCCTTCCTCCTCCTCTCTCCCTCCTCTCCCTCCTCTCCCCCCCTCCTTTGCTTTTCTCTAATTGCAGAAGCATTTAGACGAACGGCAACATGGAAAAGAGAAAAAGATCTGATCATCAAGTCGAAAGAAAGAAGGGGAAAGGAAGGAGGAAGGGAGAAAGAAAAGGAGAAAGAAAGAAAGAAAGAAAGAGAGAAAGGAAAAAGAGAGGAAGAGCGAGTGCGAGAGAAGGAGGAAGAAAATCCTCTCCTTCCTCTTCGATTCCTTCCCAAAGCTTCTCCCTCTCCACTCGTCCCCCCTCCTCTTCCTCCCCCTCCCCCTCTTCCTTCCCCCTGGTTCTGTCTTTAGAAAAAAGCGTGCATTATTGGTCCATTCAAATTGAGAAGTACCTCCTCCTGCAGCGTCGGATGTTTCGATGCTACTCCTATAACCCTTCCTTCCTCTTCAGCAGACTCTGCCTCTGTCTCTTTTCCTCTCTCATATTTGGCCTCCTCTACCTCTCCTTCGCCTCCGTGATCGATTCGCCGGCGAAGGTGGTCGGTATCGGATCGGCGATGATAGTCCCCTCTCTTTTCTTTACCACCACACAGATCCCCCCTACTCTCCTTACACCTCAACCTCCGCCAATCCATGTACCGTGAGACCAAGGGAGGTTCTCAATTTGGGTGGTACAACCCCTTCCTCTGGAGCGTGGCAGTAACCGTCACGGAGATATTTGTGTCTGCCTTTCTCAGCCTGTTATTTCTGGTCATTCTATACTTCCTGGTTGGCCTCTCTCCCTCAGCGTTGCGTTTCTTCCAGTTCTACGCCGGATTATTTCTTATGGTGATGTGTTTGGTCGCTTTGACTGAGCTCTGTGCGTCCATCTCCCCTCCGCCTCCGTCGCAAACACCCTCCAATCGTGTTACTACGGCCTCATTTACATATTCTGCGGCGTTGAAATAACGCAGAGGTACATTCCGAAGGGGTGGATGTGGTTCTTCAAGGTCCTTCCCCTCTCTCACACCGCAGAAGCGATGATAATGACGCAGTTCGAATACTGCTCGCCCCTCCCTCTCTGCGGACCCACCCTCTCCATAACCCAGGGTGACGGTTCCTCCTCTATCTTCTTCGTCCCGCAGTACGTTTCACTCTACTACGGATTCTCGTTTGGCTTCTACTCTCAATCAATCGCGTACATATTCTTGTTTTGGGCCGTTGTCAAGGTCATTGGAGTTATTTCCAACCAGTACATCGTGTACAGGTAACTGTATACGCATGCATATACTTGTGGATGATGCATTTGGAGAGAGAGCACAACATGATTCTAGTTCCTACACGATGCATAGTGTGCATTCATATAGTGAACTATTAAATATCTACGCTCTGAAATACCGTGCATCTTTTGGTGGCACTTTATTGATTAGTAATCATGATGTATATAACTATCTTGAACCTAGTTGCATGTGTATAGGGAGAGTTTATCACTTCTTCCGTGCGTGTATGCGTGCGTGATATTGTGTCTCAGTATGTATGCATGTATGTTCATGCGTATGTTGTGTAGGTCTATGTGTAGGTGTATGTGTAGGTGTATGTGTATGTATGTGCGTTGTTATAGTATTTTATTTGGTTGAATTCCATGCGCATGTATACATTTTTTATCAATTAATTAATTTATTTATTTATCCTTCATTTGGGAATTACAGGATATTTGTTGTGCTTGTTTTGTTTATTTACATGCACGCACTCATTGCACTGATTATTGATGTCTGGTGGTTTTATGTGTGTTGATTGTGATAGTACATAGTGTTTTTGATGTTGTTGTTTTTTGTGTATACATGTGTGCATATGTATATGGATTTCTCAATGTTACTTGATAGATCCTGTCTCGTTCTGCATAGCGCGCGTGCACTGTACATAATGACACTAATAAACAGGCAATCTTACGAGTCATGAAATGCGATCGATGACTACTATGCGTGGGTCTATATGTACGTGCATGTGTATGTATCACGTGGACAACTTCACTGTGCAAAGCACGTCACGTCACTTCTCTCGAAAAAGAACAGGAGAGTGCATACACGTATATTTCATCTTTCACGTGTGTTATTGGCGGAGGTATGGTGGGTGTAATCGGTACGCATTTATTATACATTATTTCCAACACTGTACTGCTGACGAAAACAAATCAGTGCGATTAAAGAGCGATTTTTGGCACAAAAGAAATTAAAGAAACGAAAAGAAGAGAAAAATAAGAAAAGAGAAAGGAAAGAAAGAAAAAGAAAAAGAAAAAGAAAAAAAAAGAATAGAAGAGAATAGAAGAGAATAGAAAAATAGAGGGAAGAGAAGAAGGACGAGGAGAGGGAAGATTGCGGGAGAGTTCAGATATATTTTTGTACACATACAAAAATATATAGACGTATGTATACAGACATATGAATAATACAGATATGTAGAAGCGTGGAATAGGAAGAGAAATATGATTGAACGTCATTAGTATTTTCCACTGAAAATGAAAACGGAAAATTAAAAGAAACTCAATAGGAATCAGGCAACTGACAAGCAATCATAAAGGGTGATGAAAATTGGGAAAAAAAAAACAAAAAAAAAACGTAAATTATAAATTATAAATTGAAAAACACAAATTGCAAACCATAAATTATGAAGTACAAACGTACAGTCGTTTCCTTTCGACTCGAAGTTTAGTCCGAAGATGAGTAAAACTCGCAGTTGCTGTTTGTTACATCATGTAAATGACAAAGTGTTTCCAGTGCTTGTAGTGCACACAGAAAATGAGAGAAAAGGAATATGCGCAAAAGAGAAAGAGAAGGAGATGGAGAGCAATGAGAAGGAGAGGGAAGAGGGAAGAGGGAAGAGGGAAGAGGGAAGAGGGGTCAAGAAGGAGTAAGGGAAGGAAGAGGAAAAAGAAAGTGGGAAAAGGAAGGGTAGGAAGGAGAGGGAAGAAGCACTGAAATGAAATTAGGAGAACTGAAAAGGGGTCAATGGAGTGAAAAGAAATGAACACGGCTTGAAGGAAGTTAAAATAGCTACAGAAACACAAAGAGAACTTGAAGAATAAAAAACAAAACGAAAAATAGCAAGAGAAGAAGAAAGAAAAAGAATTAAAAAAAGAAATTAAAAAAGTCAAAAAAAAAAACGAACAAAAACACTGAAAAGGAAGTGAAAACAAAGTGAAAGGAAAAGAACTGAAAGGAGAAGGAAAGACTGATAGAAACGAGAAGGTTAAAGCAAGCAAGTGGCAGCAGAGTAAGCGGAGAAGAAGAATGGGAAGTGAAAAGGAAGAAGAATAAAGCTAGGAGAGAAAAGGAGAGAAAGAAAACGAAAACAAAAACAGAAAAAAAATATGTTCTTCTAAATTCACGTTCATTGTTACGGTCACGTTCACTTCTTTTTCTCAGCTTTTCCACTGCTCTTCTCGCTTCCCCTCGTTTGCCTTCGCCTTACTCTCTCTCTCTCCAACAACATTTCTATTTCGTCTCCTTCCCACGTCCCATCCACATCTGCCACGCCACTCTTAATTGTTACTGGTTGCGTCAGTTATCACGTATTAGTGAGGATTGGTGAGTGGCAAGTAGCGAGTGGAAAGTGGAGAGTGATAAGGGGCAAGTGAGAAGTGAAAAGGGCAACTCACTGGTTGTTGGACTGAGGAGGAGGAGGAATGGCCATGAAGGACCTCGACTGGAGAGAGGGTTTTGTAACCCTTGGGCCTGGAGAGGTGATGACTGTAGGAGTGGGTTCTGGAGCACAGGGTGAGAGAGGGCGTTGACAAGGTTGGAGTGCAAGTTAGAGTGGATGTTGTGTTGACCATGTTGCTGAGACAGACCTAGTTGCTGCTGTTGTTGCTGGCTTAGTTGTTGATGTTGCTGCTGTTGTTGTTGTTGTTGTTGTTGCTGGCTCAGCTGGTGCTGTTGTTGTTGGCTCAGTTGGTGGTGCTGAGAGAGACTGTTGGCGAGTCCGTTGGAGGCTAGGGCTTGTGACAGGACGTTATGTTGCAGACCATTTGGGGGCAAAGAAATCCCCAACAAGTTTTGGGGGAGGGGAGGAGGCAGTGTGGGGGGGTTTGGCAGGGGCACCGAAGAGACAGGCATTGCCTTCATCTTCTTCGAGTCTTGCTGTATCTCATGAAGAAGTCTGCACACCGTTGCCTGAGAAACTGTCAGTCCCACATCCTTCAACTCTACGATCATCTGGGCTTGAGTCAAGTAGTTCTTTTCAGATATGATTTTGCACAGCTGCTCCTTTACTTCAGACGTACGCTTGCGGCGAGGACGACCACGGGGCTTCATTGCCTCTGGAACGATGATTCCCTCCTGCTCCTTAAACAAACGGTCAAAGAGCTTGTAAATCGCAGGAGTTGACACATCAGTCAACTCTGAGATTTTACGCACTGAGAATCCATGGTCCCGCATTTTAATAATTGTCGAACGTAGATCTTCTGACAACGTTTTGCGCTTCTTTCTCGATTTTCCATCTCCATCTGAACCTTCATCATCTTCATGTTCATTGTGATTGATAGGTTGCTGATTTGCTATAGGCATACTCAAGTTGGAAACTGGATTAACCAAATTATCATTTGAGTCCAGATTTGTAGGCAAGATTGAATACAACGAATGGGGTGACTGCATCTGTTAAGACGAAATTACATAATCAACGAAAAAGTTAGAGGGAAAAAAGTATTCTACAAGTATTCATTCAAAACGATGTAGGAAGAGACGTATATACTCTAGTGAATTTGAGGGGCATTTCCCCATTAGAATTAAAATCTAAAAGAGAATGGGTCTGCTATATTCATATTTCAATATACATTAGGTGTTTTTGAATTTTTAAATTTTTACAATTCCTTTAAAAAAATAAAACATTTGTAAATCTATAGGAATCATGTTTGTCGAGTGAACGTATACTGTATATTAAAGAAATAATATACAAAATGCTAAAATTGGCAAGCAAATATTTTCTGATACGAAATTGCCCATTTTAAGCTTACGTATTGTAAACAACAACAGTAAAATTGATATCAATATTGAATTGGAAATATGATGAATCTATGAATTTGCACGGAGCTGCATATGCATTTAACATCGCACGATCAATTTCTCAAAGGAAAATTTGACTGAAAAATAAATTGTTGTGTTGCCATGTAAATTTTATTAGGTGCTACTGAATTGTAGGTAATAAATATTAATTTTTATCAACTGAATTTTAATGAAATAAATCGCAAGTCTTCTACAAATTACATTAAATTCTTGTTTACTATTGTAATGGTGACGTAATCTCTATAACAACCAGAAAAATAGATTTAACATCATTCGCATATTAGTGTGGTGTTGTCAATTATTTAGAAACCTATTTCTTTGCGGAGTTTGTCATTTGAACATACTATTTAGAACTGCTTACAAATTTAAAAACACATATAACTAACATGTTTGCGCAATTACATACAATTCAATAATTGGGATAATACCTAAAGAAAAAGCGTTTCTTTGTAGATCCTAATGTTAAAAAACAATCTCATCGAACTATTTACTTCTTGAAATAGAGACGTTCTCAACATTTTCATTTTTTCTCAGCTGTTTTCCTCATGCCAAAAATAAAAATGAGAGGGATTCAGAGGAACAAAGTACGCTAGACCCAGTCAAGAAGAATGAAACATAACAAAATCAAATGCAAAAATCACAACTATCAACTTCAATATTGTGTGTCGTAGTAGGTGATATTCAAAAGTCACATTTACATATATTTTGAAATATAGCGGTGCATATCGGGTAAAATAAACAGCTAGTTCTGTACCCACAGCGTTATTCTAAAACGGTTCTCAGTTGTAGGGTGGTGTTTGTGCAGCACTTTGTATTAGACATTTTTATCTTGTTCATAGAAAAAAATAACAAAAGCTTGCATCACCAGACAGTTCCCCGGTGGTCACCCACCCGAGTACTAAGTCGGCCCACCGTGATTTAACTTCGCAGATCGGACGGGATGCGGTGTATTGCACGAGGTATGAACGCAAGCGAGAGAAATGAAAAATAACATGAATAAGTACTATATGTAAAACTTCCTTATTCTTTCTGAGCGCCACATTCAATATATGTTTACGGAATGACAGGGAGAGAAATACGAGAATAACACAATGGAATTACAAACATCTCTGACGAAATGTATGCAGATTAACATGCATCCAATGCCAATGTGTGCGCAATGAATGAGAAATAAACATGAACATGATACTGTATTATGCATATCTCAGGGCCTTGTTTCATTTGTCCCATAAGACACATTCATATTAAGTTCGACATAAGAGTGAGCGAAGATGGTGAACAGAGTACATAATTAATAACTTTTTAAAGTTTTAATTTAAGGTATTTTGACTTTCTGAAGTTAATTCAGACATCAATGCAGTTTGCTAGTTGCAAACACAGTAATATAAAGTAATTGAATTGAATTGAATAGATCCTATTTCGCAATTCACGAACGAGTGCAAAGTGTTGTAGATTTGAGACCCTGCACCACTATAGCTCATTATGTCATAGTCTACGTATACGACTTATTTGTTCTTCAGTTAGTTGGGGAGCGGAGAAGTGGAATATAATTCGACTAGTACATGCGAAGCGACGTAAGATATGACATTGGTATGCATGCCATGCATCATGTGTCGTACAGAAGGTGGCTCTATTGGGGTCCACGCCATGATGATGATTCATTTAGTGCTGGGGTTGTCAATATTACAGACACAGAGCTTCGTGCCTTCGGATTCTTTGTAATACACCCAAGTCGTCCATACATTTATTAAATATGTACAATTAAAATGTTATACACAATTAAGTTTACTATCATTGCTACATCTTTCGCTTGCGTTCATACCTCGTGGAATACACCGCATCCCGTCCGATCTGCGAAGTTAAATCACGGTGGGCCGACTTAGTACTCGGGTGGGTGACCACCGGGGAACTGTCTGGTGATGCAAGCTTTTGTTTTTTGTTATAATAATTAACCTTTTTATTTCTTTAATTGCACGTCTCTGGAGTTGCCTATGCCCGCCACATATAGTATATAAATGATATACATACTAGTCATATACATGCCGATGCCATGCACACGTTCTTCCTTATTGCGTGGATTTTTCATTCAACAAATTGTACCCCAGTCCTCGGCTCTCTAACTCAAGAAGAGAAAAACAGAGAGAATGGAATGGAGACACTCTTAGTATTGTATAATAAACTATCTAACTTCGAACTGCGCACATGCGAGATATTTCAATGTCGCCCAAGACGCAAAACCAAAATTAAAAAGATTAGAGAAGAAAAAAAAAAAAAAGGAAGATCAATTAGGAGATGGAAAAAATAAAAAGCTTGCATCACCAGACAGTTCCCCGGTGGTCACCCACCCGAGTACTAAGTCGGCCCACCGTGATTTAACTTCGCAGATCGGACGGGATGCGGTGTATTCCACGAGGTATGAACGCAAGCGGAAGTACTTGCCAAATGTAAATAAATAATTATTACAGTATGTAAACGTTTCATTCTTTTTTTTGGGATAGCCTTGAAATATCTAAAAAAAGTGGCATTTTTTTACTACATAATCAAGTTTAACTTTTTTTTTATATATGTAACATATCTATGTTTAAGACATTGTTAGATAGATCTCAGAGAGATCTCTCCGCTCATATGATAATTTCCCCGAGTAAATGATGTTTTTGTCATGAAATTTCATTACGCCAAAAATCAAAATTTGGCGAAGCGGCCTCCTTGGCAACACATTATGTCATTTAACTGTATAACCACAATGAGAATAGAATAAATAGATGTACCATCATGTCAATAATTGTGTTTCATACATGAAGATATACAATATGTGAATCAATTTGTGTCATATGATTGTTGGAATATGCGTTGATTGCTCAAAATAGAATCACAGCAATTTTTTTTATTTTTTTTGCGTGGGCTCCTCTTCCCGTAGTCGCTCAGTAACGAAAACTGTGGATGTATGCGAAGCTAAATAGTAAATCTTCCAACATAAATCGAATAAAAACTGCACGTACATTGAATCCATGCTATATCTTATGGTGTTAGGTAGGGTTTGGATGTTATTTAGTGAGGCAAAGCACAAAACTAAGACATTGAAGTGGCTAGAGGCGAAGACAAGAGTAATGCCTTCGGATCTTATTCAGGGAGACAACGACTGAGAGCAAAACATGTTCTGGGGATACATTAATGTGATCTCTACATGTTCCTATGACTGATTTGGTTTCGTATTCGCTAGGGAGAGGAAAGCCCTTGCTAACGAAAACAGTGCTCTGTCTGCAGTCAAGCATTCCACCCACAAAGATGCCATCATATCGCGCAGAGGATGAAGAAGAGAGATGTACAGTGCATAATTGACAAAGATATACACTCGGACAAGATGTATAGCTCATAATCAGACCGAACACATCATTCTAGTGTGAGTAATTCGCCGTGTTACAGGCTTCGCCACAAATTTGGAGTTCATACGAACTTTACTTCTACGTGATAAACTTGCACATAAGACTAAATAAATCTAGCCCGCGAAGAGAATAGGAACAAAAATGACTGATCTTCGGGATATACAGTTTGTTGCGTAAAAAAACGTCGGTTTGTTAGTTGTTTTCAATGGATCTCTGGGACAGACCGAACTCTTCAAATTTTTCTCATTTTGAAAATGTTGTCAAAAATACGAGTAAATTGGTGTTTTCGAACGAAAAACTTTCATATCTTTATCTATAAATGAGAAATGTTATGTAAACCTCTGACTTCTATCTATATTCAAAAAATCAAACATTTAAATTTTATTTTCAGCGAGAAAACAACAAAATATCACTTTTTGAATTTCAAGGCTATCTCTTTTTTTTCTTTCAAGCACTTCCTTTAGTTTTTAATAACACTCGCTTTGAATACCTATTTGAAAGATTTTTAATACTACACTAGAAATAACAGAACTACGTTATAAATCAGACCCGACTTCTTAGTTAAACTGCTATACTTCAATAATGCATCATTTTTGTGTTTTACTATAAACTCAACAACTCCCAATCTAGATCTTTCCATCCCAAAAAAATGGATATCTTTACATGAATTGGAACAAATGTTTCATATGCTTTTACTGTTCATTTTATATTTTACATTATAACTCACATCTAAACCTGCCCAGTGTGTCTATCTGTCTGTTTTATTATTTATATACGAATTATTTGTATTTAGTCACTAGTAACTGATTGGAAATATCTGTTTTTGTATATATTTTCAAATTTTGAAATTTACTAACAAGAATTATTCCATATTCACCGAATATACTTTCTAGATGAGCGAACACTCCACTGTAAAACCCATTGGAAACACTAGTGAGTCAGGTTCTGCGGGAAAGCAGAGCAAGAAGAGCGGAAAGAAGAAAAGTGAGCAGCAGAAGGCAGAGGTTGTGAGCGGGGAGAACAAGTCTGCTGCTTCCAAGAAGAGTGAAGGAAAGAAGGTTGAGAACAAGACTGAGGAGGTCTCGTCTCAGAAAGAGGAGAAAACTTCTGAGAAGAATAAGTCTCTTCCTTCCAAGAAGAGCGAGGGAAAGAAGGAGGAGAAGAAAGAGAATAAGAAGGAGGAGAAGAGGGAGGAAGAGAAGAAGGAGAAGAAGGAGAAGAAGGAGGAGAAGAAGGAGGAGAGGAAGGAGGAGAAGAAGGAAGAGAAGAAGGAAGAGAAGAAAGAGGAGAAGAAGGAGGAGAAGAGCGATGAAGATACTATTTCGAAGAAAAAGAGAAAGAGAAGTCTTTCTTTGAAGCCTCAGGAGAAGGAGGAGGAGAAGAAGGAGAAGGAGGTGGAGAAGGAGAAGAAGGAGAAGGAGGAGGAGAAGGAGAAGAAGGATAAGAAGGAGGAAGAGAAGAAAGAGGAGGAGAAGGGAGAGGAGAAAGAGGAGAAGAAGGGAGAGGGGAAGAGGAAAAGCAAAGAAAAAGTAAGGCTGAGCTCAAGGCATTGAAGAAGGAGAAGAACGATGAGAAGGAAGAGGAGAAGGAGAAGAAGGAGGAGAAGAAGGAGGAGAAGAAGGAGGAGAAGAAAGAGGAGAAGAAGGAGAAGGAGAAGGAGAATACTGCGGAGGCGAAGGAGGCCAAGAAACAGAAAAAGAAGGAAAAGAAGAAAGCAAAGAAGGCAGCAGAGAGGGAGAAGAGGGAGAGCGAGGACCGCCAGAAGAAGGAAGAGAAGAAGAAAGATGACAAGGAACTGAAGAGGAGGGTGAGGGCGATTGCAGGAGATATTTTGAAGGGAATCCCAGTTTACAATCCCAAGTTGAAGGAACTTGCGCTCGAGTACATGTCGAAGATGCAGAAGCTGGCGGGAGAGAGGGGAGATAAGGCGAACAAGATGATCAAAAAGGCAGCGAAGGGAGAGAAGGGTATGAAGGAGGACTCTTCGAAGGTGGCTGTTTCGATGACGAAGGCGGAACACCCCGTTCTCTTTCTCACCGGAATGTCGTTTGCAACTACTAGTGAACAGCTCAAGGCCTGGCTCATCAAGGAGCTCAAGACTGCCGAGCTCTCTGCTGACCATGCTCTCCCCACCTCCCGCATTGTGCTGAACAACAGGCAAAGCAGCAAGGGCTGTGCATTCATCACGTGTGACTCTGTTTCATACGCCAATCAGATCCTCGACGCCCACAGAGAGAGTTTAGAGAGATTCCACGAAACCGGGCTGGAAAAGAAGAGGGAACAGCAGGCCAAGGACAGAAGGGAGAAACTGCTCAAGAAGGGAAAGACCGGCGCAGAGGCGGAGGTGGACAAGAGAGCCGTCTACCTCGACGCCAAGGAGCTGAGCTCCGTCCCTTCCTCGTCCTTCAGAACCGTCTCGTTTCGATATACCCTGCCAACAAGATTGATATGGGAGAGAACAACAAGCAGGTGAAAAGACCCCTGAACAGCAGAAGAAGTTCGACCTTGCTGCGCTTATGGCTGAACACTCTGAAGAGACGGAGGCGTGGGATGAGGAGGAGAAGCAGGGAAGGAAGCGGGGCGAAGGGAGGAGATATCCTCACCAGTAAGGTCATTGTGAAGGAGGTCAAAAAGGTAGAGAAGAAGGGAGAGAAGAAGGGGGAGAAGAAGGGAGAGAAGAAGGGAGAGAAGAAGGGAGAGAAGAAGGGAGAGAAGAAGGGAGAGAAAAACGTGAACGCTGAAGCAGGAAAAAGAGAAAGATCGAGGAGAAAAGGAGTCTTTATCTTCGTCTGGTGCTTCTGCTTCTGAGCCCCTCTGCGAAGAAGTCTAGAAGAGTGAAGCACAGAGGGAAAGACGCCGAGGAAGGGTGAGGAGAAGGAGAGAAGGAGAAGAAGGAGGAGAAGAAGGAGGAGAAGAAGGAGGAGAAGAAGGAGGAGAAGAAGGAGGAGAAGAAGGAGAAGAAGAAGGGGGAGAAGAAGGGGAGAAGAAGGGGGAGAAGAAGGAGGAGAAGAAGGAGGAAGAAGGAGAAGGAGGAGGAGAAGAAGGAGGAGAAGAAGGAGAAGGAGGAGGAGAAGAAGGACGAAGAGTCTGCTTCTAAAGAAAAGAGAAAGAGGAGCCATTCCCAGAAGAGCGAGGAGGAGAAGAAGGAAGAGAAGAAGGAGGAGGAAGGAGGAGGAGAAGAAGGAGGAGAAGAAGGAGGAGAAGAAGGAGGAGAAGAAGGAGGAGAAAAAGGAGGAGAAGAAGGAGGAGAAGAAGGAGAGAAGAAGGAGGAGAAGGAGAGGGAGAAGGAGGATGCCTCTAATGGAGAGAGGGCTAAGAAGAGAAGAAGAAGCCTTGGACACCCCAGTAACGCTACTGACGAGAAGAAGGAGGAGAAGAAGGAAGAGAAGAAGGAGGAGAAGAAGGAGGAGAAGGAGGAGAAGAAGGAGAAGAAGGAGGAGAAGAAGGAGAAGAAAGGAGGAGAAGAAGGAGGAGAAGAAGGAGAAGAGGAGGAGAAGGAGAAGTCTGCTGCTTCCAAGAAAAGCGAGGAAGAAGGAGGAAAAGAAGGAGGAGAAAGCTGTCGAGGCTGGGAAGAAGAGTGAGCAGAAGAAGAGCGAGGGAAGAAGGAAGAGCCGTGGAAACGAAAACAAGTAGACAGGAAGAAGAGGAAAGGAAGATGGAAGGAGAAAGAAAGAGAAAGTAGCTATACTGTGCTAGTCGAAACGAAGGGGCAGAACGAAGAAACGGGAAAGGGAAGAAATTATTTGTGGGAATATGATTGATCATTATAGTTTCTCTCCGTCGGCGTTATATCTTACTTATTTATTGACGTATGTATTTACTTCGTTCGTTACATACACATTTACTTATTTATTTATTTATGTACGCGTGTATTTATTTATGTGTTTACGTATGTATTTACTTGTTTTTATTATTTGCTTATTTACTTATTTGCTTATTTATTATCTCTTGTCTACAGTTTTTTTTTCAAGTTCTTCGATTTTTCTTTATTTTTTTCCTCTCTCTGCCCATATCGTTTCGCGTTCTCTATTCTTGTTTTACAAGTAAACTTGATTACACCATTTTATCACTATTCAATTTTGTTCTCTTTTCTTGGCTCTATCTTTTTCCTCCAGTAAGGACTCTTCAAAGGCTACTAAAGCCATCCTACCCACACACATTGCCTCTTCCATCAGTTTTAGTGAACTCGAATCATTTTGCAATACAATTTCACAATACATGAACATTGCTGCCTAACTCCATCGAGTAACAAGTATATACTTTGACGCAAAACAAGTAACATTTGGGAATCTCAAAACTCAAAAATATGAAAAAAAAATCAAATAAAAAAAGCTTGCATCACCAGACAGTTCCCCGGTGGTCACCCACCCGAGTACTAAGTCGGCCCACCGTGACTTAACTTCGCAGATCGGACGGGATGCGGTGTATTGCACGAGGTATGAACGCAAGCGAGAAGGTGAAGAGGATAGAGTACTAAGAAGTTTATTGGTGTCGGCGGTGAAAAAATCAGCGACGAATACTCCTTACGTATTGCTTCAAGTTAATTATCACTAATGCTGTTTGTTATTTTCTCTTCTTTTCCCTTTTGCTGGTGTAACTTCAAAACTTGTTAAAACGCATCCTTCCTATTAGAGAAGAAAACAAAGGCATACGAACAAACACATGTACATACACACGTACGTCCATAGTCCATGCACACAAACTCATAAAACAATGCGTGCACGTACATACATGTGAGTATATATGCGCCACACGTATAAGCGCAAGACTAACGCGAGCATGGAGTCAACGTATGCATAGTGGACATAACAAACTACTTAGTGACGCTTTTAGAAAATGACATTGTTTGTTTATTGAGGACACTATCCCACCAAGAGCGTACGCCAAGGGGGACACCGTAGATAAGACAATATGCAAAGCATACGAGGCAATACCAAGAACACACGGGTGGGATAGGACAGCGAGTAAAACTGCAATGGTCAACATGCTACGATAACAATTAACGACCCTGCACTACATTAAACAATAAAAACAAAGAGTTTGAGACGAAGTCCGAAGGGTGGGTGAATCAGACAACAAGTATACCGATCAATGCGCATGTCTGTGCTTGTTTTTCTTCTGTTCTTCCCGGAGTTTCTTTCCCAAAGACTCTGCCAGCGCCACCCACTTGTCTATTTCCTTGGTGGTAAGTTCAGTGACTTCTTGCAGTGAAGCGGAGAGCTTGGAAGTCATCTCCTGCTCCTGGCGTTTCTTGTCAGCTATAGCTCTCTCAACCTCCGCCTTCTTCTCCTTGAGCTCCGCCAGCACCTCTTTCTTCTCTCCCACCAATGCAGCTACCCTCGTCTTGAGCATGGAAATTTCCCCCTCCATCCTCCTTCGCTCTTCCAGGCTAGAGTCAACATGTCCCGAATGCTCGTTATTTGAGCTCTGCAATAGATCTATCTTCCTCTGAGCCTCCGCCTTCTCCTTCTCCAGCTCGTCGTTTTCTTCAGCGAGCGATACCATTTCGTTCTTGAGCGCCTGGTTCTCGCGACGGAGGGAGGACACAGTGTCCGCCAGCGCTTGCGTCTCTCTCTCCCTCTCCCGCTCTCTCTCGTACAGAGACGTGACTTCCGCAGACCCTCCACGGAGAGAGGAGGAGAGAGCAGCATTGTGAGACTCTAAGCGACGCATGTAGGCTAGCATTTGATCTATGTCTTCTTTTTCAACCTCCACCACCCTCTTCAGTCTCTCCCTCCTCGCCGCCTCTTCCTCCTCTCTCCTCCTTCTCTCCATCTGGCGCTCCCTCCCCCACTCCGTCTGCATCTGCTTGACCCTCTCTCTCTCCCTCTCCCTCTCCCTATCTCTCTCCCTCTCCCTTTCCCTCTCCCTCGCCTTCTCCTCCGAGTCACCAATGGGTACCCACTCTCCGTTCTCAATTTGTTCGATTGATATGGGACAAGAGAAGGGGCGGAGAGGGCTGGAGAGAGCGTGGGAGAGAGCAGAGACGGAAGGGAAGCGGTGGAGGAGGGAGAGGATCGAGGAGAGAGGAGGGTTCGCCCTCCTCATTGATTTAATGAGAGAGAGAGAGTCGAACAGAGGGGTAGAGAGCAGAGCAGATATGTTGTCCCCCGCAGAAGAATAAGGAGACGAGGGTGATGATAATGAGGAAGAAGAAAAGAGGGAGGAGGAGAAAGGGGCGGGCTTGGTCTGGAAGTGAGAGAGAGAGGGAGCGGAGGGATGGAGAAGGATGTCCGAGAACTGAGAAGCGAGCAGGAGGAGCGTGTGCATTCGCTTGATGTGGGGTGCGAGACAAGCGTCCACGATTCCTTCGCTTCTACTCAAGCAATCCTCAACTTTCTTCCCCTTCCTCTTCGCTTCTTCGTCCGCCATCCTCCTCGCCCTCCCCGCAGTCTCTCTCAATTTGAGACGGAGGTCGTTCCCAATTTG
Source organism: Drosophila quasianomalipes (assembly GCA_035043665.1). NCBI lineage: Eukaryota > Metazoa > Arthropoda > Insecta > Diptera > Drosophilidae > Drosophila > Drosophila quasianomalipes. The sequence goes on from JAWNMU010000369.1 coordinate 28,872, forward strand.
AATGGTACGCGAGAGGTGGATTTGCTGAGGAGCGATAGAAGAGGAGACAGAACTAATAACTCCTTCGTATTTGGCTGAAAACAACTGAAAAACCGAACACAGAGGGTGGGAGGGAGGGGGAGAGGAAGGCAAGGAGGTGGAAGAGGAGGCGGAGGAAGAAGAGGAAGAAGAGGAAGAAGAGGAAGAGGAGGGGGAGGGGAAAGGGTGTGAATGAGTTTGTTGATTCCCAAGAAGCGAGTCGAGGGAGGGAGGGATATGAGGAGGAGACAGAATACAGGAATTACAAAGGGAAGAAGAGCAAAGTTCACAGAAATAGAGGAGCAGGTGTGGAGGGTGCGAGGGGCAAGTCAGTGACGATAGAGACTCCGTTTCGGACGACGAGTAAGCTCTTCTCTCTCCCCACCTCTCTCTCTCTCCCTCTCTCTCTCCTTCTCTTTCTTTCTCTTTCTCTTTCTTCCTCTCTAGCCTCTTCTTCTCTGTCCCCGTTTTACTCCTTCCTTCCGCCCCTCCTTCTCTTCCTCCCTTCCCCTCTTCTTTTCCCTTTCCCGCTCTCTCTCCCTTCGTCTCTCCCTTTTTCTTTCCCCTCTTCTCTCCTTTATTCAGTGAATCGTAAGAAACAGAAGATGAGAGGGAGGAGGGGAGGAGGGAGGAGAGGAAGGAGAAGAAGAAGGAGAAGAGGAAGGAGAAGAGGAAGGAGAAGAGGAAGGAGAAAAGGAGGAGGAGGAGGAGGAAGAAGATGAGGAAGAAGGAGAATGAGGAGGTGAATGAGGAGGTAAAATAGATTTTGAAGACGTACTCAGAATAGGTGAAGAAGAGGAGGAAGAGGAAGAGGAAGAGGAAGAGGAAGAGGGAGAGGAAGAGGAAGAAGAGGGTGAGGAGGAAGTGACAGAGGAGGAGAGGGAGGAGGACGTAGACGAGGAGAGGGAGGAGGAGAGGGAGGAGGAGAGGGAGGAGGAGAGAGAAGGAAGGTCTGAGATGAGAGAGATTTGTCTGTATTGTTTGTTGAGAGAGGAAATATGATTGACCAGGGTGGGGTGAGGTAATGTCTGAAATATGGGAAGGAGGGAGGAGGGAGAGAGGTGGGCGGCGGAAAGAGGAACTAGAGGATTGAATCGTTCACGGATGTGGGAGGAGGGAGAAGAAAAGGGGGGAAAAGGGAGAGGACAAGGAGGAAAGAGAGGGGAGGCAGAAGGAAAAGAAGAGGAAGAAGAAGAAGAGGAAGAGGAAGAGGAAGAGGAAGAGGAAGAGGAAGAGGAAGAGGAGGGTGGGTTGTGTATACGGGAATCGCAAGAGGGACACAGAAGAACTGAACACTGCACACAGAACCAAAGACCGAGTGAGGAACACGACGAGCAGAAGACGAACTGTTCCCAATTTGAGAGGAACAACGAGGAGGAGGGCGACGAGGAGGAGGAGGAAAGGGAGGAGGAGAGAGGGGGAGGAGGAGGAGGAGAGGAGGGGGAGGAAAATGAGGAGGAGGAGGAGAGAGGAGGGAGAGGAGGAGGAGAGATGGGAATCCAATGAAAAGTCCCTATCGAATTCCCTTTCCTCCCTTCCTCTGCCTTCTCCTTCTCCTTCTCCTTCTCTTTCTCTTTCCCTTTCCCTTTCCTTTCCTTTCTCTCTTCTCTTCTTCCCCTCTCCCTCTCCCTCTCCCTCTCCCTCTCTTTCTTTCTGTCTTCCTTGCCCACATCACAGTGCCATTGTCTCTCTCTTCCTTCTCCCTCTCTCTCTCCCGTTCCTCTTTCTCTCTCTCCTCTTCCCTCTCCCTCTCCTTTCCCTTTCCCTCTCCCTCTCCCTCTCCCTCTCCCTCTCCTTTTCTCTTTCCCTCTCCCTCCTCTTCTCCTCCTCCTCCTCCTTCTTTCTCTGAGTTTTTATTTTCGTTTCGAAAAAAGAAGAAAGAGGAAGAGAAGAAGAGGAGGAGGAGGACGAGGGAAAGGAGGAAGGGGAGGGGGAGGAGAAGGAAGGAGGAGGAAAAGGAGAGGAGGGAGAAGGAGAAGGAGCGAAGATGAAGGGAGATATTTGATGCTGATCATTCATATTTCCATTCATTTGATTTACACTCAAAAGAGAAGAGGAGGAGGGGGAGGAGGAGGAGGAGGGGAGGGAGAAGGGGAGGAAGAGTAGGAAGAGGAGGAGGAGGAGGAGGAGGAAGAGGAGGAGGAGGAAGAGGAGAGGGGAGAAATAGAAGAGAGAGAGGCGAAAGAGGAAGAAGAGGGGGCGGAGGAAGAAGGAGGATGAGAGGAAGAGGAGGGGGAAGAGGAAGAGGAGAGGGAGGAGGGAGAGGGAGGAATGTAAAGGGAAGAGGAGGAGGAGGAAGAGGAAGAGGAAGAGGAAGAGGAAGGCAGAAGAAGAGGAAGAGGAAGAGGAGGAAGAATGATTAAAAGAAGGCTGAGGAGAAGGAGAAAATGGGGAGAAGGGAGAGGAGGAAGAAGGAGAGGAAAGAGTGGAGGAGGACAGAGAGGAAGAGGAAGAGGAGGAGTGGGAGGAGGAGGAGGGAGAGGAGGAGGAGGGAGAGGAGGGAGACAGAGAGGAACGGAAAATAGAAGCATTCAAATTGAGGAAGAAGCAGAGTCCGCTAGATATTTTCCCTCCTGCTTTGAATTGCTCCCTACTTCACGTGCAACCTCACCAGGATTATTTCTATTCGAAACATCTTCTTTTCTGCCTCTCTCTCTCTCTCTTTCCCTGTCTCTCTCTCTTCCTCCTTCGCCTTCTCTTCCTTCCTCCCTCTCTCTTTCTCCTTCTCTTCCTTCTCTCCCCCTCGCTCTTTCCGTTGCTGCTCGTCTACTCATTGTCCCCTCTCCAGCTCCCACCACTCCCCCTCTCCCGCCACCCTCTTCTTCTCTTCCTCCTGCTCCTCTCCTTTCTCTTCAAAATATCTGACTCGTAGGCACTGAATCTCCTTTTCAATTTGGGAAAAAAAGAGGGAGAGGAAGAGGAAGAGGGGGAGGAAGAGGAAGAGGAAGAGGAAGGAGAGGAGGAAGAAGGGGAAGAGGAAGGGGAAGAGGAGGGAGAAGAAGAAGAAGAGGAGGAGGAGGAGGATATGGGGGAAGAGGAAGAGGAAGAAGAGGAAGAAGAGGAAGAAGAAGAGGATTGAGAAGAGGAAACGGAAGAGGGAGGAGGGGATATACGATACCTCTTTTCTTCCTTCTCTTCTCCTCCTCTTCCTCTGTCTCCCCCCTTGTCTTCCTCCTCTTCCACCCCTTCTCTCCTCCCGTCCTTCTCCTTCTCCTTCTCCCTCTCCTGCTCTCCTCTCTCTATCTCCCTCCCCCTATTTTCTCCCCCGCTTTACTCTTTGATCGTTCATTTTTTCCCATTTCCATTTTTCTCAATTAGATTGGAACCAAATCCACTTCCATTCTCAATATGAGAGTTTTCCCAAATAGAAGTGGGAGAAGAAAAGGGGAAAGGGAGAAGGGAGGAGGACGAGGAGGAGGAAGAAGGAGAGAGGATGGGGCGAAAGACGAGGGGGAGAAGGAGGAGGGAGAGAGGGAGGAGAGAGGAGAAGAGGAGAGCGGAGAAGAGAGAGAAGAGGAAAGGAGGTTCGAAGTGGGAGAAGAGGGAGAAGAAGAGGGAGAAGAGGAAGGAGGAGAAGAGGAGAAGAGGGAGAAGAGGAGGGAGAAGAGGGAGAAGAGGAGGGAGAAGAGGGAGAAGAAGAAGAAGAAGGAGAAGAGGAAGTATGGTGCAATGAAACGACACTTGCGTTTACATTATACGCATCTCCATTGTAAATATCTCCATTGTAAATATCTCCTATTGTAAATATCTCCCTTATCCATATCTGCACGTGAAGATAAATATTCATTCATATTTCCACTTGATGACAAATCTGAATTCTCTCCTTTTTCCCTTTCTTTTTCTTTTTCTCTTTTTTGATTTGAATTGGAATAAAAGGACGAAGAGGGAGAAGAAGGAGGAAGGGAGGAAGAGGGAGGGGAGGAGGAGGGAAGGGAGGAGGAGGGAGGGGAGGAGGAGGGAGGGGAGGAAGAGGGCGGAAGAGACGAGGAAGAGGAAGAGAAGGATGAAGAGAAAGAGGAAGAAAGGGAAGAAAGGGAAGGAGGGGGAGAGAGAGCTCGGCGATAAGGAGAGGAGAGAGAAGAAGAATTGGATGGAAGCGAAGAAGAGGGAAGAGAAGAGGAGGGAGAGGAGGAGGAAGGAGAGGAGGAGAAAAAGGAGGAGGAAAGGGAGGAGGATGAAGAAGAGGAATGAGGAGAAGAAGAGGAATAAGGAGAAACGGAGGAGGGGACGGGGGGGAGGGAGGGAGAGGAAGGAGAAGAGGGGAGAGAAAAAGGTGGAGGAGAAGGAGAAGAAGCAGAGGGAAGAGAAGAGAGATGAGAGGTGGAAAGAGAAGAAAGAGGGTGCACATTTTCATTCTTCATTTCTCCTCTTTCCCTCTCTCCCTTTCCCTTCTCTTTCTCCTTCTCCTTCTCCTTCACTTCTTCCTCTTCCCTCTTCTCCTTCCCCTTTTCTTCCTCTTTCTTTTCCCCCTTCTCCTTCGTATTTTCTTTTTCGCTCCTAGACATTTCCTCTGCAGATATTTCCCTGGGCGAAGAAATTTCATCACCGTGAGATATTTTTCCGCTTGGAGATATTTTGTCCATTTCGTCTTCGTCTGCGCTCGTAAAAAATATCTCCTCAGGAATGCTGTCGTCGTCGTCGTCTTCTTCTTCTTCTCTCCTCCTCCTCCTCCTCCTTCCCTCTGCTCCCTTTTCCAAATGTTCCTGCTTGTCTCTTTCAATTTGAGACTCGTTGTTCTGTTCAAATTGAGACTCGTTTTGGATTTTCATTAGATACATCGTGAATGACTGACAGTTCTATCTTATTTTGTCCCTCCCCGTCTCTTCCTTCTCTCCCTTCCCCTTCCGTCCCTGCTCTCTCTTCCTCCTTCTCTTCCACCTCCCCCAATCCTCTTCCTCTTCCTCTTCTTCTCCCCCACCTCCTTTCTTCCCCTCCTCTTCCTCCTTCTTCCCCTTCTCCTTCTCATTTTTTTCAGAACTTTGACTTGGACTACGTCCAGCATTTAAATTAGCGGATGAGAAGGAGATATCATCCTTCCCCTCCCACTCCCCTCCCGACCCTACACTCTCCCTCTCCACCTCTCCTTCCCTCCCTTCCCTCCCTTCCCCTCCTTGTCCATTCTCCCTCCTCCCCTCTCGCTCTCCCTTGCACTGTCCATCGAGGAGTCGAGACCGTCCAACGCCTCCACCCCCCAGTACCCGCTATCTTCTCCCTCTCCCCCATCTCTCCCTTTACCACTCCCCTCATCTCTCCCTTCGCTTCCCTTCTCCCACTCTCTTTCCTTCCCTCCTTCCGCTCTTCCTCCTTCCCCTCGTTCTGTTCGCGTCACGAGACTAAAAGAAGACCCTGTAGACGAAGAAGGAGAAACATGAGAGTGTTCATACCCCCCGTCCTTCTCATCCTCTCCATTCGCGGCACTTGGTTCCTTTTCAGAGCTACTCGTTCTGTTCCTTTCTGTCCTTTCAGATTGTCTTCTTCTCACCCCAACTTCTTCTGGAGGGTTGTACTCGCTACCATAGAGCGAAGACCTAAAACTATCGTCTCCATTCAACCCTGTGTGCTCATCAAAATCTTCGGATTGCGATGAAAAGTAACTCATTCCGCTTGGGTTCAGAAATTCCCCAGTCTTGCTACAAGTTGTTGTTGCAAAGAACAGTCGCCGACTGTAAAACCATTTAAAACATGTTTACAACAGGAAACAAAATTAAAAACAAAATAAATCTACGTGAAACGTATATATTTATCTACACAGATAGAGTCACTACTATATTATATACACACACATTGAGATAAGGATTAAAACCGCCTTTTCTTTCTTCAAATTCAAACCGTAGATTTTTTGTGTTCGCCCCTTCTATTTCTGAAACGAACGGGCACGAAAATTCAACTACTGCGTTTACACTTTGCACATACATACATACATTATACTACACATACACGACAACCTCCCCTTGACGTATGTTTTATATTTGTGTGCCCGCTTTGGTACGTACAATGATTTTTGTTAGCTTTGAAATGAGTTTAGTTTATTCATGGAAGAAGAAATGAGACAATCAACAAGTAAACTATCTATTAGGACGTATAATTGACAGAACAAAAGGAGTGAAACGTATCCAGAGCTAGCTCGTGCACATGCAACACACCCAAATATAAAAAAAGAATCAATGACGAACAATCTCTGGGTATAAATCAATATAAAATAGGACAGAAGAAGTAAAGTCTATAAAGCAAAAGCACTGTAAACAACAGCAAAACACTTAAATTTCAATGGGAGTGGGCAGAAGGGGGCGAGAACACACATAAGTTATATAAAAGCAGAAACAGATGGAGAGATTTGTCCTGGGGACTAGATAAAATTCTCAAGTGCAGGGCGCGAAGACAAAAGAAGAGTAGAGAAAGGAGCGATAGAGAGTAAACCCAGTAAACCCAATACTTGGCACCGGAGGAACATTAACCGCATACATGTTTACTTCTCGTCACCTGAGATTCGACTTCCTTCCGACTACGATGGGTTGCGTCCGCGAGAAAGAAGGTCTGGAGGAGGACGAAGAAGAGGATGAAGAGGTAGAGGAGGATGAAGAGGAGGATGCGGAGTGTTTAGGTGTCCTGCTTGTGACCGCCCTTTCGGATCTCTTCCCAGCAACTACAGATGGCCCTATTTTCCTCGTGGGTTCTTCTTTAGATAATGAAGAAGCGCGGGCTGAAAACGAGCGAGACACCCTCCTTCTTTCCTCTCCTCTCCTCCCCTCTTCTCCTCTCCTCCCCTCTTCTCCTCTCCTCCCCTCTTCTCCTCTCCTCCCCTCTTCTCCTCTCCTCCTCTCCTCTCCTCTCCCCACACCCCCTTCCTCTTCCACCCTCTTATCTTCTCCTTCTCTCTTCCTTTCTCTTTCTCTCTCTCTTTCTCTCTCCTCTTCCCACTCTCGTTCTCTTCGTAATGAAGAAGAGGGAGAGGAGGAAGGAGAAGCAGAGGGAGAAAACCCCGACAGAGGCTATTAGGGGATTTGACGATGTGCTCGAAGATTCTCTTCCTTCCCTTCCTTCTCTTCCTTCCCTTCCTTCTCTTCTCTCGCGTTCTCTCTCTCTCTCTCTTTCCCTCTCTCTCTCCCTTTCGTCACTTCGCATTAGGAAGCTAACATCTCCTTCTCCTTCTGTCCTCCACTCCCTCTCATCTCTCTCCATCTCCCTCTCTCTCCCCCCTCCTCCTTCTCTCTCCTCCTTCTCTCTCCACTCTCTCTCTCTCTTTCTCTTTCCCTTTCCCTTTCCTTTCCCTTTCCCTTTCCCTTTCCCTTTCCCTTTCCCTTTCCCTTTCCCTTTCCCTTCCTCTCTCTCTCTCTCTCTCTTCCTGCAACATCCTCCTCATCTCTTCTTCCCACTCCCTTCCTCCACTTCTCCTTCTCCTTCCTCTTCTCCTCCTCTTATCTCTCTCTTCCTCTCTCTTCCTCTCCCTCCCTCTCCTTCCTCTCTTCTTCCTCTCTCTCTCTCTTCTTCTCTAGCTCTTCCTTTCTCTTCCTGATCCTCCACTCTTCCTTCTCCTCCTCCTCCTCTCCTCCTCTCCCTCTCCTCCTCCCACCTCTCTTTCTCTTTTGATATCTTTCCCATAACTTCCTTACCCCCTCTACCCTCCCACTCTCTCTACTTCGGATATTCTTGACTTGAGCAGTTCGAACACTCTTCCACAGTCCTCGTACTTCTCCTCTATATCCTCGAACGCCCCTCTCGCCTCCTCCTCCACCTTCGCAAGAAGCGCATGCAGTTGGGAGGAGAAGGAGGAGAAGAAGGAGGAGAGGTTATCCGCCTTCGAGTTCAACTCCTTCATCGTGGAGGAAACGGAGAGGGAGTAGGAGGGAGGGGGGTGAAGGAACAAATATATAAGGAGATGGCGTGGGGGAGGAGAGGGAAGGGGGGAGAGGAGAGGGGAGGAGAGAGAGAGGGAAGGTAAGAGGGAAAAGGAACGGGGGCTTCGTTCCCATACACATTCAAAGCTCCTTTCTTTTTATCTAGGGTCTTCTTTTTCTTCCCCTTCTCCCCTCTCTTTCCTTCTCCCCTGCTTCCCTTCCTCTCCCTCCCTCCCCTCTCTTCCCCTTCCTTCCCCTTCTCCCTCTCCTTCTCTTTCTCCTTCTCCCCCTCCTCTTCCCTCCCTTCCTCCTCGTTCATTTCTTCGACTTCTCTTAAGTCTTCGTCCACAACGTACGCGACAGCGTCTGCGTAATTCTGAATATAAGTGACAGCTTCTCTTATATTCCGAATGGAGGACTCGACCGCCTCCGCTTCGTCAGTCACAGCTTTTCCGAGGGCGGAACACCCCGAGAGAGAGGAAAGGAGCGCAAACGACGGGTGGAAGGAGGGAGAGGAGGGGAGGAAGAGGGTGGGAGGGGAAGAGAGGAGGGAAGTGTGCTGGTCGATTATAGATTGTGACCTGGATTTAGAGAGGAAATATGAGTGACGGAATCTCTTCATGTTCACCTCAAAATGAGAAAGGAGAGAGGGAGTGGGGGTGGAGAGGGAAGAGAGGGAGGAGGGAGAGGGAAGGGGGAGGATGCGAGAGAAAGGAAGGAGGGGAGGGGAGCGGAAGGAGAGGAAGTAGGGATGGGAGAGGAGAAAGTGTACGAAGAAGAAGGGGGAGAGGGAGTTGGATAGGGAAGGGGGGAGGCAAGGGAAAGAGAAGAGGAAGAGGAAGAGGAAGGGGAGGAGGAGGAAGGGGAAGAGGAAGGGGAAGAGGAAGCGGAAGAAAAGAAAGGGAGGGAATTTGGGGGAAGAGGATGAGAAGGAGAAGGAGAAGACGGGGAAGGAGCGAAGGGAGGGAGGGGAGAGAAGGGAGAGAGGGTTGCGTTGTTGTCCGGAATGGAGTATGAGTGATCTTGCGAAGGGAGAGGGGCGGTGAGGCAAAGAGAGATAAGGGAGACCTTATGGAGGAGCGAGGAGAGGAAGGCGAGGACGGAGGAGGAGGAGGCGGAGAGAGAAGATGTGTGAGCATTCAGAGAAAGAGAGAGATCCTCAGAAAGAGAAGAGAGAGAGGCAGGGAGGGAAGAGAGGGAGCGAAGGAGGAGGATAAGGGGAGGGAAGAGAGACTTGCAGGAGGTGAGAGCAGAAAAACAGTCGCTCAACGTTCGCTTGTTCAGCTCCACTATACTGCTGACTAGGCTCATCGCAACCTCTGAGGGGAGAAAGGGGAGGGAGAGAGGGAGTAAAGGGGAAGGAAAGGGGGGAAAGGGGAGGGAAGGGAAGAGGAGAGGGGAAGGAAAGGAGGGAAGGAATGAGGCGAAAAAGAAAAAGAGAAGAAGACACACGAAAAAGACAAGAGGAACAAATCATATTGCAACACATTCAAATTGAGAACACACATAAAAAACGTTAGATCAATGAACAGAAAAAGAAAAAGAAAAAGGTAAAGAAAAAGAGGAAGAATAAGAGGAAGAATAAGAGGAAGAAAAATATATGTATATATATATTGTGTAGAGTATATCAAGAAGGGTAAAGTGAGCTTTTAGCAAAACAAAACAAAACAATAGAAAACAATATATTACAAAACAACAGAATACTAAACAACAGAGCGGAAAGGGACGCAAGGCTGTCCACTTTACTTCATATACGTCGAACCACGTTGTGAAGTAAACGCACGGTTTGTTTACCCGTGGAGAGAACTGTCTTTACGTACCTTGGATTTCAGCTTCCCTTACACCTAGGTTATTTTTCTTTTTTCCTGAGGTCCTCTTCCTCCTCCCTCTTCGCCCTCTCATCTGCCTTCCTCTTCCTCTCCTCCTCCTCCCTCCTCCTCCGCTCCTCCTCCCTTCTTTTATTCGCCTCGATTCTAGCTTCACTCGCGACCTTCCTACATTCCTCCTCCGCCGCCACCATGTTCTTTACTGAAGTGGCTAGCTCCCTCTCCCTGCGCTCATTCTCCCTCTCGTTCTCAGCCTTTATCAGATCGATCACACGTACAAAGCTCGCTTGTCTCTCTTCTTCTTCTGCGCCCAACCTCTCTCTCAGCTCCTCTATTTCTTTCTTTTTCTTGCAAAGTTCATCTCTCAATGCCTCATTCTCCTCCTCCCACTCCAAACGCTCTTTCCCTCCAAAAATATCGACCCCCGCTGGCCCCTCTCTCTCTCTCTTCTCTCTCTCTCTCTCTCTCTCTCTCTACCGCTCCCACTCCTCCCCCTCCTCCTGCCCCCCCCCTCCTCCTACTCTTCTCTGATTTCCATTCAGAGTATTCATGCGCTTGCTCCAGATCCTCTCTTTCTCTCTCTCCTTCTCTCTCTCCTTCTCCCTTTCCTTCTCCTTCTCCCTTTCCTTCTCTTTCTCCCTTTCCTTCTCTTTCTCCTTCTCCTTGTCCTTCTTCTCTTCCTTGTCCTTTTCCGCCCCCCTTCGTTTTTTTTCGTAAAAATACGAACCTACTCGTTTCCTTCTCTCTCTCCTTCTCTCTCTCCTTCTCCCCCTTCTCTTCATTTGAGCCTCCTCTTCCTCCTCCTCCTCTTCTTCTGCTCTTTTTGGGGGAGGAGAAGGGAGAGGAAGAAAAAGAAGAAGAGGAAGAAGGGGAGGGGGAGAAGAGGAGGGAGGAGAGGAAGGCGGAGAAGAGGAAGAAGAGGGAAGAGACCTTTCCTCTTCTTCCCGTCCTCTTTCCTCCTCTCCCACCCTCTCATTTGCCTTCTCCTTCTCCCTCTCCCAGGCCCTCTCCCTATCTTTTTCCTTCTCCTTATCCCCCTTCTCTCTCTTCTTGATTGTTCTATATATATCTGAATAAAGCTCATCAACACATGCTCTTCTTCTCGCTCCTCCCCCTCCCCCTGCTCCTCCTCCCGTGGTTCGTGCTCCTCCTCCGCCCCCTCCTCCGCCCCCACCACCACCTCCTCCTCCTCTCCTCCTTCCCTCCTCCTCCACCCTTCTCACAACCCCCCTACCATCACCATACCTCCCCCTCCCCCATATCTTCTTTCCCGATTCCCGCCTTGGCTGCCTTTGCCGCTATCCTTCCCCAGTTCAAGATCTTAACACCGTTCACTACGCCCTCTCCCCCTTTCGCTCTACCCTTCCCCACATCCTTCTCTTTCTCTTTATCTCTCTCTCTCTCCCTCTCTTTCTCTTTCTCTTTCTCCCTCTCCTTCTCCCTCCCTTTGTCACGCCCTCTCTCTTTTCCTTCTCTTTCTATTTCTTCCCTCTCCTTCTTTCTTCCTTGTTCCTTCTTCTCCTTTTGCCTCTCTCTGACTCCTCTCCTCTCTTCTTCTTCCTCTCCCCTTTCCTCGTGATCTCTCTCTTCTTCATCTTCATCTTCATCTTCTTCTTCATCTTCTTCTTCTTCTTCTTCATCATCTTCTTCTTTCCTTTCTCTATCTTCTTCTTCCCATAAGATAGGGGAAGAGGAGGAAGATGAAGAAGCAGCAGCAGCGGCAAGAGAGAAAGAGAGGGGGAGGGACGAGGGAGGAGGAGGGAGAGGCGGATGGGAGTAAAAAGATGAGGGTTCGAATGATATGCTCTTAATTGCATGAGGAGGGAAGGGAGAGGAAGATAGAGGGGGAGATGTCGCAGGTGAAGATGAAGATGAAGAAGAGGAAGAGGAGGAAGAGGAGTCAGATTGAGACGAAGAGGAGGAAGATGAGGAAGAGGAGGAGGAAGAGTCAGAGTCAGAGGGGAAGAAGGACTTCGATTTAGAAGTACTCGAAGAAGAGGATGCAGAGGGTGATACGGAGGATGCAGAAGAGGATGAACGAGGAGAACAGGGAAATGTGACAAGGGAGACATTGTTTTTAAGGACAATCGAAGTGTTGATGCTATCCCTCCCTCCCTCCCTCCCTCTCTCTCTCTCTTCCAGTGATATCGTTGGTTTTCCACCGCCCGCACTTACCGCTCTGTACTGTGACAGCAACACCATAGACATGTCTCCTTCGATGGGCGACGAGAGTATGGGGGAGGAGGGGGACGAGGTGTGGGAAGATGTCCCTTTAGATGACTGACCACTCGTCCAATCCTTCTCTAATGCACTCAATTCTGAGTCGAACATTTAGTACTTTCACCTGTATACACACACTGCTCACAGGAAAACTATGCGCATTTTAGTATTTCACACACATATCGGTAGATATTAGTTGTATACAACCGCACGAGTGCAATGAAAACATAACAATAACTGTGTTTGCTAGAAATATCCCTAGGTAGAAAGCACTCTCAACAAAATATAGAGAATTCTTGCAAATGTAGATTACAATAACACATGAAAAACACATCGCACATTATGAATAATTATTTCTCGACACGAACCAACTATGCGATAAAGTTACAAGGTGCTTTGTGCAAAAAAGGTGTTCTTCTTTGTTCTGGCAAGAAGTGTGCAACAGAATCAGATATTTTTTACCAACGGAAAACTGTCTACAACAAATCATATTTTAAGTTGCATGATGCATGAATACACAAAATACGCTCTACCGTGGCTTAAAATATGCTTGCACAAGTTGATTTGATACGGACATTAATATATACGGGCTTCTTTATATTTTCGTGTACCAGCGAAACAAACATTGCACATGCTTCAAGCAGATGTTAACTTCTTTTTACTTTTTGAAGCAATAAAAGAAAGACTATGAACAATTAAATGTACAAGAACCGTGTGGATATATACGCGTATGTATACAGGAAAAAGAAAACATAACCAAACTAAACAAACGCCAACAAAACATTCTTCAATATTAGCCTGCATGAATACAAAATGCTTTAGTATTTGCAGATACAACAAATACATAGATATGTATATTTATGTAGATGCTTACAAACAAAAACACAAACACATATACTCATACATGCTATGCGTAAGGATAGACACACAGAGTGCGTGAGGTTTGAGTGTTTAGAAAGTGATGCCCTCCTTCCGGAGAGCAAAATGCGATGAATGGATTAAGAGAACGAGCAGCCTTAGCGCAGAGAGGATAAGAGAAGACCTGAGCGACGATTTGGAGGGCAGAGGAGCGAACGGCGATATTTGAGTGGAGGACAAGCGAGCAGAAGGAGGAGAAGCCGCCCTTGACGTCCGGGTAGAGGGAAAGGAGGTACAGCGCCTTATCTTGTGAAGTAAGCTGGGAAGAGAGCAGAAGAAGGAGGGACGAGGGATCGTGGTTATGGGAGAGAGCCTCCGCCAGCGACGCAACTGTCTTGGACAGAGATCCCAAATCTCGGTGACGAGTGTAGTTTAATACACGGCGCTGGAGAAAACACGAAGGAGAAGCGACAGAGGGGGGGAAAAAGGGGGAGAAAGAGGGGGAAAAAGGGGGAGAAAGAGGGGGAGAAAGAGGGAGAAAGGGGGAGGAAGAGGAGCGAAAGGGAGAAGGAAAGGAGAGCGAAAGGGATAGGAAAATGGGAAGATTAGGGAAAAGAAAGGAAGAGTGGAAGGCATGAAAAGGAAAAGGAAAGGGAAAGGGAAAGGGAAAGGGAAAGGGAAAGGTTAGAAGCAATACATCGAGAGGAAATATGAGTAATCAGTGCCTGCAAGTTGAGCATGACGACACGAACGGTAATAACACGGGTGACCAACAACGCACAGTTCGAACACACTGACGAAGTGATTATATGCATCCTACAAGGCGAATTATATATATTTTTCAACGAGCACAAGGTAGGGAAAGCGGAAGGACAAGTGGAAGGACAAGTGGAAGGACAAGTGGAGGGACGACAAGCAAGAGAGCGAAGAATAAAAGAGATGCAAATCGATAGCACATGATGTGGCGGCATGCACGCATTGGCACGATTCACACAGTGAGCATATGGGTGGGCAGAAAGAGCATGCGTTGGGCCTAGGATTACCTTTAAATATTGCTTGTAGCTCTTCGAGAAAAAGATGGAGTTGAGTGTGAGAGCGAGAGAAGGGGAAAGAGACCTCCTCACCAAACTCTTAGACCTGGGGTTGTTCGCAGTGGAGTAGGAAGAGAGAGTGGAGAAGGAAAACGCGGAAGAAGGAGAGGAGGAAGAGGGGAGAGACATGTACAGTTCTTGGTAGAGAACTTCAAGCTTGAAAGCAACAGAGAGGGAGTAGGAGGAGAACATAGCTCTTACCCACGCTTCCCCTCGCCTCTTCGCACTCCGTCCAAGACCTTCTCGATAAACGAGCTCCCTCCTCCCAGAGGGTCCACTTCGTCCTCCGCCCCTCCCTCTACCGCCCTCCTCCGCTCGCCCCTCTCCTCCATCCAAGGTTTCTTTAACATCTCATCCAGCGCAGGGGGGACTTCAAACTCAACAGACTTGCTTTCTACACCGCCTCCTCCCACCCTACCGCTCTCTCCTCCTCGCACCGTCTCTCCCTGTGTTCCTTTATCTCCCTCTCCCTCTCCACCTTCGGTGATGGTGCTTCCGCCTACCTCTGCTTTCTTCTTTAAATCGTCGTTCTCCACATTTGAATATACGAAAGAAGAGGAGGAGGAGGAAGAAGATGAGGAAGAGGAAGATAAAGAAGAGGAAGAGGAGTAGTGTGAGAGGTCCTGAGAAGGCGAGGTGGGAGAGAAGGGAGGGGAAGAAGGTGAGAGGGAGTGAGGTGAGAGAGGTTGCTTCGCGATGCTTGAGGAATACGTTCTTTCCCTCCCAACCTGCTCAACAGTAGTAGTGCTGTTCAAACAAGATTCGTACGCCGGAGAAAACAGCACCTCTCCAGAACTCACGTCACACAGCAAATCCCACCACTAGATACACACACACATAAACACATACACATGTACACACACATGCACACACATGCACACATATTCACATATACACACACACATACACATATTGACATACACACCATTAGCAAAAGTATACGAGAACATAATGGATGACACAACAACAAAAAAAGAAAAAGAAAGAAAAGAACGAGAAAGAGAGGAAAAAGAAAGACAAGGAATTCGGTGACAGTGTGTAGGATGCCATCAAATATGGTGGAGGAACATGGTGGAGTAGATAGGACGGCATCGAGTACGAAGAGTAAGAAGTGGGAAGATACCTCTTGTCTCGTCTTGAAGAGGGGGTTGGACACACCCGCGATGTAGCCATCTTCTCTCTCAACGAAGCCTATGTCAGAAAGGCATGCATAGGGGTACGTTTTCCTCAACAACCCCCCCAGCACCACCCTTCTTTCACTCCACGAATCGTCTTCCTCTCCCTGTCTGCGCTCGCGTTCTTCCTCTTCTCCCTGTGCAACCATCGTGACTGTAGAAAGAACAGCGGAGGAAAGGATGCGTGAGGGGACGTTGAAGGCCAGAAACAACACCTTCTTGTTACGCACTACCGCGTCGTAAATCGCCATGGTCTTCTTGCCGAAGACAGACAATAGCCACACCAAGCTACCGTCTCCTCCCCTCTTCTGCGAGGCACTCTCAGCTCTACCTCTACTCTGCCCAGCTCTGCTTTTCCTCCCTTTTCCGCACCCCTTCCATCACCTTTAACATCTTCCTCCTCCGCACCCACAGTCACCTTTATAGGCACCAGCTGGTTAGCCTCAGGGAATGTGAACAGACTGCACTCCTTGGCCGCCTCTTCTTCCGCGTAAGAGTAAAGGGGAATGTGGCTGAGGTCTATAGAGTTCAACACCGTGAATACTGATTCACACAATGATCTCTACAGTTGAGTCAGTGAGTGAAGGGGAAGTATGGTGACAGGTAGAGACGAAAGGAATCCAATAAGGGGGCGGGGGAGAAAGATCGAATAGGAGGAAGGGGAAGGACAAGAGAGAGGGAATGAGAAGGAGATTCGAGGATAGAGAGGAGCAAAGTGAGGAGTAAGATAAGGGAAAGAGAGAGAGGGATGCGAGAAAAAGATACGCGCTAGCGCAACACACATACATATATAATGTAAGAATGAAGATAACATTGGAGGATGCTCATACACATATACGTGTACATACAAATTCAAATTCAAATTCAAATTCAAATTCAAATTCAAATCCGTACAGATCGAGAAGAACCGCAAAAAACAAAAAAAACAAAAAAAAAAAACAAAAAAAAAAACAAAAAAAAAAAACAGTCTCAAATACACAATGAACATGTTCACAGTCACTCATTACTAACTCCAAGAATGCGGTATGCTCGCACACATATGCCAAATCTAGAGTAAAGGGTTAGTTGCGTGTAGACTAAATGTACCCACCTGGTAGTCTTCCGAAGGGTTCATGCACGTCACGTATCTCTTCGCGAAGACCTCAATCACCGAGCTCAACCCAAAGAAGAACCTCTGCTTCGTACCCACAGCAACTGCTCTCACTACCGCCCCTCTACGGAGGTTGGGGTTACGGTGAGTGATGCAAACGTTCACAAACATCTCCACGTCGTCGTCTTCTTCATCCTGCTTCGTCTTTTCATCCTTCTTACTTTTCTTCTTTTTGCCGTCCACTCTGAACACGCTGACATCGACATCTCGCTGATGCGCCCCTTCAGGCAACATAAGATCCGCGATCACTCCTTTAGAAGCATTGACTTCTGTGGGATATACCATCTTCACTGTGCTTCCCGTGTCAATGTCAAACTCTGCTAAAAGAACATGATCGATGATCGGCCCATTGTACAAACGCTTACCAGACGATGCGCTTAGTTTCAAATTGTTTACAGATGATGCAGAGTTGGCACCATTTAACCCACCAAGAGTGGTTTCTTTGAGTTGGGTTGCTTGAGCTGCGGCATTCACAGCTGAAATAGACATTCTTGACTAGAGTTTAAATTCTCCTCGCAATAAAAATATACCTTCTATATTGAATCCAAAATCGACCAATTAATCCACCACCTTGCCAAACAAGATTAGATTAATAAGAAGAGAAGAACGAATTAATGGGATTGAAAGAGACCTTCTTCTCTTGAGCAGATCAAGTGCATTCAGTTTTCCAACACAGGATATTTTTCGACTCAAAAATATCCCTCCTCTTTTCCTTTCTTTCTCTCTCTTCCTATTAACTCTCGTTTGAAACATTCTACATTGCTTATGAAGCACATAGTTTTTATATATTATTTATCTACATACACTAGAGATACACATTAAGTGAATGTTCACACTCTGCATGAAAAATAATTCCTCACCTTTCCTTCGAAAATGGGGACATAATCCATTTTTGATTTAGAGATTTTTCTAAAATACGCGCCCTTTTCTTTCTCTGCAAATTCACATAGTATGTCTCAGGAGTCGCCAATGTCGTCTCAAAGCCCCATACCCAACGCAAACTACCCTCAACAACAAGCTCCCGCAGCAAACAACCAAGTTGCGAACTCCCTCAATCAAGTCCACAACAAACGTCTGCTCAGCCTCAACAAGACGTTGGGTTCAAGAACAATTGCATCCGGTGCTCTTCTGTGTTGGCATACCCTCCCAATGCGATAATGTACGAGTGCCCTGCGTGCTTAACGATCAATGCTGTGTGGGAGGAGACTCAGATGTCTTGTGCGCAGTCGCCTACTCCTCCTTCGTTAATGCACCAATGCCTTCAGTGGACTGATTCTCAGGTAAGAAATGCCTTCTTCTGCTCCACAGCTCAGCTGCACAATAAGCTTACTTACATGGCTCTATTTATGCTGCTTTATCATATGATCTGCTTCTTTACTTCCTAACACTCCCTTTATCTTTCTTTAATTGTTTGTTTCTTTACCCCCTCTGATTCCATTCCGTTGCATCGTTTCGTGTCTTGGAATCCCCGTTCTGACTCATTCATTACTTCTTGATCCCTGCACCTTCCCCCTGCACTGCTTCCACGGATCGCATGGCTTCACTTCCATATAGGTGGCTGTGTTCATTAAGAGCTTGGGTTGCCTCCAAACGACTACCCAAGCTCTGCACTCTCACCACATCGACGGTCCCCAATTGCTGAACCTCAACCCCACAGACTTCGCACTCATGGGAATCACCAACGGTCAAGAGATCTCCAAGGTCCTCAACGCCGCTCAACTCGTACGCCACAGCTCTACGTAAGGGACTAGGGTGCTTCGCTATTTTCTTTCCCTTTCCTTCCTCTTCCTGTCCCTTCTCTCCTCCGCTTGCCTCATCTGTTTCTCCCTTTCTCCCCCTTCCTCTCCCCTTCCTCTCCCCCTTCATCTCCCCCTTCATCTCCCCCTTCCTCTCCCCATTCTTCTCTTTCCCTCTCCTTTCATCTTCATCCTCTCTTTACTTTCATCTCCCTCTCTATTACCTCCTCTTCTGCTTTGATTTCTTCATCCCAAAACGATGACATCTAGACACATTGCAATGCACATCGTTTTCCGCTATTGTTTTCCGCTATCGTTTTCCGCTATATTCTATGTGTGAACATTGGCTAGTGATGGGAGAACAGAGAGGATAAAATAAGGAAGGAGGGTGCCACATTTCCAACACTTCGTCCTCTTTCTCATCGTTTCTCTTGCTATTTGCCCTCTCCTCATCCCCTCCCCCCCCCTCCCTTCTATCTCCCACCCCCCGCTTTTATTTCTTCTTCTCTCGCTTCTCCCTTGACGTGAGTGACTTATTATTTTTTTCTTATATCTTCCTGTTCTTTCCTTCCTGTCGCTTTCTCTTTCTCTTGGTCTGTCTTTTCCTCTTTCTGCTGTTTATCTTATTCTCTGGCACACCATTCCCCGTCTCTTTCTCGTCAGATCTTTCCTCGTAAGTGTTTCTGTGTTCGTTTTTTTCTTTAATTATTATTTGTTGCATTTCACGCCGTAGATCTTTTTCTTTAGTTTTTTCCTCTAGTTCCCCCCATTCCCCTTTTCGTCTCTTTCTTTTGACCTGCTTCCCTTCCGTGTCTTCTCCCCTTCATCCTCTTTCTTCCTTCATTTTCTCCCTTTCTATCTTTTTAATGCGTTCATCCGATCCGCACGTTGTTTGTCAACTATATATATAGTGCAGGTGTTTTCCATTCATATCGATTTGATCTTATATGGACACTCTACATAAAACAAGACTTAAATACGCATACATCATGTCACATATATGTTTTAGATATCGTTTTCTACTCGATACATCTCAGTAGGATTATGTTTACGTTCATTTCTGTAGAGATAAGGGAATATAACACAGGAATCAGATTCAATCAACCAATTACATGGCGTTCATTTTTTGATCTCGCTGTCTGTTCTGCTTATTTATTTCATTTTTTTCTTAAGATTTGATCAACACCATTGTGGATTCAGAAAAACCACCAGCAACTCTATAAAATCAATGCAACTCTTTATTTGTTTACTTGATTTTAACTCACTTTTAGCTGTCACTTAAGAAAACGACATATAAGCGCACATAAAAAACCTCCTAATTAGTTCTATAAGCTATTCATCCACATAGTGTTTGTGTTTGGATCGTGTGCACCTGATTTCTTTCCTTTCGAAAAAGAAAATGTAACGACCAAAAAATCTGATTCTCAAAAATAACAGGAATCACAAACGTTTGGACAACAAAGTGAGCAAAAAACGTACATTTTCAGTTATAGATCTAGTTACTTTGCATCTAGTTGCACATACACGCTTTGCTTTGAAGTATCTTTACCGAAATGCAATCGAGAAAGTCCGCAATCACATCTCCTAGACCTCCTTCTTCCGGGAGAAAGTCAACAGAGAGAAGGAGAGGGAGGAAAGGAAGCAGAGCGGTGGAACAGCCTGTAGACGAAGAGAAGCCTTCTTCTCCCACCTCTGGGTTTAACAGGTTTGATCTGGGGAAGGGGGTGGTGTATATAGGAGAGTGGAAGATGATTAACGGAGTAAAGCAACGTCATGGATATGGAAAACTGATTCGCGGCGGAGATTTGTATGAGGGAGATTGGCTAAGAGGGTCTCTTACTGGATTTGGTAAGTGTCTCTACATACGCCCGAGACTCGCATCCGTTCATTCATTGTATATTTTTTCTTGTCATCAATACATATTCGTTGTTTTTGTTTTCTGTTGGTTGCTATTGTGGTTTTGGTAGAGTACTCAAACTCGCTTTGTTGGTAGTTCGAAAGCGAATTGGCAAGTGATTTAGTAATATCTTATGATTGTTTTAGAACACTGGATCATTTACTTAATTGCCAATGTTATTTAGATGTGTAGATTTGTTTGTGTTCTTACTTTAATACGTTGTGTGCTAATGTGTTGTCCACTTTATATTCGTTGCATGGTCACTATACATATGTATGTGTATGTGTGTAAACATGAATGAATGTGTTTGCATGTATGTATATGCATAAATGTATGTGAATGTGCGTGCGTGTATTTTTGTGCGTGTGTATTCCTCAGCGACGTGTTACTTTTCTACGGGAGCAGTGTACTTGGGAGACATGGTGAGCGGGTTATTTCATGGATATGGTACTTACGTATGGCCAGAGAGAGCGAAGGTGTATAGGGGGAGTGGTCAGGGAACATGATGAATGGGAGGGAGAGCTGTCATTCGAAGACGGACAGAAATTCATTGGGGACTTCGAAAATGGAAAGGTAGGGGAGGGAGAAGGAGAGAGGGGCGCGAGGGAAGAGAAGGGAGAGTGGTAAGAGTCGGTCAGTGGGTAGGAGCTACAGAAGTGAAGGCGGCGGAAGAAGAACAGATGCAAATAATACGGGCTATATGGGGGCAGAGGGCGGAGAGAAGAAGAGAAGAAGGCTAGTGTGCACGGTGAAATTCAAAAACTGACAGAAGAGTTGGCTGAAGTGAATAAGAAGAGGGCGCAGGTGGAGGAAGCCTCGGCGACACAGACGAAAGGGACAAAAAGAACCAGCAGCGCAGCAGTCAAAGAGCCCAAGGCTTCGTCCTCCCTGTCTTCATCCTCATCTTCCTCTGCCTCTGCCTCTGCTTCTTCCACTTCCTCCTCTACTTCCTCCTCCCTCTCCTCCTCCTCCTCCTCCACCTTAGCCCTCCCAGAAGCCTCATCCCTCTCTTCGACGCAGGTCAAGGCGCTAGAAAAGGAAAAGAAGAACACATCCTCCTCCGCCTCCGCTTCTTCCTCCTCTTCTGCCTCTGCCTCTGCCTCCGATCTTCCACCCCATCTTTCCCTCGTCAAATCCTTGAGGACGAAGGCAGAGGCATTGGAGAGGAAATCAAAGCTAAGAGGGAGTTTCTTCTCACTATCTCGACCTCTCTTCCCTCCCCTTCCCCTTCCCCCTCCTCATCCTCATCCACTTGTTCATCTTCGTCTTCCTCTGTGTCCCTACCTTTCTCTTCCCCTTCCTCTGCCTCCACTTCCTCTTCTTCTTCCTTCCCCTCTTCGTCGTCTTCTGATACACTGCCTTTCTTGTCTTCTTCTTCCTCTTCTTCCTCTTCCTCCCCCTCTCTTCCCTCTTCGTCAGATTTTAGACTGGCATCTGGTGTGGGAGTAGGCTACGGAGTATCCGAGTCAGGAGGAGGGTACGGTGGGAGAGATTTGCAAGAGAGGGGGCGAGAGGGAGAGAGGGAAAGGGAGAGCGAGGGTGATGATCAGTGTTGTTTCACAACGAACGAGGAGAGCGGAGTGGGGGGCAGGATGGAGGGGCAGTGTCTATGTGGAACGGTGAGAGTGTCCGCCGTGTTTCCTCCATCCTCTGTCTTCATTTCTCATTCTGCTGACATCAGAAGAGCGATCGGTTCCGTTTTTTCCTCCTTCGCCTCCTTCCCTCTCCACCGGCTCTCTGTCCTCGCTTCCTCTTCCTCCTCGCTCGTTTCGATCCCTCTCTCCGACTCGATGACCCTTTACAAGGCGTCGACTTGCTCAACCCCTCTGTTCATAACTCTCAGCAAACAGAGGGTGGTCTATGTCCCTCTCTCGCTCCTCCTCTTCCGCCCTTTATCGTCTCCTTTTGTTTTGAGAAGAAAGACCGACTACTCTCACATTTATCCCCTTTACCACCCTTTCCCCCCTCCTTCCCCGTCTTCCTCTTCCGCCTCTCCCTCTCCCTCCCCATCTCCTGCCCCCTTTCCCTCTTCCTCCCACTCTCTCGCGCCTTCTTCATCGTCCAAGTCTTTTTTCGGCCCAGAGGGAGAAGGAGTATTGACGCACAAGTCAATGCGGATGACGAGGGTGAAGGAGGAGAGGAGGAGGGAGGCAGGAGGAGGAGTAGGAGGAAGAAGGAAAGAGGAGGGGTACGACGAAGACAGCGATGCGGATAGGGATGAAGAGGGAGAGGAACGCGAGGAGAGGGACGAAAGAGAAGATGGGGAAGAGCGGGAGAGAGAGAGAGAGCAAGAGCGTGAAGAGAGGGAGAGAGAACGCGAGAGAGGGAAGGAGAGAGAGAGAGAGGAAGACGCGTTGTGGAGGAAGGGGATGGCCAAAATGGTTTCTCTGAATCTCACACCGTCTCTCCACTTGCACTACGAAGAGAGGGTCAGGGATGTCTTCGATGATTTAGTAAAACTAGAGGGGGAAGAGGGGAGCGCAGAAATCGGGTGGGACCAAGTCTCTGACAAGAAAAAGAAAGGCGGGCAGGGGGGAGTGGGAGGAGGGACTGGAGGAGGGGCAGGAGGAGCAGGGAGAGGAGGGCAGCGAGGAAAGGACAAGAAGGCGGCGAACACGAATATCACATCCCACTCTTCGCTTTTCTCGTTGCACCCTCTCGCCGTCTCTCTCGCTGTCGAGTCAATGTCTTCCTCTTCCTCCTCTTCCTCCTCCTCATCTTCTCCTGATGCCAGTCACCCCTCCTCTTCCTCCTCCTCTTCCGCTTCTTCTTCCGCTTCCTCTTCCTCCTCCTCTTCATCTTCCACGGCCACTTGGAAGGGTAGAGGAGGGTGGGGAGGAGTGGGGAGAAGAGGAGAGTTAGCCGTGAAGATGGCAGTTGATTTACTGCGGAATCAGAGAGACAGACAGAGGGAAAGGGAGAGGGAAAGGGAGAGGGAGATGGAGAGAGATGGGGGGAGTGGCGCGGAGGGAGAGACTGGGGAGGGAGAGGGAGAAGGAGAGGGAGAAGATGGAGAGGGGAAGACGTATTTTCTTCATCTGTTGAAATCCCAGTTGAGCTAATAACAGGAACGAAGTCTCGCTCTCCTCTCTTCCCTCTCTCCTTTCCTTCCTCTCCTCTTCTCTCTCCTCTTCTGCCCTCTTTTCCTCCTCCTCAGCCTTCTCTACGTCCCTCTCCTCGTCCCTTCCCCACTCTCTTTCCTCCTCCCTTTCTTCTCCCCTCTCTCTTTCGCCAGAATCTGACAAAGACCAAGAGAAGACAACCTCCCTTCCCTCTTCTTCCTCTTCCTCCTCCTCCTCTTCTTCTTCCTCTTCTTCTGACTCCCCCGACCTTGGCCTCGACCTCCAGGACTACTGCTATGATCTCCAAGAGTCGGGTCTGGGAACATGCAGGTGCGGAGCAGTCGCCATCTCAATCCCGAAGTCCCCCTCTGTTCTTTCAGGCTCTTCTTCTTACTTTTGTCATTGCCACATCTGTCAGCTCCTCCTTGCCTCCCCCTATTCCGCCTTCACTTGCTTCGCGAAGCATTCAATTCGAGACATAAATATCTACGGACCACTCGTCCGCCACAACATCTCGTCCGTCAACCGAGATTCGCTTCATCTGCAGTCCTCGCCTCTTGCTTCTATTTCAATTACCCCCATCAGCCCTCTTCTAGGACTGTCTGCTCTTCCCCTACTCTCCTCCTCATCCTCCTCCTCTTCCTCCTCTTCCTCCTCCTCTTCTTCCTCTTCGTCTTCCCGTGCTCTTGCTCCCTCTTTTCCGAGTCCCTGCCCTCCCTCCTGGGCTTCATCCGCTTTCTCTCTCCCTTCGCCCTGCCCTCCTTCTCCTTCCTCCTTTTCATCCGCGTCATGTCTCCCAGGCTTACTTTCCCCTTCCTCTTCCTCCTCTTCCTCTTCCTCTTCCTCTTCTTCCTCTTCATCTTCCTCCTCCTCCTCCTCCTCCTCCTCCTCCTCCTCCTCCTCCTCTGCCTCATCTTCCCCTACCATCGTGCCTACAGCTTACCAATCTTGTGGGGACAGTTGGAGGAGATATACGTGTGGAGTGTGCGGATCTTTAGTGAAGCAAGATTATGTGTACAGCGGAGACATCGTCAGCATAAGCATTCCTATCGGTCTCTTCAACTGGGACAAACTAGCCGACCACTTGAAACCTTCTCACCATATCTTTTACTCGTATAGATCGATCGATGTGTTGGATGGACTCCCTAAGTTTTACACTAGGCCCGACGTCAGCATCGAAATTCCTGAGCAGTAGAGAAGTCGAGTGGTTCACTCTCCGCATCTCGCCCGCCCTGCTCCTCCTACTCCCTCTTGGCTTCCCTCACTCCCCCTTCTCTTCATTCGCACTCTACACTCACTCTCCCATTCACTCCACCCTCTTCTGTTCTGTCTCTCCACCCTCTCTCTCTTTACCCATCCTTTATCTCATTTACACGTTTTCTTTTTGTCTCGGCTTTCTACTTTTGCTCCTTGTTCGCTATTATACTTTGTGATATGTACAGTATTTCATTTTCTCAATCATATCTTTGTTCTTGTTTCTTGTTTTCATGGATTCTATGTACATATATATGCGTATATACATATATGCGTATATACATATATACATATATACATATATACATATATACACATGTATACATATTGTTTATCAATTGTTTGTATCGTCTCTCCTATCCACACCCATCGTTTTCTCCTTTAATAACAGCCCTCTTTTCTCTTCGAGTTGGTTATTATCCTTAGGGGGCTCCCCTTTCATGTTTGTTTTTCCGAATTCATACATTCTCAGATTTACATTCAATTTTTGCTTTGCTTCGTACGCAATGGAAACTTTAAAAACATAAAAACGCAACTACTTCAAAATACACGTCTGTTGCATACATCATTGGTGTCTTCAACCTCTCCACGCCGCTGTCTCTCTCATGAATAGCAGGGCAGTCTGTGCGAAAATTCAAAACGTTGTTAGCTCGTCTTTAGTCATATTACATATTTCTACAACTACAAGCGAACGCAGCACATCATTGGATACGGTTCTGCTCCCTGTATTTCAGTTTGTATGCTGATCTTACGAAGACTAGAGAGAGATGCGTTGGGAGGAAATCAGTTGGGTATGAAGGCGGGTGATGAGGATCGGATTGGCAGGGGTCGTGTCACCTATAGAATGGGACAAATGCGTAGAACAGATGGAGAAGCAAAATGTAAACGAGAAGGAGGCTATGGCCCCCACTTCCATGGAAGCGACTTACCTGGCTCAGTTCAAGCCCCCCTACTCATCTTGCGCCCCGCCCTGTTCGACAGTTTCTACTCAATTAAGGGGGTTAAAGAACTTTCACGTATGATGAACAATGTGGTATAGCAAATGAGACCTCATGGAAAGAACAAGTGGAGCTACACTCCTTCGGTTTTTGCAGTATTTAGGAATTAACAAAATGTAGATGTTTCTCTAGCCGTAAGATGGCCTAGGACGTGCCGCTTGTATCATTCTTGTGACTCCATTGTTCATGTAGGGGTTTACCCTTCTAGTTTGTTATAAGCAATAGAACATACATAGTGTACTTCGAAGCGTCTGCAAACTCATCTGGTTCCGAGCTCAGCTATGAGCCGTGTGGGTACTCTTGCAACTGGAGTGAGCCACTCCCGCTTCCTCTTCCAACTGGGATAGTCCTGCTTCCACATCGCTTTCGTATCCTAGTAGATGCAATCAGAGCTCTTTCTGCTCTGAAGGGAGCGGTTTCATTCCCTCTTGCGTTCTCATCCAGTGTGACCCTCTATGCTCTTCGACTTCGAGGGCTGTAAGATGAAGTCAATGAATATCCAGCCTCTCTCCGGATTATCTAATGACGTTACCATCGACCAACACAACAAACCATTCGTCTTCATCCTTCCAGACGCTGATCCGCCCTCATCCTTCCCCTTCTCCCTTATCTCCAACGGTCGAGACCTCCTCACTTGCACCAACTAGGCGCAGATCTTCCTCCAGATACCCTCTCTTGATCTGAATGCTATTCTCGCCCGGAAGACACGGAGAAATTCTACATGAAAAGAAGGCATTTCCTTTTGTATCGAGTGTATGAAGGTGATGAAGACCCATGGCTCGCTTCTCCTAGTTCACGGAGCGTTCTCCTCTTCTCTCTCATCCTTCATCTCTTCTATTCACCAGGGAGGTCTTCTTGCGCCTCCACCCAGCTCCCTTTCGAAACATATGAGTTTGAGATCACACAACAAAGAATGTAGTACACGTCCCTTGTGGTGTATATCAAACATACACGTAGCATGTGCACACACTCATTCGCATACACATACACTAACACATGTACAGGTCACAAGCTCATATCCACATGCATGCTATACGTGTGCACTATGATGTGGGCGTAGGGTTAGTCAAAGAAGGAGGAGTATGATTTACGAGGCAAGAGTGGAATAAGTATGCAGGTGAGAGTCTCGTGCGTTTTTGTTTTAGTTTGGTTTAAGCGTGTTTCATCATCGAACAAGAAGCCTGATTTAGCCTCACTTCCCGCCCAACGAGTCCAATGCTAGCTACTTGATTCCTCTCTTTTCTCGCAAATCATCATCTACCTTTCTTTTAGAAACTCCTTTCCCCGTTTTTACCTTCACCCAGCGCACACAAACGCAGCACATATGATGCATTTACTATTACCAAACGCTCTTTTCGGGGTCCCGGGGGTATTTGTTCGTTCGTTCTACCTATTTTATTTTCCCTATATTGCACTAAATATGTTGATTAGCCCGATACATCAATCAAATACAAGTAAACACTAGTGTTTTATGGGTAGTACTCTTTTTTCCTTTCTGTATTTTACTGGTTTCTTTATTGTTCATTGAATAAAGTCAGCTGGAAACCACAAAAGGACCCTATCAACTTCACAGTGTACAGCTTCCTGTATAAACACTGTACATATACGCAGAAAGAAGTACGAAAGTCTGGGTTGATTGAAAGAAAAATATGTCGAAGCTCCACGATGGGATTTATTTTACATTTAATATTATATAAGTATTGAAATATTCATAAGACCTTGTGGCCCAATGGATAAGGCACCTGCCTACGGAGCAGGGGATTTAGGGTTCGAATCCTGCAGGGTCTCTTCTTTTTTGACAGTAGTATGTTTGACGATAACAGTCATGATTGATGATTGATTGCGCTTCACAGACAGATCGTTGATCGCCACATTTAATTAAATTATTTTAGATGCTGGTTTTTAGCGCGTGATCAACGGAAAATCGTATACGTACATAATGGTCTCCATATGCTTAAAAAGAGTTTGCAGTCTGCACATAAATGCAGTGTTACAAATGGGAATAAGGCAAGTAATGACGAAAGCTCACAGTATTCTGGTGGTTGTGGTTGGTGTGTGCAGAAGTATTGTAGAGAATTGTGAATTTCCTCAATACAGAGAGCATTAAATGGAGGGTATGAAGTGGGGTGCGCTGTCAGCACTACTTGGAAGCAGCGCATTGCTTAAGTAATTAGTTTGGGTCGAATTGGAATAAGATACTGAAGATGGGTACAATGTCAAGTGTAAGCCAGTAAAGCGATGGTAGTAGCCTCTTTGATACAATGGATTATTCGTTGGTAGGTATACCAGAGAGAACGAGCATCAGAATCAAGAGACGCTTTCGTCGGCATAATTTCGCGGGCCATAAATCAAGGGTGGTAGTAGCACCTGATGGAAGCTTATGAATTACTATACGTCATTTTGCAGGATTCTTTCGCGTCTAGTTATGTCTCTTGAATTTCGCATAAATCCCTTAAGACATGTGCATTCGCATGTAAACATAAGGTTCTGTGCAGAACCATATAAAGCTACGTTTGCTGAGAATATATAAACTATTTATGAAATGTCGAATAACAATCTTATATGCGCCTTGATGAGGGAAGCATGCCTCAAGGGGATAGTAAAGCTCAGTTGAAGTGCAACAATACGACATGAAAATTAGCATTTGAACCCACGTGAGATTTGTAAAATCTCTCATAGATTTTCTTCATGAACATGGCATGATTGCGCCTGGGCATATAACGTGCGTATGGCAGTACGCAATAGTAATGTCTTATGTTTCATTTATTTTCATTTGGTAGGGCAATTGAAAAGAGCTTGACACGTTTGTTCACATCGATTACCCTTCATTAAAAAACGATGCGTTATGCGAATTATGGGCTGAATGGTGAGGGAGGTATTCAATTCCATTCATTTTTGTTGGCATGTACTGCACAAAGATGTTGTGTATCCTGCGCATTACGAGTAAATGTCCATTGTAACATTAATAATTCATATTTCCTAATTCTGTTATCGAAGTGAAACTCAAATAAATCTACTTTGAAACTACTTTTTGAAATGTGAACTTACTGAGTAGTTCCTCATATAATTGATTAGTTGAAATGCAATATTCGATAGGTATATCGAGTATTGAAGCGATTGAGTCCGCCTTTCCGATTTATTCATCTTATTCTCGTTTGTGTTCAAATTGAGAACACGCAAAGTCTGATTATTCAAAATGTTTATAAGTGGTGTTCTATCCCTACAGCATAACTGGTGTTTTTTGGAAAGAGAGAACATACATTTCAACGGTTTATTTCCGTAGAATCTCTTATACGATATTCCTTTTGTATTTTCAATTATTTTTATTTGCGTATGTTTTTTTTATGGTTGATAAATGAATGCATTTCCTTCGATAATTTGAACCATTTTTTTTTCATAATGTATGGACGTAGTGAGTTTTGGAATTTTTCTCGCGCATGCAAAGCCTTTGGAAACGTTGTGCTACATATAGAAGACAAGCATATGTCTGTGTATTCTCTATGTCATTTGTGTAGCGTTTGACTTAATATATGAGCTAATTTCTGACATAATTGAACTCTGCAAAACAGAGATAGGGGGAGATGCTTTTTGTTTGTATGCTCTTGGAGCTACTCGTATATATCTTTAAAGACTTGCCTCTCTGTGTCTATATGAATGGAGTATCATTTACTTTGTTTATGTTGTATGTCTATGCATTAAACGGTATATGTATGTTTTATGTTGCAGGTACTTGAGAATAACTGGTGAAGTATCATCTATCGAAGCAAACGAAAAGAAGTGTTTTTTTCCGGTTTTAATACCCTTATATTAACGTATATATATAACGAATGAGTTTAGGCGGGGCATCTCAATCTCCTCCTTCTCTTCTTCCTCGTTCCCACCCTCCATCTGGTTCCGTGGGAGGTGGTTCTGCGTCGTTTTCCTTGTCTCCGTCCTCCACAACGACAAGCGTGAATCAATCCCCTCGAAGCATCTGGGCAATGGAGACAAAAAGCAATCCTCACCTAGCCATTCCCCTCCCATCATCGCCCCCTCCCCCCTTAGCATCTTGGCTCGGCAGCAGGGGTTGAAAAACGGTAGTGAGAAGAAGGTAGGGCAGAAAAAGGTGGGGAAGGGAGTGGGAGAGAGGACCAATGAGGGGGAGCGAAAGCACGAGGTGACGGAGAGGAAGGTCCTCTTCCCTGAAGACAGCTCTACGTTGGCTGCCAAGGCACATGTTGGAGTTTTGTGTGAGGGAGAGGTGGGTTGTTCCTCTGCTGTTGTTTGCCCTTCCAACGCAACCACCGCCTCTACCTCCTCCCCTCTCCTCTTCCTCCCTCTCCGCTTCCTCTCTCTCATGTTTCCCCTGTGCCCCTCTTCCCTCTGAACCCTCGTTGGGAGGTTCTGTATACCCTTACGGTCATCCGTCAGGCTCTCCCCCTGCGCTCTCCTCCATTCCATCCGTCTCTTCCACCTCCTCTATCTCTTCGTCTTCCTCTTCCTCTTCGTCCTCCTCATCTTCGTCTTTCTCCTCATCCTCCTCTTCCCCCGCCCCCTCTCCTCCACCCCTTCGTTTTCCTCTCGGACACTTCAATCTCCTAAATCGAAGCCCTCCTCCTCCCATCCCCTCGTCTATTTTGACCCACTCATCTCACTCCACCACCAAGTACAAGACTCTTCCCCTCTCATCTGCGTCCACCTCCCTCTCCTCTTCCACCTCCCTCGCATCTTCCTCCTCCTCTGTATCATCTTCAGCGACAACTGACGTCAGAGATAAGGTAGCAAAGGGGAAGAAGTCTTCTCCTTCCGACTCTCCCCTTTCCTCTTCCATCGCTTCCTCCCCTTCCTCCTCCTCCGCTGTTTCCTCTTTTTTCCCTTCCCCTTCTCCACTAGGAATGTACACCTACTCCTCCTCCTCCTCCTCCTCCTCCTCCCTCGATTCCCCTCCCCACTCTCTTGGACTCTCGGTTCACTCCGTCTCGCATTCGTCAGTTTCTTCCTCCCTCTTCCCCCCTCCCTCCCCTCTTCCTTCCTCTCCTCTCTCCGACAAGTGCTGGTACCAAAACAAAAAAGCATCCGGGGCACCCATCTACCCTCTGCCTTCTCCCCCATCCCCCTCCTCCTCCTCCTCTCCTCCCTCCCCCTCCCCCTTCTCCTCTCCTGCCTCTTCCTTGGCCTCTCTCCCCTCCGACGAAAAGAAAGCGCTGTTAGTTCTACAAGAGAGGGAGCGGTTGAGGGAGGGAACGAAGAGGATCGATTGGCGTGGATTTAGATCTATCGCATGCAGTGGTATTGGGATCGGGGCCTCAGATTGATCACCAAAGGGATCTCTTCGGGTTGGAGCTAGGATATTCTGTCGACGATAGATGTTCGTCAGAGGGGACAGAAGCTCCCCAGACCCCTTCCCTCTCCGCATCCTCCTTCACCCACTCCTCGTCCTCCCTCTCTGCTCACTCGTCGTCCCACTCCCAGGCCTTAGGGGACGGAGAAGAGGAGTTTGTAACCCCGGATAAGAAAAATTCTATTAGGAAGTATCTAGAAAGGAAGAAGAGGATTTCCGGGGGAGAAGAAACAAGAGGGCATATCAAGGAGTGGGCGGACGAAGAGGAGGAGGAGGAAGTCGCGGAGGAAGGGAAGAGAGGACTAACGAAGAGAAGAAGGACCAGGACGAGAAGAGGATCAATGAGAATAGCAACGGGTCCAGCACCACCGATTCGGTTCCACCCTCCTCCTCCTCCCTCTCATCCCTCTCCTCTCCATTATCATCGTCCTCCTCGTCCTCCTCCGCCGCGCTCTCTTCCCCCTCCTCCTCGTCGAGCAAAAAGCCTCCATCGGAAGAAGACGTGATCGTCGTAGCAGGTAGGAGGAGTAGAATGTGATATACTCGCATGTTTCTATCACGTGGAATTTCCCATGGCTCATCTTTCCCGTATCGTGTATCCTTGGTTTCACATTGCGTGCATTGTCCCTTTCGGTTGCATTTAATATGTTCAATTTCATTCCCACAAATACTACGACATTCTTCTTCCTCCATTTGATATATATACCCTTCCATTCTATCTAACTTTTCAATTGATATATCTATCGTATCTTCTGGTATGTTCCATCATTGCTTGATGTTTCCCTTTCTCCCTCGATGCACATACGTCCATCGCCTTCTTTCTTTTACTTGAACTTCATCCTCTCACCAGACCAACACCTAGAAGAGCTAGGGAGTACCGCGTTGACCAATTCGGTCGTATTTGTTCATTTGCCAACTCATCTCGTTCTGGGAAGGGGCAGGTGGGTAGAAGCGGAAGTAGCGGGGCGAACATGATGGGAGAAGAGGGCGGAGGATGGGGGGCAAAAACAAAAAAATAAAAGAGAGAGACACGGAGAGAGAGATCAAGTGGTTGAAGATGCTGAGCAACTGGGAAGACACGGTGATGCGCCACAACGACATATTGAAGCGGAGAATAAGGAAGGGCGTCCCCCCTTCCCTGCGCTCAGTTGTGTGGTCGTACCTCACGGGCATCACCACGTCGCAGAAGACTCACCCTTCCTCTTACTATCTTTCTCTGTTAACGAAAACGATCGACCCGAAGAACGATGTGCAGATACGAAAAGACCTCCCCCGTCTTTTCCAAGACCACGTCCTCTTCCGATCTCCCGAGGCAGGCAGCAGGACGGTCATGTGTGCGGGACAAGCGTCGCTGTACAACGTCCTCAAAGCCTACAGCATCCACGACGAGTCGGTGGGGTATGTCCAGGGCATGGACACAATCGTTGCCCCTGCAATGCTTTATTTGACCGAGGAGTCTTCTTTTTGGTACTTAGAACGGCTCATGAACGGGTCTCTGTACAACCTGAGAGATCTCTTCATCGAAGCCATGCCCCTCGCCCACGTGTACATGTATATACACAACGCTCTGCTCAAGCGCTACCTCCCTAAGATCTACAAAGTGCTGGAGGAGCACCAGATATCGCCCTATACATACGCCTTCCGTTGGTACTCCCTCCGCTTCTCCCACTTCTCTCCCTACCTCGCCTTCAGAGTCCTCGATATGTATTTGTACGAAGGAGACAGAGTCCTCTACCGCATAGCCCTATCCCTCCTCTTCCTGAAGCAAAAGAGGCTTTTGTCTTGTTCTCCTGATGAGTTACTGTCTGCGCTAATGGAGATCGAGCAGGACATGGATTGGCACAAGGCGTCGAACGGAGACAGCATCATATCCAATGCGGTGCATTTCAAGGTGCCTCATGATCTCATAGCGAAGTTGTCTACCGAGGCACGGATGGACATTGCAAAGAAAAACGATGAGAAGAAGGCGCGGGAGGAAAAGAAGGACATGGAGAGAGCGCAGAGAGAGAAAGCGAAGAAGGAAGAGAAGGAGAAGCAGGAAGCTGCGTAGAGGGTGTAGGGAACGTTGAGACCCACGCTGGTGTCTGAAGCATCGTATGCCTTCGCCAATTGCTTCTATCAACCCTATCTGGTCTTTCTCTGCTCCTCCCTCCCCTCTCCTCCTTCTCTTCTTCCTTTCCACTCGACTGCTCTCGTGCTTTCTGATCTTCCTTTCCCCTTTTCCTTCCTCATCCCCTTGATCTCTCTTCCTCTCCCCTTCCCTTTCTCATTGGGTTTCTCTGTTTCATTTCTTTTTCCTTCTCTCCCTATGTCTTTCCTTCTTCTTTCCTTCTTCTTTCCTTCTTCTTTCCTTCTTCTTTCCTTCTTCTTTCCTTCTTCTTTCCTTCTCTCACTCTCTCTTTCCCACCCACGTGCTCCCTCCCCCTGTATTTGAATTGTCTGGATCTGTTGTCTTTCTTTTAGTTTCTTTTATTTACCAACATTCTCTGTATCTTTCATCTCCCCTCATCTCCCCTCTCTCATTCCTCTCCCCTTTCTCCCCCTTCCCCCTCGTTCCACTCTTTCTCTTCCTCTCCTCTTCCTCTCACACCCCTGTTTCTCCCTCTTCTCTCTCCCTCCTATCTCTTTTTTCCTAACTTGAATACCCCATGTCCCCGTTTCACACACTTTCATGCATGTGTCTTTACACGTGTATGTGTGTGGGTACGTGTGTGAGTGTATCAGACTGTTTAAGTGTGTTAATATCCTCGTGTTTGTTTTTCACCTGTTCTCCCCTTTTGCTGTTCCCCCTTCCTCTATTTTTCCCCCGTCCCCTTCTCTCTCTTAACGCGTATTCTATTTAAGTTGGCATGGTCTTCTGCTTGCTTTGTTGAATCTAAATACTGCGCTACTAGTCTAAATCGAGTTCTGTTGATTCTCTTAATCTCATTTTCTCGCTTTTCTCTTTTCCTTTCTTTTCCCTTTCCCTTTTTTCCTTTTCCTTTTTTTCGCTTATTTCCTCTCTATTCTCCTTAGTTTTTCTTTGCCGCTTCTCTTTGTATTGTTCTTTTTCCTTTTCCTTGCTTATTGTTCGAATCGTTATCTCTCTCTCCCTCCCAATGCCTCTCCTCTTTTCTTTCTCTCATTCTGTCTGAATTTGAATCTTTTTCCCGCCAAGTCGTATCTTCGTTGTCCTCATTAGTTGTATCGTCTGTGAGCCTCTTCTTCTGCGATTTGTTTGAGATCGTAGATACTAATGTATTTCCCTTCTGCTCTGCCTTCTTTCTTATTTGTTCTTCTTCCTCCCTCCTTCGCACTCTTTTTGTATATTCGTCTTCCCCTAATGCATAGCTAGTTCATGCTAGTTCTCGTCAAGTGTTTTCTATTCCTTTGCTCTTGTTCGATTGTTTTTTTTTACTTATCTCTTTTCTCTCGTACTCTCTTGGTTGTTTCTTTCGATTCTCTTTTTTTTTTTTTCTTTTGTATTGTTTTCTTTTTTCTCTTTTTTCTTTTTCTTTTTCTTTCTCTGTGCGTCAGTGCACCTCCTCTTTTTGTGGTTGAACTACGCTCGCCCCCGCGTGTTTGTATCGCTCAACTCGTATATGTTTCTTTGTTGTATAGTAGTGGTTATATATTATATGTTTCATTCAGTCGTGTTCATGATACCCTTCTCTTTTCCCTCGTTCTTTTCCTCTTCGCAATTAAGAATTTCCCTCGTTCTTCTCCTCATTTGCACCTTTTTGCTTTCTAGCAAAGCTATTCATTGTTCTTAGATTCTCCTTTTGCAGGTCCCGCATGGTTGTTTGTCTTCATATTTTTCTATGTGTGGTAGTATATGTGTTCAGAGGTTTTGGTACCTTTGTTGTAAATGCTTGCTGTCAGAATAAAGTTCATAAACGTTGTTTTTTAGAATTCAGTCGTGAAACAATTGTATAAACTGATTTAATGTTGATATTCTAAGCAAATAGTGTCCCCAATTGCCAGTATAATTCAACATCTTTATGAAATAAACTCATTTATTTTTTAGGGGCATAGAGTGTTCTCATTTTGAAGTGTTTACGTTTTTCTTTCTGTTGAACCCCTTTTTCTGTAACTGTGAAAAGGATAGACTCCTCTCAACTGAATTATTTGTATATTAAGTACACACTTCCTGCGTATACGCACGTACATTTGTTCCTTTCAAGAAACGGGGTTTTATTTCTAGCTAGATAAAATACGCTAGGTCTATTGATTATGCCAGCAACGAGCTCTTTTTCTGTGGATCCCCGAAATGTGGGAGGGAAGATGATGCTTATTGAGCAGATCAGAGCCCACAACCAAAGAATGCGTACGTTTGAAGATAGACGGTCCTCTCCAGCTATGAAAGGCACCTACGATAGTGACTCGAAAAGACTGCTGCAGAATAGGAAAGCGAAGGAAGAGAAACTACGAAGCACGCGAGAACTAGATGACTACTACCACCACAAGAGATTGGAAGACATAGAAAAGGGGAAGCAGCCATACAGAGATTCTAATGATCCTTACTCTAACCCTGTGACTGCTCGGCGACCAGTAGGAGAAGTGAGCGAAGAAGAGCGTATGCTGGGAATTAAGCCAAAGACTAAACTGTATATGCTCGACCCAAAGAGCAATAAGAACAGCAGGCCTCTTGAAGAACACACCTTCATCGGAGATCAGTTCCAGAGGCCAGAGGGGGAAGAGGGCGTTGCGACTGCGACGAAAGTTGTGAGAATTAGAAGGAAGAAGAAGAAAGAGAATGAAGGGGAGGATGAACGTGGCAGACAGATCGGCAGAGAGAGGGGTAAAGAAGGGTCGGTTGAATCTCTTGACTATGACAATAGCGAAGACTTTCTTAGTGAGTTGTTAGATGAAGCAGACAACAGAACACACGTGTTGAAGGGAGCGGGGGAGGAGTGGAAGAAACCATGAAGAAAGCGATGGGGGAGGAAGGGAGAGAGGGGCACGACAACTACTACGGAGGAAAGGGCGATCTAGTCATGGGTGAGGAAGAAAAGAAGAAGTATCACACGCTCAGAGTGGCACTAGGGAGTGCTGGGGTGGGGAGGAGGAACGAAAACAAGAGAGCGGGAATGGGGGAGGGAGAGAGAGGACAAAGACAACGAGAGGGGAGGGATGGAGAAGGAAGGGGAAGGGAAGAGGAGAGTGGAGAAGGGGGTATCGAGTTTGAGAGTGGATCGAGAGGGGTTAAGTTGATGTCAGTGGGAGGAGCAGAGATAGAGGAGAGGGCGGAGAGGTCAGAGAAGAGGGGAGTAGAAACAGCCAAGGGAGAGAACGAGGGGGAGAGAGCGAGAAGTACGGGGATGGAGCAAGAGAGCGACGCAGAGAACAAGGAGAAAGGCAGGAAAATGTGGAAGATGGAGACGGTGATGTAGACGTGTCTTCTTCCTCCTCCCTCCCTATCTCCTCCTCTCCCCTCCCCTGCACTGCCCTTCCCTCCCTCAGCTCTTGTTCCACCTCTGCCTTATATACAGAAAGAAGGAGCAACCTAGACCACAACTCCTCATCCTCATCATTTTCCTCCTCCTCATCCTCCTCATCTTCTTCTTCCTCTCCCCCATTCGGGTGTCTGCCCGATCTCTCTTCTCTCGACTCAGAATTCTCTCCCTCTGCGCGCTCCTCGGTACCTCTCTCTTACTCACAGTCTCGCAACAACTCTTACTCTTCTTTCTCTTCCTCTGCCCTCTCTTCCTCCGGCTCACCCCCTCCTCTCCCATCGCATCTCAATCACCCCCCTCTTCTCCACCAGCTAGGAGAGCAAGGAAAGACCGCGTATCCTATTCCTACTACTCTCCTTCGTCTTCCTCCTCTTCTTCCTCTTTTTCTTCCTCCTCTCGTGGGATCGTAATCCCCCCAATGCCTGTGAACAAGAATGCGAGTAACTTATACGATCTGAAGGAGGAGCTTGCGCAAGTGGAGAAATTAGTACAGAGAAACCACAGGCAGGAAGATACTGACTTGGAGCTCAAGAGACTATTCTTCCTCATTACCAAGAACACCGCGAGGGTGAAGAGATCCCTCAAAGACATTGACTAAAGCACACCCTCTCTCGCCCCTACGCATCCTTCCCTACCTTCATGTCCCTGCGTGTTGCTCGCATTCTCTCCGTGTCCCTTCTATCCATTCAACGCCAGTGATGCATAGCGTACTCCGTCACTCCAGGGAGTCCTTGGCATAGATCTGCAACTGTACACGTACTAGATGCAATTCATTCGTGGTATAGTATATTTGTTCGCTTATATATGCCATGTATGACGATTGGGATGTCTTCAATTATCATATCCAGTCGCTCCATCATCTAGTTCGTCTCACTATGTAATATTTCCTAGTTTTATGTGCTTTTTAGCATGTGTTGTATCTAGCTGCTCTGGTTCTTCAGGTCAAATGGTAGTCATTTACAAAAAAAATAAACACATCTTCCTATAATCCAATATTCAATCTTTGTGGTATACGACTGAATGGATGCATTAAATGAATTGTGTTTTCTTGCTAAAGCATGTTTATTGCGTGTGATATTATATTATACGAATAGAGATGAATAAGTAGAATAAACAAAATTAAATACACTAGCAAGTAATGCAGCTAAGTAAGCATCTGCCAAACGCCAGCTCGTATTAAAGTACAAATTCGTAAAGTTCATAGTTGCTTTTCTTGAGTGAAAAAATCTTCATATTTCAGTAGAAAACAAAAACACAAGCAAACAGAGCAAGCAAATATCAACAGGAGAGATAAGATAGAACTGACAATACCAAACAATCACAAATGCTAGCTTCTATCACAACGCTAACAGTAGATTACCTGCGCTTTATAACATTTCGTTATATAAGAAACGAGATGTAAAAAGTAGCATGCAAAAGCATAAAGGGCATATTCAAAGAAAAGCAGATGCAGTAATGAATTTAAATAATATCTAAACATAACAAGATTATAATGACTGATGAACTTTAACTAAACATTGTATAAACAAGCTAATCGTTCAAGTTCATTCCTCACCCAATTTAAAGTTCTCATATTGAATGTTATCAAAAAATCTGTTTAATTTCCTGATATTTTCTTCCTTTATTTTGGTCTAGACAGATTGGAATGCTAATGTAATAATTTACCATCATTGTATACTCCATACGTTGATTACTACACTGTACAGAGTTAATAATATATCTTCGCTGTATGTGATATTGGTTGATTGTTTCTTTGGAAAAGTATTTCTATATGTTTTTTCCGTCACTTGCCTCATTACAAATTTTATTTCTTACATTCCCCTTTTTCTCTATTCATTGTGTCCACATTAAATTGTAAAGATGGCTCGTGGTCCTAAGAAGCACTTGAAGCGTTTGGCAGCTCCCTCCCACTGGATGCTCGACAAGCTCGGAGGAGTTTGGGCTCCCCGCCCCACCGCTGGACCTCACAAGCTCCGTGAGTGTCTCCCCCTCTCCCTCATCCTCCGTAACCGTTTGAAACTCGCCCTTACCCGCCGTGAGGTTCAGATGATCGTGATGCGCCGTCACGTCAAGGTCGACGGAAAGGTCCGCACCGTCCTCAACTACCCCACCGGATTCCAGGACGTCGTCTCCATCGACAAGGCTGGAAAGCACTTCCGTATCCTCTACGACACCAAGTCCCACTTCGTCCTCCACAAGATCTCCGCTGAGGAGGCTGCTTACAAGCTCTGCCGTGTCCAGAAGGTCCAGAAGGGATCCAAGGCTTCCATCGGACGCAACCCCCTTGCCAACGGACAGGCTGGAGCCATCCCCTTCATCGTCACCCACGATGGACGCACCATCCGCTTCGCCGACCCCCGTATCAAGGTCAACGACACCGTCAAGGTTGACATTGCCACCGGAAAGGTCATCGCTCACTACAAGTTCGAGCTCGGAAACGTGATTGTCGTCACCAAGGGACACAACACCGGACGCGTTGGAATCCTCAACCACATTGAGCACCACCCTGGATCCTTCGACATTGCCCACGTCAAGGATGCCCGTGGATCTGAGTTCGTCACTCGTCTCTCCAACATCTTCGTCCTCGGAGAGGGAGCTGAGCCCCAGATCTCCCTCCCCACCGGAAAGGGAATCAAGCTCGACGTCATCGAGATCAGAAACAAGAAGCTCGCTGCTGCCAAGAACTAAATGTTTTCCACGCACAAGCAATAAAAATACAAATTAGGACCTTATACTTTTATTCAACTGCTTTTCTTTTATTTATTCACTTGTTTGATTTATATGCCAACCCTTGTGTGAGGTTAATGGTCTCTTACTTGAATTTGTTGATCAAGTGTTGTAGAACTCCTGTCTTGTACCTTGTATTCTGTTAGACTGTAGAATGCCTTAATATGTGAGTTGATGGTGTCATCTCAACTTATTATATGCCTCTATTGTACAAATTTGCTTCAGTACGGCACACATTCGGGTACACTTGTATGTAAGTACTGCATAGTGACATTGTTAATGGCTTTTATTTTCAATAAATTGCCAATTAAAAAAAAAACACACTTGTATGCATTACGAACGTTGTCTTTTGTAACATAAAAATGGTGGAAAAGGAAAATACCAAAAGTTGCAATATGTAAGCAGATAAGGTTCAGTTTCTCCGATCAAATTCGAAAGACAAGTATCGACAGTTGCGAACAACAAAAAAAAAAAAAGTAGAAGGTTTAGGACACTGTTTTTTTTTTTTGATCGCATTAATAAACATCGTATTGTGTTTCTATATTTTTGTTTTATAAGTCTTATAAGTCTTCTCCGTTTTCAGTTGCTTTGATACAGCTGAACATATATTCGTAATATTCCACGAATCCCTATCCGGATTTATTTAAACGAGCAAAGTATCGTTTGACTCACTTGATAATGTTCTTGGTTGAGGTGATCTTCTTCCACCTGTATAAGGCCATCTCAGCCGCTCTGAAGACCTCTTCGATGGGATTGAACAAGGGGGACCCTACGGGGATGAACGTGATCCTCACGTTATCTTTCTCTTCCACGTCCTTCCGTCAATTGGAATTGTCCCGGATTGCTGAGGAGTGCACCCTATTATTTTCCACGAAGACTTAGATGCAGATACGACGTTTCTGGTTCCTCTTCTCCTTGATCAGCTTAATCGTGGCGATCATGAACTCCCGGACGTTTTCCTTGTTCGTGGAGACATCCAAACAAGACACACGTTCTCTACTCTCTGTGATCTGATGCACACAATACTATACACCTTCCTTACGTTACTAGGCACCAATTCAAATTCCTCATCATTCTCTGTCCAGACCGTTTCCAGTTTGGCGCTAGGTTCAAAATCAACTTCGTCAACGAAATAGACATTCTTAAAAGTTCTCTCATCAGGGACGTTTTTTTTTATTCTGTATAACGTCGTCAGGTACTTAGCAAAATCCTTCCTATACTCTTTGTTAGCATCACTGTTAGCAGATTGACATCTCTTCTTAAGACTCACTATGCTGAACTCGTTTTTGAGTAAGTAAGAGCTCAGGGCAGACGAAGATAGGGTCACACCTTTCACCTTTTCTACCTGGCTTGCTATTCTTGCTATAGTGATATGTTTATTTGCTCTAACGAGTCATTTGGTGTACTCAGCTATGATAGGTGTAATTTTGGTGAGGGGGTACATTTTGTTGTACATTTTCATTGGCTTTCTTTCTTTGTATGCATTCACCCAATACCTCACTGATGTGTATGAGGAACTCACTTCATCCGATATCTCTCTTATAGGCGTATTTCTCCGCGCGAGCTTTTTGATAGCGCTAACATTATCCTGCGTGAGTAGATCGTACATATATTTTCGTTTTCAAGGCTTTTGGTGTTTCATTTTGGAATGTGAAAGGGCAAACAGAAGTAAGGATTTATAGACTATAAGAGAACAAGGTATAATTCCGTTAATATCAAGTAATTACTCACATAACCATATATTCAACAAAAACCACTTGAAATATGTTGATTCATATGTTTGACTGGTTTGATTGTTTGTTTCACAATAATTATTTGTATTCTATGTTTCTACTTATTTGCAAATTGTCTGGAAAATAATGAGATTTTTTATCGTAACTTGAAAAAAATAAAAACACCATTTACTGTTTACAGAAATAAAAAAAAATGTGAATGAATACGCAGACACTTCAGAAATTCTTCAAAATAACACGGTATCTGAAAAACAGAGGTTTATTATTTCGTATTATTTCTTATTCTTCTTTGTATATTTTTTATTCTTATTTGAAATTACACGAAGAATCGGCACATGCACGTGTTTTCGTATTTATTGACGGCGAAGAATACCTACAATTTGTGAAGTACACAGCAAATCCTTTCAGTTACTAAATGTATGTTAATTAATCTATATGCCAATATGGGGCACATGTAACATCTTCATATGTTTAATCAAATACTATAGTTCTGGCATGGTCTTAAAACGCTATTTCCAAGCTCCTATTCGTCTCGTTCGTTTCAGGAGGCTTCCTGTAACGCTCCGTGACTTTGATTCTCAAGTAGCTAAGGGAAGTACTTCTTTCGATGTCAAGCTACACGATGGACTTGTGCTGCCTATGGAGGGTGACGAATACCACACTCCCAATGGAATGTCCATGCGCCCTCGCGACAGTCCCCACATGAAGGAACTTGTTTCAAAGTGGCAAGGAGATGAGCAAGATAAATTGTACCACCTCTTCGAAGGGATGCCTCTTCCTGAAGGCCTCGTTCTTGTCCATGAGCATAGCGAACATTACTCTCTTCAGACCAGTGTTCCTTGCACTCTTGACCAATTGAACGATAAACTGACTACCTTTCTCAGCGGAGTTATTGCACAGAAAAGGGCACATTATCTGCGACCACTTACGGAGAGTGATCTCGACAATTAAATAATACCAGTGGGTATATTATTCATGTGCAGAGCATCAATTCCTTCGTTTTGTACTGTTAAATCCACACGTTTTATGGAAATAAAAGTTATCGTTCACACAATTTTCGGAATAACGAAGTATGATACTGCACTTCCTTATCTGCGTACGTTTTGCAACTTTTTATGCATTTTTGTTTTCTATTTTCGTGAGCACGTACAAAGCGCATGTTCCGCATAGCTCGATCTCTTTGAATGCGTATCAGACCTTTATGTGAAAGCTCGTCATGCCATGTTAGTCCATCGGCTGGAATGAGTTGTAGAATGCTCCATTCAGTGCTGTGCTTCATCTAAATGAATACCCCAGCTCAGGAATGCTGGTTTGATATGTTGTGCGTACATCTTGCTATGCGCACCATGCTCTGTACCTTTGTTTTCTATAAATGTTGAACGACACACGTTCGATAGGTTGCAGATATGCCTGCCTCTGCGCCGTCTATCCAGCTGGCTGACGAGCATCCTCTCAAGGAACTAGAAGGAGTGGGGTCGCAGAGAATGATGGTGGTAAAGGATGGCTGTGTAGTGGGAAGTGAGCGTTCAGCAAGCAATGGGAATTATCGGACCCTAAGCAAGAGGCGGCCGGGTGGTGAGGGAGAAGGAAGTGAAGCGAAGAGGAGGAGACGTGGATCCTGGAGATGTTTGTTGTTGTTTCGTTCCTTCGTCGGAAATTGTTTGTTTTTCTGTATCTATAGTTTGTTCTACGATAATTTTTTTTTGTTTTTTTGTATGGGAGTTTTGTCCGTGTGTATATTTCCTTGCGGTGAACCTTAGTAACTCTGGCATTTGTATCCATTCCTCCTCGTCCTCCTCCTCCTCCTCCTCCTCCTCCTCCTCCTCCTCCTCCTCCTCCTCCTCCTCCTCCTCCTCCTCCCCCCCCCCCCAGCCCTCTGCCTGTGTCTGTGCTTTAACTTGTGTGTTTGACTGTTTGTATTGTTTAATGCCGACCCTTTACTAGCCGATCTTTACTAGCCAGTTCTTTTGTATCGGATTAGGGCATTCATACTATCAGCCTGTGGATTTCAGCTCTCTTCTGCTCAATTACGCTCTGTAGTACGCTTCTCTGATTCTAAGAAGGTATTGCACAGTGAAGTGTTCAGAGGCAGTGTTTTTTACTGCATTTATCAGTGAAAAAATGCTGGTGAATTCAGGGAGGAGAATAATCCAAAGCAACACGAGGGAAAGGGGAAAAAGAAAAATACTGCATCTAAACAATTTACATAGAAATGATCAAGTGGAGATTGTTCGACGAACATTTATTAACATAATATAAGATCTGTAATTAAGCAAGTACAAAAATAAACCTCAAAGAATAGATATCTGACTAATGTATACAAAAGATATGCCTATTTAAGGAAATTCATAAGAATATGGGCTCCAACATACTCGTGCGAGAGAAGAAAGAGAGCATAATTCATAAGGCACACAAAAGAAAATAATGAAAAACATTACGACAAAGAAATGTGCAGTAGCATTATTGCATTAAAAAAAATGCATAAGGTAAAACTAAACAGAAAAACGAATAAAAGAGTATAGGTTTGCGTTCTATACATAGTGGGGTAGAGGGAGGGTTGGATTAACGAAATAAAAAGATCAACAGAGAATTAAGCATACGATAATCAAGCCTAATAATTACAAAGAATAGTACAAAAAAGAATATTACAAAGGAGGCGAGGGAGGGAGAAAGAAACGGCTAGCAAATACGGAAAGAAGGCGTTGCGTGGGTTCAAGGCGGAGGTTCATAGTCCTACATTATTATTCGAGCTAGGTGGAAGATGAGGATTGGCTGCATGTTACACGAACACTAGTAAATATTAAATAGCAAAACCAAACATGTGGGGGGAGGGAGGGCAATGGGGTGCTGGAATGAATGCACAAGAGATGGAAGGGTGATAAATACAACACGCAGATAGTGAAGATTGTATTTGGATAGCTCAAGAAGGAAGGGCGCAGCGACACAAAGAACGAAGGAAAAACTGAGGAGGGAAAGAGGGAGGCGAAGAGAGCGAAGGTTAGACTAACAAGATGGGGAGTGAGTGATGAAAGAGAAAACAAAAAACAAACAAAAAAGCAAATAAAGCAGAAAAAAAAAGAACAACGCAGATGAAGATGAGCGTGAACGGCTGTAGGAAAAAAGGAAAAAATAGAAGAAAGAAGGGTTATTACTGAATAAACACAAGTGGAGAAGAGAAGACGAGAGAAGGGGAGAAGGGGCGAAGGAGGGGAAGAGGAGTGGACGGGTGAAGGGGAGGTCGAGCTTAAATAAAGGGGAGGGAGGGGGAGAAAAGGAGGCAAAGGGAAATGGAGC
Source organism: Drosophila quasianomalipes (assembly GCA_035043665.1). Lineage (NCBI taxonomy): Eukaryota > Metazoa > Arthropoda > Insecta > Diptera > Drosophilidae > Drosophila > Drosophila quasianomalipes. The sequence goes on from JAWNMU010000369.1 coordinate 72,501, forward strand.
GGGGGGAATTGGAAAGATTACTGGGTGAGTGTAAGCGATGGGAGAAAGAGAAAGCAAGAGAGAGGGGTATACAGAGAGGTAGAGCACAGGAGGCAAGAGAGAGGGAGAGAGATAGAGAGGTGGGGAGAGGAGTCAAGAGGTGACGGGAAGGGTGAAGAGGGGCGGGGAGGGTAAAGAAGAGTAGCAAGCAGTAGAGAGACGCGGGTGGAGCTGAAAAATCAGTAAGCAGACCGCTAGGTTGGCAGGAGACTAAGACAAAGACATTAACAAGTTCAGTACTTGTGGCTGGACCTCTCCTCGTAGTAGTCGGGAGGGGAAGCACAGATATCGTCCATGTCGTCGCTGTAATAATCTCCCTTCTCCTCATCCATAGGAGTGTCTTCACTGAGTCTTTTCTTCTGTTCACCATCTCCACTCCGATCCCATCGCCTTCGTATTGGCTTCCGACCACCGCCTCGTCCAACGCCATTCCATCCTCTCCATAAGCAAGGTCAGCTCCGTCAAGCATTTCTGCTCCCTCCATCTCTACCTCTGGGCCCCAGATCGTCCTCCTGTTCCTTTTTCTTCCGAAGAACGCTCCTGGAATTCCGCAGAGACAAGTTGCGAAGAGAAGGAGGTACCAACCGCATACAAACCAATAGATATGGTCAGCCAGTTGGCAACACATGTATCCCTTGGTGCCATGGTACGTATTCTGCACTGAGTCACAGTTCACGAGGCCGTGGATTGTGTCGATCGTGAAGCTTACGGCGCTTGAAGCATGGTCGGAGATGTCATAGACAGCATCCCTCAGCTCTCCCTTCACCCTCTCGATAGCGCTGCTGTTGCTGGAAGTATTAGCAAACTGTTTGTCGAGGTAGTTCGCTAACATGGTTTGAGACACGTTGTGAGCCTCCAAGAAGATGTTGTCGAAGTCATTTACTCCGTTGCATGAACCAGCAGCAAGCACAGCACCCACGGACCCCATGGGTTTGAAGTGGAAGTCGAAGAAGTCATTGGAGAAAGTGCAGGATTGGAGAGTTCCTGTCCCCCCTGCTTTGTCGCACACATTGTACTGCGACTCATTCAAGACCTTGAAGGCGAAGTTTTCTGTAGACTGGCATCCATCCCCAATGAAGAGAAGGAGGGGGAAAAGAAGGATTCCCACGAGAACGAACCCGACGACGTTGTTGAAGAACATCATACAAAGAGAAAACTCGTAGCACCTCGTTGAACAGTTGTTCTTTCCCAGGCTAGTAGTTGTCAGTCCGAGGAGCAGAGCGATAAGCAGCACGAAGAAGATGAGGCAGGGCCAGACGAGAGGGATGGCGAGAATAGCAGCGATGGAGATGTAGACAGGAATGTTGACGGAAGAGGTCCAGTAGATGTCAGCAATGTTGTCGTTGAACACATGGTTTCCTGTCCGGGATATGCACGCATCGGTGAGGCAGAAGTCGTCGTTGGGATAGTCTTTATTATTCAGACCTAGGTGAACGAACCCCGTTGTGTTCGCTGGCATTTGGCTTATTCCCACTAGATTGGCTAGGTAGAAGAAGGGTCCCGCATCCTTGGCTTCGACATCGATGAGTCTGGAGATGTACTTCTTGGCGTCCTGGATGACGGTGGAGTTTCTGAGTTCGATCGCGAAGTTGAACCAGTCTTGGCTATTGTTGATGACATCGATAATGTCGCTCACGATCGTCACGTACACATCAATAACAGCAGACAAACCGTTGTCGTGGGCCACCTTGAGCAAGGAGGAGACGGTGAGGTTGTTGAGGACATATGAGGGGATCATATCGTCAAGTACCACCAACAGAGCGTCGGTCACGTTTCCAAACATCAGAATGTCCGGCAAATACTTCCCCAACTCTTCTGTAATCGTAGTATTGGCATCATTTAGTTCGGAAGAGATGGACGAGTAGTCCATATCCTCGAGGCTGCTCTCCATCTCAGTCAAAGCATCTGACAGTGTAGTAGCAGGAGGGACGAGGTATTTGGTCATGTCGGCGACACGGTAGAAAGTGTCTGTGATGTAAGAGGTTGATGGGATGATGTCATCGTACTCTGTCTCCAATTGGGTAGCAAACGAGTGAATATCTGCAGCGGAGGGCATGGTGGACGAAGAAAGAAATGCGGCGAGGGAAGTCAGAGCATTTCTCGCATCAGTTGCTAGCTGGGAAAAGGTCGAGGAAGATAGAGCGAAATTGGAGTCAGAGGCAGAAGGAGCGAAGGTATCGAAGTAGTAGTAATTAGAACCGTAGGAGTACGTGGCTAGCGAAGAGGGTTCGGCCTCCTCGGTCTCAGTTCCGGAAAAAATGTTGGAAGACGTAGTTAGATAAGAAGCCCAGAGAGCGAGGCGGGAGGCATCTCCTAAGCACCTGTCTCCAGAAGCGGTGCAGTTGGCATCGGAAGAGCAAGTGGTGGCTTGTTGAGTCTTGCATCTTCTCACTCCAATCTGGGCACATGTGACTCCCGACGCACAGTCAGAGTCGGACGTGCAGGCGGTGGAAGACCCGTCATCACAGTACCCCTGTTGCCACTGGGTAATGTCAGCTGAGAAGGAAGCAATGTTGGTCTGGACGTAGGTGAGAGGGGTGAGGAGCGAAGACATCGCTGCGACGATGTCGGAAGATAGGGCAACCGAGGCAGTGGGGGCGGTAACTCCCTCGAACGTTGTCTCCCACTCATCGAGGGTGTGGGGAGACGTGAAGTGCGAAGGCAAGGCCTGTACACGAGAGCTGATGCTGTTATATTTGGTGAGAGAAGTTTGGGTTGCAGTGGAGATGTCTGCCTGGGAAGAGTTGGTAGTGGCGTTGGTTCCAGTGGTTACGAAGGTCTTGATGTGATTATTAGAAGAAGTAAGCATCTCGCTAGCGATTCCAAGAGGATTCGAAGCAAAGATCTCGGAAAGGGAATTGCGGGCAGAGGCTGCCGTGGTGTACGTGTCGTTGAGCTTAGAGATGGCACTGTTCATTTCATCGATTGCTCCTAGCACAGAGTTTATTTCATCTGGAACGAGGAACAGGGTCTGATTAATTTGGACGGCATCATTGTAAGCGCTGTATCCCTGTTCGAGTAGGTCGGAGAGGAAGTCGACAGTGGAGTTAATGGTGACTAGGATGTCTGTAATCGTACTCACAGAAGACAGCTCCATATTCAAATCGTTGATGTTGGTAGCGAGAGGTGAAATGTCCACCGTCGAAGAGTACGTGTAGATGTCATCGGCAGCCGATTCCATAGCGGCGCTCTCAGAAGAAGAGGGAGAAGAAGACCACTTGGGAGCTGACTCAGCAAGAGTCGAGATATTGTTCGGGATGTTGGTGAAATTGTTTGCCATTAGCACGGAAAAGGAATATGCCTGCTGAACCGCAGCGTACGAGGTGGCAGGAGAGGGGAGCGCACTGATGGCAGAGGAGAGGGTAGAGAGGGCGGAGGGAAGAGTAGAGTCGACAGAGCCAGATGAAATGGTGGACGCAAGGGCGGAGGATACGGCGGCGATGTTGTTGGAGGTAGAGAAGGAAGAGAAATTGGAGAGAGTGGTATCAACGTTGACGGTTGAAGAGTCGACGTCTACCTCCTTGTTCTTCAGCCCTCCCCCAACCACATCTAGATTGGAGATCAGCGTGTAGGTGAGGTACAGAGAGGAGTTGGTGGCAATCACCAAGGTCGAGAAGCCTGGGTCGGTCATTGACTCAACGAATGTGGTCGCCCTAGTTTGCAGCTCACTCGACACGGTCTTCCAGTGGAAAACTGTGTCGGTGCTAGATGCATCCATCAAAGAGTTTCCCGAGGCTGTGGAGGACTCAGAGGAGTATTTTGACCCAGCGACGTAGGAATAAGAATAAGGGGGCAGGCGAACAGGCTTAGAGATGTACGCAGGTTGGGGCGAGTAGGAAGACGTGGAAGCGGTGTATGCAACCTCAGAAGCGTATCCAGTCTCGGAGGCGTAGACAGCGTCGCTTTGGGCGGGGGAGAGCTGGAGGTAGTTCTGGGAAGGAGTTTTTGCGCCCTGGGTGTAGATGTTCATAGTCTCGTACGAATCTACAGATGTGGGGAAGACGGCGGTTGAGTCAGAAGAGTTGGTGAGGTACTTGATCTGATTAGTCGCCTTCGAAATGTTTGTCGCGATGTTGTTCGCGTCGTCGATCAGTTGCTTGGGAATGGAGTAAGTGGATGCTGCATTGTACACAGTCCACACCGACTTGTTGAAGTTCTCTATGTTGACGTTTTTCTTGATAGTGGAGACTGTGGTTCCCAATGCAAACGTTGCAACAGGTCCAAGAGTAGAAGTCAAGAAATCACTCACAGGATTAGTAACCGAGAACACTAATGAACCCACTTGGATTCCTGCATCTCCTAGGTTCTTGATGTCTTCGTGGAAGTGCGAGTATCCAGCAATGTATGCGAGACAGACGAAGAGGATGATGCTGATCATGTATATTATAACCAATGCAATCGACCACACCTTCTGGCACTTCGTATATCCATAGATCAAGTGCACATCCGCTTGGGTCTTATCGATTTCGGTGTATCCCATGCAGGAAGCACAGCAGCAGAGGAGATTAGATGATTGAGAACCCCTCCTCGTGGGATAAGCCTTCCCGCAGCAAGAAGGGCCAGCGCAACGATACTTCCTACAGCAACACAAGCAGTAGCGGAAGAAGAACACGAGGAGGAACAACACGAGCAACACAATGATGAGGAACACTCCCCATAGCGCGTAGACAATCAAAAACTGGGCGTAGATCTCAGTGTTCTGTGCACATGAAAAAGCAGAATAAGAGAACGTAAAGGGTTCAGATATGAAAGAACAAGCGACGGGGGGAAACACGGAAACACGCAGAATAGAGAACATCCATGCAACAAGCTCAGGCCGCAGATGTTATACATATGAAAAAGTTTCGCAATAAGGAAGGAAATAAAAGATTGCCTTCTTGTAGAAGCATGGCGCGAAACGGTATTGATTCAAAGAAATACAGTGAATCAGAAAATAAAGCGATGAAAAAATAGACTTACGGTGGGTTCATCGAAGTACTGAAAAGGTTGAACATAGTCTGTTCTAACGGAGCAACTAATGGAGTCCGTCGAGTCGCTAGTACAATCCAAAAAGTCGTAAAAGGCAATGTTGGGAGTGATCTAATTGTCACATAACGAAGCAATGAAATAATTCCATGACGAAAAAGAGCAGGCGTATAATTGTTAAGCATAATCGTGGCATGTTGTGTGTATATGTTAGGTGTTCCAAAACAAGAAGGATTTTCATGCAAAATGGACCCCTATTTAGTGAGGTTAACCGCGCACGAGTGATAAGTAGCACGCATACGTACACAGATAAAAGCCACAAACAACGCGACAAAAGGTCGAATGCAGAAGTGTTTACCTGATTAAAGCGGAAGTCAAGGTGAGGGAACGCATTTATGTCGTTGATGACATGGTGGCCTGACTGGTAGCACGATTTGCATCCCCAAGGTCCGTCGTCCACAGAGCATGTGTCCTTTGCAGAAGTGAACCACAGCGCAACGAACAAAACTAGGAAAACCAGAATAGTTTTACTCGATATCATGACGATATAGAAATAACTTCAAATAGGCTACTATTCAAAATAAGATGGTCTTTTCTTTTCTTCTGTAAGTAGGAAAAAATGAGCAAGAAAATTTTGTAAATTAAATGAATTGTAAATTAAAATGCAAGAATATAGGAAACTGTAACTAGTCGAAGATACTACAAACAAGCAGGGCAGAAATTGCAACTGTAACTAGGTAAACGAGATGACGTTGTTAATTACCAAAAAGTATGTGAGTAGAAGAAGGTAAATGTGATAAATAGTGTCAGTTAGATTCCTATCGACTTCGCAATAACAGATAATTATCTTTTTGGGGGGGACAAGAATAAATGAGAAACAGAAATCTGGGTGTGAAACTATGAACGGAAGAGAATGTTGAAAAGTCACATCAACTCACATGTACTTGTCATAAATTGTGTTGGTAATCATCTAATTCATTGTCAATAGCCGTAGAATATCAATTTCGATAGAGTTTAATCGTAAATTAGTTTCTTACGTATTGTATTGTACCTATTCCACTTCCGTCTCCTTCAGTGTGGGACAAGAATGCTCCTCCGATAGAGTATGATGTATAGAACACGAAATACTTGTTTAATAGGCTTCTGTTATTGTATTTATTGTACATGCACTTCGAAACACAACTCCTAGTCAATGTTTCAGCATAATCTGTTTGAAATGGTTTAAATTATACCTCTGATTGGCACACTGGAACTACAACAAATGATAAACATAACGTATGAATTATTCTTTATTGGTTAAATTCATGTGTATTTCATATGTTTGGCCGTCCCCAATAGCTGACATATTCTAGAGTTGAATTATTTGCTTCACCGCAAAAAATATGTTTAGGTGTATGTACTCGCTAAGATGTGTACAATAACGCCTCAAACAGGAATGCACCTTTACAGCAACGCTGAAGAAACGCACAGAACAAAAACCAAGAAGATGATAATCTCTACATTATTTCGCTATCCTTTAAAGAAAAAAAAAAAAATAAGTTCAGGCATATAGTTGCACGAGCGCGCAATGTGATTGAGAAATTTGTACATCACATTGTTTTTTTGAAAATATATTAAACGTCGTGTGGTTAAGTTTTAAATTACTTAAATCTGTACTTTTTACATTACTCCATGAAATATACGTCCTAAAAACATGTCGAAAGGCTATGTATCAATGACTAATATGAGTGTATATTCATGCAAATGTTTACTTGAAAAAAATGAAACGCTTGTATACTCATTTATGAATATGTCTTACAGTTAATATGTAAATTTGATTTTATTCATAAATATGAAAATAGTCGTTGATATTTTGGCTCTGGAACCCAATAAGGAAACTATGTACTTAAAGAAAGGCATATACTAGGTTGTTGAATTATAGATATGTCAAATTCTGAACAGAAAATGCGTAAAGACCCTCGTAGGAAGTAAGTTGCATTTTCTGTTATTTTTGTTCAGCTGGATTCATGTATTTCTCTCGGATCTTTTTTTCTTGTCCTTTTTGTTTGTCATTTTCCGAGATAAACTCAAAATAATCACGGCATTCCTCCGTATTTGTTATGTGAGAGATGAGTCTATTATTTTGTATGGATTAATTGAGCATTGTTGATTTTCTGGTTTATTTTTATATGCCATGTGCATACGAATAATTAGGTCTTACTTCGAAGATATAGCAGAAGACTACGATGATTTTTATGAAATGCCAAAAGTCTGCAATACAGCCGTTGATTCCTTCTTATAGCTCATATACACAGAGTAAACCTGCATATACGGAAAGCGTGGGTTCTCGGAATTTATTCAATGGTGGCTATTCCCTAGCGCAACAGCAGTCTTATTCTGGGTTCAATGGGCTTGGAGGGTAGGTGTTTCGCCTCAATACCCTCCCTACTATCAAAGCAAAGAAGTTCAGCCATTGGCTGATTTACCTCTGCAATTAAATCCATCTTCATATCAGGTGCAGCCGTTGCATACCTTAGCGGATGACTCTGCCTCTGCGCAGTACTACCAGAAGAACTCGTCCGTTCCTCTTCCCTCAGTGCCTAACTCTCTTGTTGGGCCTCCTCAGGAAGAAGGAAAGAAGGGTAAGGGAAAGGCTAGAGATGAGGTGAAGGGAAAGACCAAGGATGAAGTGAAGGGAAAGAATGTCAGTGAGAAGAAGGGGAAAGGGAAGAAAGGGAAGGGAAAGAAGAGAGACGAGAGTGATGATGAGAGTGAGGAAGAGAAGAAGAGCAGGGGAAAGAACAAAGGAAGGAAGAGGGGGAGGCAAGGGGAGGGAAGACTGACAGCAGCAGTGATGAAGAGGAGGAGGAAGAAGATGAGAGCGATGAGGAGAGCGATGCTGAGGTAGAAAGGAGTCGTAAAAAGAGGAAAAGGAAGGGCGACTCTTCTTCGGAAGAGGAGGAGGAAGAGGATAGGAGTGAGGAAGATGATTCCGAAGAGAGTGAAGGGAGTGAAGACGAGAGGGAGAAGGAACGGCGTGCAAGGAGGAAGCGAAAGGGTAGGAGGGTACTAGCTGAGGATGACTCGGAATGTCTGCCCCCAATCCCTCCTCTTGACCTCGAGCTCTATCCTTTGGACCCTGTGGCATCCAGAGTTGGAGCGGTTAAGACCCTTACCGAGTCCTTCTCTTCTGCTGCGAAGGTTGCGTTCAAGAAGAAGAAGCACCTGTTGCATGCGGTGGATGCAGTGTGCACTTCCCTCCGTTTGAAAGCTTTGTCTGAGTACATGGAGGGAGCGACAGCGAGTGCGAAAGGAAGAAGTGAGCACGCAGAACCAGATCAACGTAGACCACAAGAAGAGGTTGTGGGTGGCGGAGAAGAAGAAGGCGGTATTGCTGGAGCAGAAGAAGTGGTGGGCGGAGGAGAGAGAGCGGTGGGCACAAACGGCTGAGGAGAAGAAGAAGGAGACGGAGAGGAAAGTAGAAGAGGCGATGGCAGTAGTAGTAAATGGTAGGAGAGGTAAGGAGGAGCCGAAGGAGGAGACAGGGATAGGGAGTGATGGAGTGAGTCTGGGTGGGTGGAAAGGTGTCAAGGTGGTCGGATGGATGGGAAAGGTAGAAGATGAACGAAGAAGGAATATCATGTCTCAGGTCGAGATGGCGGCGGCAGAGGAAGCAAGAATTTTGGAACTCATGGAGGCGAATGGAAAAAACGAGCTATCTCCTACATCCTCCTCTTCCTCCTCTTCCTCCTCTTCCTCCTCTTCTGGCTCTGTTTCTGACCCGGCTTCTTCTGCCTCTCCCTCACATGCCTCCTCTTCCTCTTCCTCCTCAGACCTAGAGCTTTCGTCCTCGCCCACATCTCCCAACTCCTCCTCCTCCTCATCATCAGCATCATCCTCCTCCCAGAACTCTAACTCGTTCTTCCCTGTCTCCCAGTCGTCAGTCTCTTCTTTTTCCCAGTCCTCTTTCTCTTCCTCCTCCCTCTCCTCTTCCTCATCCCCCTCCTCCTCGGACTCTCTCTCCTCTTTTGACTCCTTCTCTTCGTCTTCGACCCTCGCTTCTGTGTCTTCCCCTGTTTTTTCCGTCCCCGCTTCCTCCTCCGTCTCTGCTCTCATTGCTTCCCTCCCTAAGTCGATCTCGTCTCTCTTCTCTGAACAACTCATAGCGTACTGCCCTCTCTTTCGGATTCTTATTGTGTTTCATCTTCCCCTCCCGAATCATTTCCTTCTCCCCCTACCTCTTCCTCTGTTTCCTCTTCTTCATCTACTTCTACCTCCTCTTCTTCCTCCTCTTCTTCCTCATCCTCTTCCGCCTCCTCTTCCCCCTTGTCTTCCCCCTCCTCTTCCTCTTCTCCTCCGCCCCCTCCCCCATCCGTTTCCTCAGTGTTGTCTGTTCTGTTCTCGATCGACCTCCCCTCTTTGCTCAAGAGTGAATATCAAGACATGCTAGCCGACCAGATGTCGTTGTCCATGAGGATGGGGTTGGTAGAAGAAGAACTTGAAACGCAGGTATTGAACCGCAAACAAAGGGCAAGAACCATCGCGCAGAAAAGATCCCTACCCAATCCACGTCAGAAACAAAGGCTCTCATCCTCAACATGCTCGAGCCCAAGAAAGAGTAAGAAGGAAAGGAGAAGAAGGGAGAGGCGGAAGGATGTAGGAGAAGAGTGGAGGGGAAAAGAGACTTGTGTAGAGTCGAATTGTGCGTCACAGGAAGAGCTTTATAGGTGCATTGTTACTTTATATCATGTGCATGTATGCTCGCTGCTTCTATGTTCATTGAGCTGATGTGTATTTTGTATTACTCGTGGTCATGTATTTGTAGTTCGTTTCTTATCGTTCTTCTATTTGGTTCTGTAATATTTTGCTTTTTTCAAATAAATCACATTTTATTGTAGTAGTTTATAAATTGGTGTGTTTTCGGTTGGTGTATTTTGTGATAATAATCTGGTTCTCCTTTATTTTGTGGTGCGCATAGCTTATAATATACACTGTATTTGTGTAGCAAGAAAAATGGGAAATGAAAAAATCTCACCAAATACCCTTGCAAGTAAGCGTGTTCAAGATTCGTATACAGTGAATTTCGTGGTTTTTTTCTGTGGCTGATGGATGAACAATAATAGGTTAAACACACTAGGAGTTTTATGGGAGAATTGTTCTTATGCAAAAGTAGATAAATCGTATGGATCTCAAGTTCGAGTTGTAGCTACGAAGAAGATCTCTAAAGGTTTGTTTTCTCTCTTTCTTTGTGCGCAAGTACTTCAAGTGTATGAAAGTAACCGTTATAAGGTCCTTTTTATCGTAAGTATGTCGTTTATCGAGCATTTTCTGTGTGTATTATCTATTTTTGTTTGTAAACAGGCACAACTATCCTCGTCGAAAAGCCCTACGAAAGTGGGATTAGAAAGAGTTTCTCTCGCACGGTGTGTAACTATTGTTTTTCTCCCCCTCTTTCTGACAACGTGCTAATTCCATGCGCTGGTTGTGGATTTGAGTTTTATTGTGCGACGGAATGTATGAGGAAAGCTAGAGAGGACGGCCATGGGTTGGTGTGTGGGTGGTACAAGCTCTGGAAGAGACACGGACACCCCTCTGTGTCCCACCTGCTGGGTACTGTTATACTTCGACTATCGGGGAAGTTGTCTCAATCGGGGGTCTTGGTCGATGTGAACGAACATACCTCTCCCTTTGACCACGGAAAGGGCAAATGTGAGGGAAAGAAGGAGAACAGGAGAGAAGAGAGGTGAGTGAGAGTGACCTGTTGGGTAATTTGTTTTGTACTGAAGAAATATTGAATGAGAGAGAGGAGGACGCGATGCTTCGGTTGGAGACGCGGGCGTTCGTTGATGAATTAGTGGATTACGTGAAGAGCAGGGAGAAACAGAGTGAAGGAGGGGGGAGTGGAGGAAGGAGGGGAAGTAGAGGAAGGAGGGAAGTAGAGGAAGGAGGGGAGTGGAGTGAGCAGCAAAGGGTTTGGTGGACGGCGTTGTGTGGGGACAGGACGAAGGCAGAGAAGAGAGTGAGAGAGGCAGCGGACATCCTCAAGAGAAACGCTGTCAGCTATACAATCAAACTGAAGAGGACTAGCGAGGGTGAGGAGAAGGGCGGGAGTAGGGAAGGAAGGGGAGAGGAAGAGGGGAGCGAAGAGGAGGAGGAGGCAGATGTGGGAGTGTCTTTGTGCGGTTCTCTTTCTCTCGTAGACCATAGCTGTGTTCCGTCATGCTCTCTCTCCTTTATCCCGCGCAGGCACTTTCCGCCCCTCGTCTCGCTTCTCTCTCTAGAAGATATAGACGAAGGACAGCCCCTCTCGATATCCTACATCCCCCTCATCGCCCCCCTCTACCCTCAGAGCGGTCTCTTCTCCTCTCGCAATACGCGTTCTCTTTGCTCGTGTTCTCTCTGTTCTGGCGCTGCAGGGAGATGCTTCTTCCCTCCTCCTCCCTCTCCTCCCTCTCCTCCTCCGTCTCCTCCCTCTCCTCCCCCCTCTACCCCCCTGCCCCCCTCCTTTCCCCTCTCCTTATCTCTACTCTCTCGCCCCCTCTCCCCCCTTACCCCCTATTCTCTCTCATCCACCACGAGTGTTAGTGCCTGGCCGTTTCCCTCCCTCATCCTCCCCACTCCTCTTAGACTCTCTTTTCCCTCTCGATCGCACGCACTTCTTCCAGTTGCTCCGGGGTTGCTCTTCCTATACGCTCTTCCATTGGTGGCATCTGTCGATAGCAATACGGTCAAGGAGAGCTCTGCTGCGATGAAGCCACGATCGCCTCTTCTCTCTCTACCCCTCAATCCCTCTTGTAAATCTATATTTTCATGCTCCCTGTGCCAACGAACAGAATTCCTCTCTACTTCTCCTTCCTCCTACCCCTCCTCCTCCCTCCCCCCACCCCTCTCATCCTCCTCCTCTTCCCTCTCCTCTGTTTCGGAATATGTACCCTCACCCTCCTCCTTCCCGTTTCCCTCCCTCCCTCCTTTGCCAGTCTGCTGGGCATTCCTTTTTGACTCCCCTTTCTCCGCCCTCTTCCGTTTCTGCCTCCTCTTTCTCCACTCCCTCCACTCCCTCCACTCCCTCCTCTGCTCCCTCCTCCGCTACTACGTCTCCCCCTATTTCCCCCGCTCTCTCCCCCACTCTGTTCTCTCTCTCTCTGTGTCGCTTGTTCGTATCCTGTGTCCCCTCCGTTGATTTGAATGCGAGGCTCCACCTCTGTCTGTTACTGGTCTTAGATGTTTTAAACGGTTCCATCCCTCCCCCTCTCTTCGCCTCCTCCTTCCTCCACGCCTTCTCTCTCAAACAATATCCCTCTTCTGCCCTCCATATAATTCTCTGCGCTGCGTCCTCCTCGTTTCTCTCTCTTCTTGGTCCCTCTTTCTCTTTCCCCTCCTCCTGCCCACCCCTCTGCCTCTTTCCCTCATCTCCTACGAGGGTTATCTGTCATTCAGGATAAAGTTTCCCCAGTCGTCCTGGACCTCTTCTCCTCGGTCCTCATCTCCCTCGCCCAGTCAAAAGTCTTCGTGCTTGGTTCCCCGGATAGACAATGCACTTACCCCCTCCCCACCCATCTATCGTCAGCTTCTAATGGCCTCAGGAACGATGTGAAGAGAATCCTTGAGCAGAAGGCCACTTCTCCCACCCCCTCCCTCCCTCCTCACTCGTTCCCTTCTCCCAGAAACCTTCTTCGCTCTCTCCCCTACACTACTGGCGCCTTGACCTTCAAACTCTCTTGTTGGGGTCATGGGCAAAGGCAGGGAAGGCAAAGGAGAGCGAATGGGTAAGCAGAGAAAGAGTGTTCAGTCACTGCTTCTACCTCTCTTGCAGATCCAACGCTCAAGAACAGACGTTCATGTTCTACTCGCTTCTATCCTCTAGGTACTCGCACTTGATGTTGCCATATGGATCCGAAGTGCAGTGGGAAGACGTCTTCCGAGCAGAGAAGGAGGGGCAGACACAAGACGTGAGAGACAGGGCTAGCAACGCCCTTTCCTCGATATACGCCTCGCATTCCTCCTTTCTCCTACGTCTGGGCCCTCTGCTTTCAACGACGCACTCGTTCAGGCATCTAAAAGCGTTGCCGCTGCTGCTCCAGATGGCTTAGAACCATCGACCAATTTGTTGCGATACGCTCAGGGTGCAGTCATGTCTTTGCATTTGCAATAGGTCATGCGCAGTTAGTCTCCCACCAAGGCCCGTGCACATACATGCATTTACACTCAATCTAATCGTTTTCTGCAGGACCAATAAGAATCGACTGGATGGATGACTGTGTGGGGGGGGGGGAACTTAGTAATAAGTGAAGAAATGTTTTTATTATAGAAATCAAAATTAAAAAAATTAAAAAATTAAAAAAAACCAGGACATGCAATGCATGCATACAACAGTATATGAACAACGATGCTATGGTTTAAGAGCCAAGACACAGAGTTGGGATTGTCAACGTGATGTACCTCGGAATAAAATTAAGAGAATCAAAATATATAGAATACATATAAGCAAAGTAAATGCAAAAGGAACAGAAATCCAACGTGAGAAAAAAACAGCACAGAGACAAGTAATCAGTAAATGAAAATCAAATAGAAACATTGGTCGCTAGAACTTAGCTGCCATGGGAATAGAAAGAAAAGATGAGAACTAAGATACAGTGTGCGAGAAAGAAATAATATACAAATACACAATGAGAAGGAAAAAAAAAACAGATAGAAATCAAAGTATAAATACAAAAGAAAGAAAATCCAACGAAAATAGATTAAAAATCAAGCAAATAAATCAATCCAGAAATCAAAATAGCATTTGAGATAAAATTAAATAAAGAAAAGGAAATAAAGAAAAGGAAATAAAGAAAATGAAATAGAATAAAAGAAAGTCAAATCAAGCAAAAGGAAAGAATACAGAAGAAAGAGGAGTGAGGGGAACATTAGAAGTACAAAGCAAGTGCAGCTGAAACCTAGTCAGCCTTGTTTCTGGCGTCCCTCTGTAGTTCTTGGATTTGATTGAGGAGCTGGGAAGGAGAAACAAACCCAAATCTGTTCTCGATCTGATCGGCCTCGAGTTTTGCCCGGACTTCACTGTGGTGGACCCAGGAGGCTGAGTCAGGGATTAGCTTGGAAACTAAAGCCTTCACAGCGACACCAACTGCGAGGAAGCACATCAGACAAAGGAGCTTGGGTTGGTCAGTGTACTTTCTGATCTGGTCAGTCGTGTAGAATATGATAATTCCGTTACTCAGAAGAGAAGAGTATGAAAGCAAGGTGAGTCCCAGCTCCCACGCAATTCCAATTCCATTCGTCTGTTCCGGGATAGCTCTCTTCGTGGAAAAGAAGATCTTCCAGAGGAAGACTTGCCTCAGCACCCATAGAGCAGCAAACACACAGTAAGGAGCTTCGGGGAAGGCAGCAGCAAACCCCATGACGTAGCCGATCTGGAGGAAGACGTTAAGATACTCCGTGTACAGGAGGATCGGGGGGTTCTTAACGCTCTCGCAGACCATTCCAACGACCAGTTTTTCTAGCCTTTCTTCGTCTACGTCTCCGTCGATGATTTGATGGCCTCGGAGGGAAGAGATCGCGTTACAATTGCCCATCGAGTATTTGAATGTTCCTCTAGTGTACGCGATCACCTCGTCGTCGTCGTAAACGACGCTGTTCTTTCCCTTTCCTTGTTCCTCTTCCTCATCCTCCTCGTCTGCCTTCTCCAGTCCCTGTCTCCCGTTTTCAGATCCTAAGAGTTTCCCTGGACTTCTCGAATTCATCCTCTTGCATTCTTCCTAAGTAGTATGAGTACAGATCGGTGAAATCATCGTCGTCCTCTGGGTCATCGTCCACCTCCACGTCCTTCTTCTCGGTCTTTTCGGGGATGGAAGTGGTGGCATCGAAGTCTGACTCCTTGGGAAAGTTGACTTGAGGAAAGATGATATGGGTGGAGAAGAACATGTTTCTCCACAAGATGCGAATGTTGCTCAGTAGTCTTCTTTTTCTCCTACAGCAGCAGAAGCAGCATGACTTCTTCTTGTACGTCATCCAGTCCATGAACACGGGAAGAAGCATGTACAGGGCATAGTTGGTGGCAGCGGCGGTGGCGATGAGAGAGATTAGCTGCATCAGGAGCTTCTTTGAGTAAGTTTGCCCCTCAACACTCACTTGTCCGGTGGCGACCCAGTAGAGAGTGAAGTACTCGTTGACGAAGGAGAAGAGGAAGATCTTCAGGTCTCTCGATTGCACAGCTTGTGAGGTAAGGCAGTAATTCTCCCAAACGGTGAGTTTCTGAGCGATGAACACAAACACAATCTTGCACAGCTGAATAATGATACCGTTCGCAATCGAAATTCCGTACTGCTGAGCCTTGGAGATACCATCGTCAGTCGTGGTCCTGAGCACGATGATATGGATTATACACACGACTCCCATCGCGAAGATCGTGAACAGTGTAGAGACAGATATTTTGCATACTCGTTTGTAGGTGGGATAGTAAGGTACTTTGTTTCCGGTGATGGGGTCTTTCTTCGTGATGACGTTTCCTTGTTTGTCATATAGTGGCTTGAACGTTTCACTGAAGCTCTCCGAGGCAGCTAGAGACCTCGTTCCCCAATGTGAAGATAACTCGCTTGACTTTCTAGCCCACATCTCAACCGCTATACTGGACCAGAGGGTCATGATGACAGAATTCCAGAGAAGAGCAGGACTGTCGGATCCGTCAAGGCCGTGGAAGACAATGAAGACGATGCTCCAGAGAAGAACTGGAATGGTGTAGTACATGAAGAAGGACAGGAACGCGAGGTACGTCGCTATCGCCTCTCCAGAGTAGAGCTTGGTGATGCGGATGTGCGCAGGGATGTCCTTTCCCTCGGGACACTCCCTGAAGTAGAAGCGGAAGCCTTGCATCGTGAAGAGAGGCTGGCAGAGGATACGAAACAAAGACTGCGAGACAACCGTCTGTCCAGAAGAAATCTCCTCGTCGGTGCTCTTCTTTCCACAGCAACACCTGCAACACCAGTAGCACGCACGCTTCCTCTCCCTCTCGTCCCTCCTCCTCCAGACCTCCTTTGCTATGCTCTTCATAACTTCATCCTTCTCCAGTTCCTCGTGCACTTCGTCGTCATCATCCTCTCCCCACACCGACGTTCCCATCTCTTCGCTGGGGTCAGCACCAGACACTAGAACGTGTTTCTCTGCTTGTGAGTTGATGTACTCTAGAACTCTGTCCTCTAGCACAGTTGGGGGGGGAGGGGAGGGCGAAGAAGGGGAAGTCGGAGAAACAGGGGAAGGCAAGGCAGAAGAGGAGGTTTCGGGGGAGAGAAGGTGTTCCGTCTCAGAGGGAGAAGATGGGTCTGATTTGACAACAACCTGCACTCTTCTTCGCGTCTTCCTCTCTTTTCCTCCTAGCCATCCTCTGCTCGATCATCTTAATCGCCCAGGGGTAGGAGGCAGAGGGGGAAGAAGACGAGATGAAGCCGAACTTCCAGGTAAAAGCTCTTCCAGGGATAAAGGGAGCTCCAGGAGGGTCGTTGATGTAGAAGATGTGGGGAAGCACTGAGGATGCAGACAGCTCAGCTTCGGTGGAAGAAACGAGGGGGGAGACGAGCGAGGGGATGGCCGAGAAAGCTGATGAAGACAAAGATGAGGTGGCAGCGGTGGAGGCGGCGGCAGCAGCGGAGTAAGATAGGTACCCAAGGGCAGCGAGGATCTCGTTGTCGGAGGTGGAGAAGAAGAGGTAAGAGACAAGCTGGAGGAACTGATTGACGGCAGCTCTCTTCTCATTCATCCTCTTCAATCTATCTTCCTTCTTCTTCCTCCCCTCTTCTCCCCACACCTCTTCATCGTCGCTGTCATCTTCTGAATCTGAAGTGTTCAAGTACTCCTTGCGCAATCTCTGATCGTTCCTCTTGATGCGCTCTTTTTCCTCCCTCACCTTGTCGATCATAAAAATAGACAGCTTCTGCACATCGAATGAGACCGACTCATTGGTGATATTGTTGGAGATCACGAGGAGAGACTGGTTATCAGGAGATAGGGGAGACAAGTGAGGGTTGGAAGAGGAGAAGGAAACGTGTATGTCTCCTCTCGCGATGGCTGCGTCAATTGACCTGAGTCTAAGCATAGCTATGAGAGAGAGAATGAAGCGGAGGTTTCTCCTGAAAATCCTCATAAGCTCCAATCTCACCGCATCGATCTCCTCGTCCTTCATCCCCCTCCTCTTCCACCTGGTCCTCTCATCGCTCAATAGCTCTTCTCCCTCCTCCGGCAGCCCTTCCTCCTCTTCATTCCCATTCTTGTTCTCTTCTCTGTCCTCAACAAGCTTGAAGGAACGGAGGATCTTTCGGTCGAATATTGAGTTGATGTTGGGGATATTGGAAGCGTTGAGGCCGAGGAAAGTAGTCATCAACGTCACGTTGCTCTTCCTCACCTTTCTCTCTCCCTCCCTCACCGCTTCCACCATCTGCGTCGACAGCAGGAGTTCTTCTCTTGGCTCGATAGGGTAAGATGAGTCGTAGTCGTTTCCCCATGCAGTAACAGCCACGCTCATTTCCTCTGGTGCGTTTGGAAATATGATTGCCTTTATCATTCCACTAGCAACGTATCTGCTGATGTTTCCGTGCATTGAGTTTCCGCTTCCTTTCCACTCTCCTCTCTCCTCTTCCCCGAGTGACGCTCTACTAGCCGGACAGAGGTAAGTCCACTCCATGAGGTTGAGGACGCACTGGGGAAGCATAAGGAGGGCAGACCGACGACTGAAGTTAGACGGGTTGGGACTGAGGAAAGGTATGAGGGAAGGGGGAAGAGGGAAGCGCAGTCACATGACTTCTTTTCGAAGCAGCGCTGGATGGGGTACGAGACATGGTGCGGGTGTTTCTTGTGTTTCTTCCTCGCTTGTTCCTTTTTCCTCCTCTCCCTCCTCGCTTTTTCTTCTGCCTTCTCTGCCTTCTCCCTCTCGATCTCCCTGATGTCTGCCTCCTCATCCTCTTCCTCGTAATGTCCTTCATCGACTGCCCCTAAGGCGTTGAATTTGGCATCCTCCTCATCTACTGCCCCCACTGAAGCTTTGCTGATCGGTCTTTGTCCCTTCTTGTCGTTGAAAAATACTTCTCCCACATCTTTTCCTCTTCCTCTATCCATCTGCAGGTGACCTTGTTCATCTCCACTCTTCACGAGAGTGTAAGGAAGGTTCATGAATAGTTCGTCTCCTTCGTATCCGTAGCTTTCTCTTATGCTTACCACCTCATCGTGAGTTTTTTTACACTCGCTAACTTCACTGCAGAGGGAACATGAATCACACTCGTGGGAAGAGAAGTCAACGAAGACGAAAGGGGAGCCACGCCTGGGCAAATCGCTCGAGACGAAGAGAAAGGGGGAGAGGAGGAGGAAGAAGAGGAGGAAGAAGAGGATGAAGAGGAAGTGGAAGAAGTGGGAGTGGCAGAGGAAGGGGGAGAAGCAGGGTAGTACGAACTCCAAGAGAAGGTGGGGGGGAGAAAGGGAAAGGTTCGTACTCAGGAATTTCTTCCTTGACCCTCCTGATCTTCTCCTGCACCCCCATCCTAATCAAGTCCTTTTCAGTCAGCTTTGTCTTCTTCTCCTTGTTTTTCTTCTCCTTCTTCCCTCCCTTGTCTGCTAGTTCCTTGGACATAGAGAAGAGGAAAGAGAGGTTGGTATTGGGGGTCGCGGAGTGGGGAAGGAGAAGTGCAGCCTGAGACCCTCCGTTGAGGATTCTGTTGACTACGATAACTCTGTGTTGAGAGAGGGGCACGGGAGGTGGGGCGAAGAAGGGCGAACCTCCTCCCCACAGAAGGCAGAAGATTCTCCACTTGGAAAAGCCCCAGGTAGTTTGTACGTTTTTCCTGTCTTTGATGGAGAGGGTCTCATAATGAGAGATGTACGCGTCTTCTCTGTGGATGCTGGTTTTGGTCGTCTCCACGATGTTGTCGTACTCCCTTTGTTCTTCCTCTTCGTCGTTCTCGTCAACGTCCATCAACGCGTTCACTAGACTCGATGTCAATTGGCTAACAGATTGCTCCTTCCCCTCCTTCCCCACCTGGGAATCTTCAGACGTAATCGTCAAATTCTTCGTGACACTGTCTTTATCCTCGTTTTCTCCTTCCTTCACCTCTAGTCCGTCCTTCTCACCATCTTCGAGACCCTCCTTTCCCTCATTTTCTTCGATGTCTCCCATTTCTCTGAGTCCGTTCGCGATTTCTCCGTCGAATTCCTCTTCTCCCACCTCTTCCTTCAGCTCTTCCTCGGCATGAGTCTGCATCACCGCAGCTGCTCCTCTTTTCGAAGTCAGGCTTTCAAACACATAGGAAGAAGAAGAGAAGATAGCGGAGGAGGCAGAGGAGGGAGGAGAGATGGATGAAGGGAAGAGGGACGAGTGGAAGAGGGTGTGAGAAGAGGGAAGCATGCAAATGTCGTAGAGGCAAGAGAGTCCTTGGAACCCTTCTTCAGTCGACGACTTGAGGCCTTCCCTCCAGATCAAATCCACTCTCTTCTTGGCCTCTTCGGGAGAGGAGGAAAACGCGGGAGACTGGGCAGAGACAGAGGGGTTGGAGGAGGAAGCAGATGCAGAAGAGGAGGCCTCAAAAGAGCAAGGACCGTCCACCGCAGCAGCATCGGCGACGTAAGAGAGGAAAGGGAAACAGAAGAGTGGGTTTTCCTTTGCCTCTCTTTTGTTCGATGAAATCGAGAGGGAGGACGCCGTGACTTGCGATGCGACAGAGCTGAGCGTGTTGTTTTGGTAGATAACGAGAGAGGGATTGGATCTCCCCATGCTCTGAGCCTCTAACATAAACCTCCCGTAAGGCACGCATATCGATACGGCATCGATCTCAAGGCTTTCCACCTGCGAACGATAAGTAGCCAGACCAAGTCTCTCGAGGTATGAGCAGAAGGAACGGACGGTGACGGAGGAGGAGAACACGGACGAAGGAAGGAAGTCATGGAGAATGTTGGAGACGACTGGATTTCTCCCATCGAAGACCTGGCTGAAGTTGTCGAGTCCTCTCTTGAGCACCCCTCTCACTACTCCCTTGCTGTATACCTCTACTTGCACTTTACTCACCATCAGCAAGAGCTTTTCCGACCGACGCAGAGCCATCAACTTTGCCTTCTGGTTGTCAGAAGATGGAGTGATGAACGAACCATCAGGGCCAGCGAACCTCCTGAGTGCCTCTCTCACCTCCTCCAGCTCTCCCTTTGCGTGCCTTATAACCTTTCTCATCTGTTCTGCAACGGAATCCTTGATGACCTCTCCCGTGTTGGAGAAGTGGGAGAAGGTTGAAGACTTTGAGTCGATGAACTTGAGAACGTCATCACCGTCGGTGTGTCTGCTTAGCGTAGCCATGCCCATCATACGCATCCGCTCTCCCTGTTTAAGTACTTCCCACTTAGTGATGATCGATGCCACCTCTTCGCTGAGTCCCTTCTCGCTCATCCACTGCTTTTTCCTGCTCTCCTCGTCGATGTCTTCTTGGAAGCCCAGCATATCTGCGTGTAGAAAGTCTTCTTTTTTGTTTAAAAAGAACACGAGGCACTCGTCCTCCTCGTCCTCCGAGAAACATTCCTCGTCGAATATCTCGTGCCTCTCAACCATCTTCTTTCTGAACTCATGAATGGCTCTCCTAAGCTGCATGCTCATCTTTCCCAGAGTTCCCACTCGGTAATCCTCTTCTTCCTCGTCCTCAGCCACTTCGTCTACCTTCACCTTCTTCAGCGAGAGAACACTCGTCGGTCTCTGCGCAGAACTCTCTTCTGCCTCTGTCTCTAGCTCAGGTTCTATGAGATTCGTTTGTTCGTCCCCTTTCTTCGTCCATATCGCCCCCAGCGCATCTTTCCCGGACTGACTCTCTACATCTGCCTTCGCAAGCTTTTCCTCCTCCTTCCTCCTCTTTTCGTCTTCTTCCTTGCGCTTCTCCTCTTTTTTAAGCTGTTCGTGGCTGTTTCCCGGGAGCCCTGGCTGGTCATCGATCCCCATGAGAGCGAACCTTCCAGGACTCTTGATTATGGCGTATGCATCAGCGGAGGAGAAGATGAGGTGGAGTTTAGTCATCCATGAACGGATAACGAGAGAACAAGAGGGCTCAGTCGAGTAGTCCAGAGGGGAGAGACCGTAGGAATCAGTGGAAAAGAACGAAGCAATATCTGTCTTACAGGGCAGGTGGAAGGAGGGGGCGGCGAACGAAGGGAGAGACCGAGGGAAGAATAGTGGAGGGCAGAAAAGGGCTAGCAGAGGAGGCGGGCGAGGCAGAGGAGACAGGTGAAGTAGATGAAGACGAACTGAAGGTAGAGAGCGAGGGAGAAGGGGGTTGGAGGAGAGAGTGGACGAAGCTGTCTCGGAAGGAAGAGGATTCATAAGAGAGGCTCAGAGTCTCCTCTTTTGTCTTGTCGATGATGCATGAGGAAATGAACTCCCCCACCTTCTTCCTTAGCTTGGGGTATTTGACGTTGAAGCGAAGAAAGAGGAAGAGAAGAGTAGAGTAAACGGAGTGGAGGATTAGGAGTGCAGCGCACGCCTTGTCCCTCTGATGAGTGGAGCAGATGTGGAGGAGAGTGCGGTCCCTCGGCCCTAGATAAGCTTTGCTCACTCTTCCGATGAAGACAGAAGGGATCGCATCCTCCTCCTCCTTCTTTTCAGTTTTCTTCTTCTTCTTCTTCTTCTTCTTCTCCTCGTTGTGCTCCCCTATGTGAGCGATGGAAGCATAGGGAGACACGAAGGGAATGAGTGTGGGTTCCACCTTCTCCTCCGACTGGGGCTTGGCTTTGAGGGAGAGCTCCTCTCTGTGATTCAAACAGCATCATCATGTCGAACGAAGAGGGGCTCTCGGTCTTTAGCAAAGCGGAGACTCCCTTCCACGCCACCTCCTTCTCCCTTCTCCCTACGTTTATCCTTCTCTCTCTTCTTTTTTTCGTCTTCACTCGAGGTCACAACCGCCCCCTTCATGCTATTTTTCCTCGTGAGAGAGGCACTGATTGAGTCTGAGCGTTTGAAGGAAGAAGAGAATGAAGATGAAAACGAGGCTGACCCAATGGGGGCAGAGGGGTCGGTGGAGAAGTTCCTGAGGGACTTGGACCGATCGTTTGCGAACGCGTTGAGAGTGTCTCCATCAATTCCGTCAGTGGTAGCCTCCCTCTCAGTTTCGAACAGACTCAGAGTCCCAACGGCTGAGCCCAGTAGTCCCTTGCTGCGTTGCTCTTCCTGCTCATTCAGCAATTGCTTCTTGTAGTAGATATCTTCGAGGTTGGTGTTCGCCTTCTTCCTCTCCTCCTCCTCCTCCTCTTCCTCTGAGTCCGACTCAGGGGGTGGGTCAGTCGAGTAAGACACCCACTCGTCCTGCATAGTGGTATGTTTGTGAAGGTAGAGTCCTATGTCCTCTCCCTCCCACTTCATCTTCGGTCCGCACACTCCCACTTCGCTTGCGTTTCTGTTTTCAGTGACCTCGTCCTCTTCGTCTGACTCGGTCTTTCCATCCATGTCAAGTGCCAGTCTCTGCCAGTAAAGAGGTTTTGGGGGTGCGAGAGGGTACTCAAGGAACTTGGAGTGAAGGTCGGTCGACTCCTCCTCCTCCGACTCTCCTGTAGTCTCCTCGGGCTCTTCCTCCGGCTCTCCGTCTTCGTTGCTGAAGGCTGAGAAAGCGATTCCTCTGGTACTGAAGGCAGAGGAGAGGGAAGAAGAGGAGGAGGCGGCGAGAACGCTGGCCGAGTCGGTCTTGGGTCCTCTCTCCTTTTGCTTCTTCTCCCTCGGGGCTTCTTGCCTCAACTGTCCAGTGAGTACAGCGAAGGTGGAGTCTCTCTCTTGGTTAAAGAGGGAGTTGGGAGAGGAGGAGGGGAGGGGAAGAGCAGCGACGATGGGACCAGATGGAAGGGGGGGAGATGGATTCCCCTCGAAGACGCGAACTTGGCTTCATTAGCGTCAGCAATCTCATCTTCGTCAGTCTGTTCGTCTTCCTGTGGTTCGTCCGTTGGGGGAGGGGGAAGATAGATGCGATCGAGGGTGGATTGTAAGTGAGTTCCAGGACCTTCTCCTCTCTCTGCTCGAACTCCCTCTTCGCCCGAATGAACTTCCTGATAGGTACTCGGTGGTTTGAATAATCGTCGGAGAAGAAAGAGAAGTATCTCTCTCCCCACCACACCAGTGATTCCAGGACTGAAGTCTTGATCTGTCGGTTGATCGAGAACTGTAGACCTAACCCAGCCTCAAGCGAATCCTCTCCCTTCCCGAACCCTAGACCCACCACGTCATCTCCCCCTTCTGTTTTTTGTTCTGCCGCTCTCCTCCTGTCTCTCTTCGCCTTGTCCTTTTCCTCTGAGAATCCCAAATACTTGGAATAGTTAGCAGCCCAGTAGATCACAGAGGAGAAGGGAGGTGTCCTCCGCAGAGCAGAGGGGAGGAGAAGGGACGTGTCGTACGCTGAGCGGAGGGAACGGTAGAGGGAGCAAGGGTACCCAAGGGAGAAGAGGGCGGTGATGTCGTTTCCGTCAACCGCCGACCCTGCATCTAGCATGCAAGAGACAGATAGAGTGAACACTAAATCAATGGGGGACCCCACTTAGTGTGCACATCGAAAAAGACCATGAGGTCAGACGCGAATGAAGAGGAAGAGGGAGAGGGGAGAGACGAAGTCGACTCAAAAGAGAAGACTGGATCGTTTGACTTGGTCTTCTTATCTTTACCCTTCCCTTTTCCCTTGCCCTTCCCCTTGCCCTTCCCCTTCCCCTTTCCCTTGCGCTTGCTCCTCTCTTCTTCCATATCCTTTCGAGACACAAAGGGAGTAGCCTCGTGGATGAGGTGGATGGAAGAGTAAAAGAGCTTCCAGGAAGTCAAGAGGGCAGAGAGCGGGGACTCATACTTTGTGTCGAATACAAAATTGATGGAGAACAGGGTGCTCGGGTCATAGGGGGAGAGGGGCAAGGGCATGTAAAGCTAAGAGGGAATCTCTTCACTTTCTTTCCCTTCACTGACTTAACGAGGGGGTGGGTGGTGGATAAGCCCACCCTCGACTTCTCTTCCCCCGCTCCCGCTCCCATCCCCACTACGTCGCCCTTCTTAAAAAGATCCCGTCGCCCTCCCTACTCTCGCCCTCCTCTTCCTCATCCCCGTCTACGACTGACATAGAAGGCTTTTTGATCTTAGAGAAAGGAGTAGAAGATGAAGACGAAGAAGAGGAAGCAGAGAGAGGGGAAGAGGAAGGAGGGGAAGAGGAGGAAGAGGAAGAGGAAGAGGAAGAGGAAGAGGAAGAGGAAGAGGAAGAGGAGGAAGACATGAAGACGTGCCCGGGGAGAGAGGAAGGGAATGTCCAGAGAGGCATGTTCATCTTCGAGAGACGGAGGGGACCATAACACAGAAACTGTATGGCGGCAATCCAGGGCATAAAGAGCAGGTACTTGCACTTGTTATCTTCGCAGATAGAATCGAGGCATTCGATTTCCTTCGCGTCGAAGTCCGCTGCCTCGTCCTTAGCTTCGCCCTCGTCCTCCACCTCCGCCTTGCCCTTCTTAGATGTACTTAGTTCGGACTGGTAAATATCCATTGCGTCCAACTCCTCTTCTGTGAAATTCTCTTCCCCCTCTTCAATCCTTCTCTTCGCGATCTCACTTCTACCAGCCTTGATGGCGAGAAGGAGGGGGTGGGTGTCTGGGTCTTCGTAGAGGTAGCGGAGGTACTTGCATGAAGCCATAGCGGCGAAGACGAAGAAACACCTCCTCTTAACTACCAACTTGAGGAGGGACTTGATGAGTCTGAAGCGGTTGAAGACGGAGGGGTGTGAAAAAAACTCAATCAGCTTGGGGAGGGATAGTTTTCCGTTGACAATCTCACCCGCCATGGAAAGAAGGATGACTGAGGGGGATGTCGCGAACATGATGTCATTGTTGAGTCTTGTGATTATAGTTAAGAAATCCACCGAAGTCCAGAGGTACGTGTATAGGGGCTTAGGAAGGGGGTCAACTTCTTGAATGTTATGAACTTTGTCAGTAAACACTTCACCTCCTTGTTGCTTGACTTGGAGACCAATGGGACAGGCGACTCTAATGGGATCAGCTGCGGTCTGTCAAGCGCGAGAAGGAGGCGGAGGCAGTTCAAAGAACCAGCTGGAGAAGAGGGGTGGAAAGCAGAGTCTGGGTCGAGGGAGAGGGCGACGGAAGTGGTGGGGGAAGAGGCGGAGGTTGCGTGGAAAGAGTAGATCGTGTTGGAGGAGGGTACCTTTCTGTTGACTGAGAACTGCTTCGACGACAATACTCCCTTTCCGTCGATTCCGAAGTCAAGGGAAGGCGAAGGAATCAGAAAAGAGAGGTGCAGCTCATTGTCAACGTCAAGGCTCCCTGAGGTGAGGTTGAGGTCCGCAGGGGAATACACAGTTGAGGAGGAGTCGAATACGCCGTCATCTTCTCCCCCTCTCCCTCCTCTCCCTCCTCTCCTTCCTCCTTCGGACCGCTCACCACATTACCTGTTTCCTGTTGTGCTTGTTCGTGCCCCTCATCATTCTTCTCCTCATCATCCTTCTCCTCTATGATGGGCTGAGAGTAGTATGTTTCAGGAAGAGGAGGCAGCTCAACCCCGCAGTTGGGGGGCTTATCAGCCGCGAGGTTTCTACAGGCGTAGTGAAACGCAGTGAACTCCAACTTATCTCTCAAGGTAAGCAACTTGGAGAAGGTAGACGAGGGAGACGTAGGAGAGGCAGGGCGACCGTTGGTGTAGGTTTTGGAGGGAGGAGGGGGAAGACGAAGGCAGGGGAGGAGGGAGGGACGGAGGATCCAAGAAGGTATGACAGAGCGTGGGGGAAGGACTTGAAGCCTAGGTATCTGGATAGGAGGTGGGGAACATCGTAAGAACAACTCACGTGGAGAGGGGAACAATCGTCTTTGTCTAAGATAGTCAAACTAAGTAGAGTAAAGGAGGAAAGAGAGAGGAGAAGGAAGGAGGAGAGAAGGGAGGAGAGAGAAAGATGAGATTAGGAAGGAAGACATGTTACGAAACGGGGAGGAACGCAAATGCATCGAGATGTAGGACATGAGATGTGGCGGAGTGTTACACTACTGAGGATGAACAACCGCTGTGTGTGTATTTCTAAGTAAGTGTGCATGTTTGCGTGTGTATGTGTTTATGTGTGTATTTATGTATTTATGTATGTATGTATGTATGTATGTATGTATGTATGTATGTATGTATGTATGTATGTATGTATGTATGTATGTATGTATGTATGTATGTATGTATAGCGGACGTGGGTGCGCGTGAGATGTACTTACTCTGCCTTGGCCTCAAGAAGAGCGTCGATGATTCCTTCTGTGTCCCAGTTCGACCCAATACCTGCTAGCTTGATGGGAGTACTTCCATCTCTCTTCTGTACGTTAACACTAGCTTTGTTCTTTATCAATGTTCTCACCATCTCAGAGTCTCCGAACGCTGCTGCGTAATGAAGAGGGAGTGGCTCCAGAGAAGTCCTTAGCGTCAACCTGGGCTCCGTTGGCGATGAGGAGGGATATTGAGGCAGCGTTTCCCTTGTGGAGGCAGAGGTAGTGGAGAGGAGAGCATCCTTTGATCAAATCGGACTTACTCGCGAGAGAGAATACAGCGTCACCCCCCTCGCCTTTATCTTATCGATGAGGACCTTAGTGCATTCAGGGTGGTTGGTGGAGCGCTGTGAGATGGAGGGGGTGAGTGCGTGGAAGGGAAGGGCAAAGGGTTCTGCGCCCTTATCGAGGAAGAGGGAAACGAGGTCGGAATGGCCGAACGCACACGCCAGGTGAAGGGGAGTGGAATTCTCGACTGGGGAGGGGGACACTGCACATCCCTTGCTGAGGAGGTACTGCGCTATGTCGACGTCGCCTATGGGGGGATCAAGGATGGAAAATAACACAGGGAAGGGGGTAGCGGGCGATAATGGGACGCGGGTGGGAGGTACCGAGGAAAATGCAATGAGAAAGAAAACAAGTAGCAAAGAGGGACGGAGGGGAAAAAGAAAGGCTAGAGGTTAAACAAATGTTTGAGAAAATTCAAAGTAATACCGATAATAGAAGAAGGAGAAACGGGAAATGAGAAGAAGTCGAAAAGGGAGATGCAGAAGAACAAATGAAGACAAGAACGAAGCAATGAAAACGAACTTACCAATCACTAGAAGCGTAGCTCAACGGGGAGTTCGACACAGAATCCATCGAACTAATGTCAGCGTGAGCATCGATGAGAACCTTAACGACGTCGAGGAAGCCGAGAGCAGCTGCTCCGTGAAGGGGAGTAAGGTCAAAGTGACTCGACTGGTCAACGAACTTCGAGGGCCTTGATCAGCACATTCAAACAGTCCACGTGGTTGTTCCATGCAGCGCAGTGCAGGGGAAACAGTCTCCTCTCTCGAGTAGACATGTCCAAGGATGCTCCTTTTTCGAGTAACAGCTTCACCATCTCTGTGTTTCCGACTCCCGCAGCAATGTGGAGCAAACTGTACCCCGTGCTGTCTGCGTGGGTGCAACACAGGGGTTATATCTCTACCAGCTCCTCCGCTTCCACTGGAGTTATCATCTCTTAGAGTCCAGAATCTTCTTTGCCTCTGATGTCTGGTTCATCAAGATACATTTGGTTATCGATACAAACTTGGCGGAGGTGGGAAGAATGTGTTTTTAAACTGCTGCTTCCTCCTGTAGTAATTTCCTCGATGGTTTCGCAGCCAGCAAGAGGGAGAACAGGAACTTCAGTGCTTTGTAAATCATGTTGCTTGTTATGCTCTTTCATTTCTTTGCGAGGGTTCTTTGTGGGTGCCTTTGAAGAGTTGACTGGCTTTATCTCTGAAGTGTCTGCAACGCTTGGTAAATCAGAGCCCACCGATTGGTTATTACCAACAGGTGGATCTTGGTCTCCTGGAGTACCATTACCGGGAGATCCCTTTGCAGGCATGATTGGTACCCTGTGGATACAGTGTATAGCAAAGTAAGATAAAAAGTAATTAGAGTTAGAATAGAAAAGCGTTTCTGCCTAGAATAATGAAACACTAAAAATGTAGATTAATACATTGAAAATGGAAAAATAAATGTGTGGTCAATGTTTGTTTGGACTAATGTATAAATGTGTGAAGAAGCTTAAGAAAATACACTTGAAATACCAGTTAACATTGCGTAGCAAGTAGTTTTCGAGTAAAAAAGTCTAATCTTATCCACTAGATATTTTCGTACAGTCAACTTTTTTTTCCTACCCGCCCGTTTTCTCCATCCATCATAAAAGTGAAGAAAGTCAATGTAATGTATAGAGAAACTATTTTGAAGAGTACGACATATATATTTTTTGTACAGTTGCGGGTTCACAAAAATTCTAAGATTTGAATGAAATGTTAATTTAGTGCAATGCGTGTTTCTCTAGAGAAAATGAGATTGAATAGCACTTGGTGGGCACGATGAAAACTAGCATGACGTATAGGGAAGCATCTTCTTAGAATGTACAATAATAGTATTTATCTGTATATTACTTCAGAAATATTTTAAAAGACAGTTTAATGTTTAACTCTCTGAGTAAAGTGAGATAGAAAAGCGTATGGAAGGGATCACGAACCGCGATCTGAGGCAATAGATGTGCAAATAGATGTGCTCCTTACAGATGAACGCAATATTCAAATCTACTAGCCGGAGTCAGCAAGTGAGGGGTTTCTATGAATCTTAGCACGCCAAACACCGGTAAATTGGAAACTGAAAGCTGCTGAATACGTATAGGTACATAGACTTCGATTAAATTGCTTCGTAGATGATTATGCTTTAGTGAGTTTGCATTCCTAACGAAGCACTCCTCACGGAAAAAAGATATAATTACTAGATAATGGAGCCGCAGATGCGACGGTTCACTATTTTCGTTGCATGAGGACATACTGCTGCTTACGAAAAAACACGATGCGTACGTTGTAAAGAAATGGGAATAAGAGTGAAAGTGCATACTCCTTTCGTGATTCGGTCATTTTCTCCGTATGTGCACGCGTGTGGTAGTATGCGCCTGGCAACATCGAATAAATACGTCGCGTATTGAAGTTTAAATAGTTAATATAGGAAAAGACAGCATGATAACAAGGCTTTATTGAATGTATGCGTGCGCGTAGTGCATTAAATAAACAGCCCCTTCTATGTCAACATTTCATGAGGTTGAGTGGCGTTATTGTTCGGTGGAGATATTTAAGGAATAGGGGCTCACTCATTGTCAGGGAATAGATGACTTTATCCTCCTCGAAGCATTGGAAACAAATTCAGAGTAAGCGTACTTGCAGTCGAAGGCCATATCGTACCACATGTTAACAGCAATTGTCCTGCCCTTCTGAGCAACCTCGTGGTACCACTGAGAGGGGAAGATACAGAGTCTCTCCCTTTTTCACACTCACTCTCAGTACAGTGGCATGTTCAGATATCCTGTTTTTAGAAGAGTAGGAAGAAAGGGTGTACGAAGGATGCACGAGACATACTGTGGGGAGATGAAGATTCGTATGCGCTCTCGCACTCGTCTTCGTTTGAAGCGGATACGTCTGTGCTGATCCAAGGCACCTTGTGCTCCTCCTCCACGACGTCGCCTCCCCCTCTCTCCCACCACCTCTACTCCATCATCATCGGTCTCCCTCAATGAGTCCTGGGCATGTGCATTTTCTTCGTTGCTCTGTTTGCTAATGCTCTGGATGTACGTGTGGTGTTTATATTTAGAAAGAGGAGTGCACACGAATCCGTTTCTGAACAATCTCTCAGGGGGGATGGGGGAGGAGGAGGGGGGAGAAGAGGGTGAAGAGATAGAAGGGGGAGGTTGGACCAGAGCAGAGGGCGTGACCTTGTGTTCGCGTACGTTTTTCCTGAAGATTTCCTCCGGGACCCACTTCCTAGCCGCGTATTCGTCCTTGCTGAGCCAGTGCGATTCGCAGGGGGAAGGAGGGTGAATATTTTCTCACCGCAGATGACTGAGTATAGGTTTTCGTATGGGTCTGAGTGGATGGAAGAGACAGCTCTTTCGTCTCCGATCCAGAGGTTCACTGCATCAGGTGAATACCCGAAAGCCTCTGACGCCCAGTCGAACTCGACGGATACATCTGAAGTGAGTGCACTGAATTCTTTCGTCATGCTGGAGTTCTGGTGCTGGCAATACATCACTCCCTTCAACTCCCACTCGCTGAATGTGTAGTCTCCTAGACTCACCTTCTTATCCCCCTGATCTCCCTCCTCCTCCTTCTTCTCTCCATCCACACCCTTTGCCTCCCCCCTACCTCTTCTCCCTTCTCCTTCTCCAGGTCTTTCTTCTCTTTCTCCTTTAACTCCTTGGACAACTTGAGCAAAGTGAGGAATCTCTTTAATTCCATTTTCGTTTCGAAAGGAGTCGTGAAAAACTTTTCGTCGACGATAGAGTCTCCCCTTCCATCAGGAGTGAAGTCGATGGTGCATTCCAGGCTCCCTGCCTTCTCTCCCAAGTATTCATCGCTTTCCCATGCCTTCAACGCAGCCCACCCCTCAGTAGCTCCATCGATGATTACGGGTCTGTTCTTCGAGACATACTCCCTGTAGAAAATAAGGGGAGTAAGGTCTTCGATGTGAACATGTTCCACGACGTCCAGACCTCCGAACAGACGCACATCACGGGATAACTGGGTGAAGGGCCAGTCAGGGTCCAATTCTGAGAGTTGAGTACAGTTTAAAAACAAATGTTAGTAGGGTTCGTTTCGAGTGGTTTGTGAACTTAGGAAATGACGGGTGAACTATAGTGCGGATGTTTCATACCAGACAGCTGTCTAGAGTCTGATCTCTCGTAGGACCCCTCAAAATGATGATCAGTGAGGACTTCGCCTCCAGCTGCCTTGATTGCCTGGCCAAAGCTAGACACAAAAGACTCCATGTTCATTTTCGATCGATGGACTGCGGAATGTAAATGTATCAATAAACATGTGTTGCGTTGTGTTATGTTGTTTTTGTGTGTGTTTGTATGATAAATTGTTGGTTCAAATTGTTGTGTTTGCTGTTCTTAGTGTGAGGAGAAATGACTGAGAAAAAAATGTAAACCAAGAAAAAAATGTTGAAATAGCATGATGGCTTATCGAATGAGCATTGGTGTAAGTAAACCGAAGTGGATCCTGTGTAATTAAACTCGGGAGTATCTTATACACTTGAACAATGAGTGCTATATCCTGCACTAAAGAATGTTCCCAACTTGAATGGAACAGCCTCAATCCCACCTTTCACAAGCATTTTCTTTTCGAATAGAGAACAAAGATTTGGCTGTGAACACTTTCAGAAATAAAACCCTAATATCTTGTTATGGTATGTATATAGAATTGACCAGGAAAATGTCCGGTGAAATTCCTATGGAAGATGGTGGAAAACTGCGTTTTTCCATTGATCGTGGAGGGACATTTACTGACGTTGTGTGTGAATACCCCACCCACCAGGACTATGTCCAGAAGCACGGTACGTGTACATAGGTATTCAAAGATCTCAAAATAAATTGTATGTGTATGGTAATACGTAGTTGCTCTGCAAAGCATGAACCCGCTGTTTTGATGATGTGTGTTTTTGGAAATGTGTAGGTCCCAAGAGCTTTCGCGTGATGAAACTCTTGAGTGTGAACCCTGGTGTTTACCCCGATGCACCTCGTGAGGCAATCAGAGTATTGTTGGAAGAGTTGACTGGAGAAAAGTACCCCTCTGACAAACCATTGGATACTTCGCGGATAGAATCTGCTGAGAATGGTATGTTCTTCGCGTGTTTTGTTTTACAGCTGATGAATGGAAAAATAAGATTAAGATGTATTGACTCATTAATTCTTACAACTTTGATTTATCGTCTGGATTGACTGTATAGGGTACTACCGTGGCTACGAATGCTTTGTTAGGAGGAAGGGTGAACCTTGTATTTTGGTGACAACGAGTGGGATGAAGGATGTACTCCACATCGGAAACCAATCGAGACAAGGTACGGTGCATTTCTCGGCTTAGAAGGATTAAAGAGTGTATTGACACGAGTAAAATATATGTCTATGTGGGTTTCAACGTTTGTACCAGAGCGATTTATGTGATTTGGGTGTGCGTAATCCGTGTAAATAAGCTTTGTAATGTGAGCGCGTGCACGTGTGTGTGTAAACGTGTAAGATGTAGAGAGGAAGGGGAAGGGGGAAGTGTGGTTGGGTGTGCTAGAGGGTCTGGAAATTCGAGCTGTAGTAAATACTGGTTTCGTTAAATGTGTGTGTGTTCATTTGATTGTACTTCTGTGGTACCGTATTGCGCTGTGTTGTGAATTTTTTTTCCCCTTTTTTCCTCTCTTTTCTTTTCCTTTCTTCTTTTCTTTTCTGTCCTTCTCTGTCCTTTTCTTTGGTCTCCTCAGCTATCTTCGATCTGGAGATCCGTCGTCCTGCTCCTATAGTGGTGGACACGATTGAAGCAGACGAGAGGGTAAGGGTAAGGTGTGAGGGTGTCTCCACCTCCACCGATGAGGAGGGTCTTCGTGTGGTTAAGGGAGTCACAGAAGAGGATGTTGTCATTCTGCGTTCTCTCGATGAGGAGGGTGTGCGTGTTGCCTTGACTAAGGCGTACGAAGAGGGGATTAGAAGCGTGGCGGTGGCCCTTGTTCACTCCTACACATTCAGAGATCACGAAAACACTGTGGGGAGGATAGCGAAGGAGATTGGATTTACCCATATCTCCCTTTCGAGTGCCCTCATGCCCACGGTGAAGCTGGTCCCCGCTCTTATACTGCATGTGCAGACGCATACCTCACCCCCTGCATCAAGGCCTATCTCTCTCAGTTCCTATCTGGTTTCGATGACCTCTTCCTCTCCCGCACCCAGCTGTTGTTCATGCAAAGTGACGGAGGACTAGCAGACGTTGACTCCTTCACGGGATACAGAGCAGTGCTCAGTGGCCCTGCAGGAGGAGTCATCGCCCTCTCAAAGACCGCATACATCCACCCCTCCTCCTCTCCCTCTCTATGTCCCCCGTTGCCCTCTCCTTCTGTGAGTTCATCTCCCATCCCTCCTTCCAGAGCGGAGGGCCAGGCGGTTATAGGTTTTGACATGGGCGGGACTTCGACCGACGTGTGCAGGTACTCAGGAGAGTTGGAGCACATCTTCGAGAATATCACTGCGGGAATTTCAATCCAAGCCCCTCAACTAGATATCAACACTGTGGCTGCGGGGGGAGGGTCCATCCTCTCCTTCCGCTCAGGTCTCTTCGTCGTGGGACCTGAGAGCGCGTCTTCCAACCCTGGTCCTGCATGCTACAGGAGAGGAGGACCCTTGGCTGTGACTGACGCGAACGTCATGTTGGGCAGGGTGAGGGAGGAGTTTTCCCCCGCATCTTCGGACCCAAACAGGACCAGCCCCTGGACTCTCTAGCCACGCAACGCAAGTTCAACCAGCTAGCGAATGAAATCAACGAGTGGTACGCGCAGTCATCCATCGGAGACGTCGCCTCCTCGTCTTCTCCCTCCTCTCCTTTGAATCTGTCTCCTGAAGACGTGGCGTTGGGGTTCGTAGAAGTAGCAAACGAGGCCATGTGCAGACCGATCCGTAGCCTTACCGAAGCAAGGGGTTTCGAGGCTTCCTCCCACCTCCTCGCATGTTTCGGGTCTGCGGGGGGTCAGCATGCGTGTTCCGTTGCAAGAATCTTGGGAATCTCATCTGTCCATGTGCACCGTTTCTCAGGAGTCCTATCTGCTTATGGAATGGGGCTCGCAGATGTTGTGGTTGAAAAGCAGAGTCCCCTCTCCAAGATCATCTCCTCTTCTACTACTGATCGCGACTCCTCTGTCCCCCGTGAAGTGGGTGTACAGGTGGGAGGAGTGGCTGGATCTCTGCTCAGAGATAGCGCTCTTCAGTTGGAGTCACAGGGATTCAGCAGAAAGAAGGAGAGGTCAGAGGGGGAGAAGGCGAAGGGAAGGGAAGACAAAGAAAGCATATCTGCTCAGGTTTTTGTGGGTCTGCGCTATGAAGGAACAGATTCCTCTCTCTCCATCAGAGCCCCCTCCTCCTTCGAACACGCGCTATCCTCCCTCTTTATCAATTCCTCCTCCCTGTCCCCCCCACACTCCTCCACCGTCTCTGTCTCTGAGTCCCAGGATCTCCTCAACTCTATCGCCTCCTCTTCTTCCTCCGCCGTGTCCTCCGCCGTGTCATCCCTCTGTTCCTCTCTTGAGTCTTCCTTTGTTGAAAAGTACAAGACTGAGTTTGGTTTTTACCTGGATCGGCCCATCGTAGCTGATTCAGTCAGAGTCAGAGTCATGGGTCACCACGCCCTCCTCGATGACGCGCAGGATAAAATCATTCACATTTCCAAACAAGACTCAGAGAAACAGATTGAGTTGGCAACGATGAAGAACGTCCCTGTGTACTTCAAGAAGACCGAATCCTCCTCCTCCGAATCCTCCTCCGAATCCTCCTCTTCCTCCGCTGCGGACTCATCATCCGTCTCTATCAGAGGAGAGATGCTGAGTACGAGGGCAGTGGACATGTCCAAACTCTCTCCTGGGAGTGAGGTGGAGGGCCTGCCCTTCTCATTTCCAAGACCTCGACGATTGTTGTGGAGCCCTCCTGGACTGCATCTATCACATCTGGTCTCTCCGTAATGTTGTTCAGAAATAAGCAACTCCCTCCTGCTTCCACTCAGCCCCACACTCAGAAGGTGGTTGATGAATTGGGGGAGAGGCAGGGGAAGAAGAGGAAGGTGGAGGATGGTCCGCCCCTCTATTCTCCCTCTTTCGACTTCCTCCATTGTGTGCGACCCTATCATGCTTTCCGTCTTTTCCCACAGGTATCATTTACTTCGCTCTTCGTCCTTCTCCCTCCCCGAGCAATCTCTTCTCCTTTCCCTTCCCAACCCGCTTATGCTTCAGCCAACCCTCTTTCCCTCCGCATTGCTCTTGTGTTGTTGCGTCGTGGTTTGTGTTTATCTTCCCTCTGCTAGTCTCACCCGCCACTCACACATCGCACGTGTTTGTCAGGTGTGGCTCTGTGCATGCGAATACTAACCGACGACCTCTGCTCGTGTACAACTCTGTTTCATAATTCAATATATATGTATGTATTTCTTTCTTTCTCTTTCTCTTTCTCTTTCTTTCTCTTTCTTTCTCTTTCCTTCTCTTTCTTTCTTTTTTCTTCTCCGCTTCGTGTTACGTTCCTGCATGTTACTCAGGTTCATGTCAATCGCAGAGCAGATGGGTCACTCATTGCAGAGGACAGCAGTATCTGCGAACATCAAAGAGCGTTTGGACTTTTCTTGTGCACTGTTTGGTCCGGACGGAGGACTCGTCGCAAACGCTCCTCACCTCCCCGTTCACTTGGGAGCAATGCAGGCAGCAGTGAGGTATCAAGTTGAACTGTTGAAGGACGAGTGGGAGGAGGGAGACGTTGTGGTTACCAACCATCCCAGCGCAGGAGGGTCTCATCTCCCCGATATCACAGTCATTACGCCCGTCTTCGTCCCTCTCTTCGGGTCTTCCCCCGCGTTCTTTGTAGCTGCGAGAGGACACCACGCAGACATCGGAGGAATCTCCCCTGGGTCCATGCCCCCTCACTCCCACTGGC
Source organism: Drosophila quasianomalipes (assembly GCA_035043665.1). Classification (NCBI taxonomy): domain Eukaryota; kingdom Metazoa; phylum Arthropoda; class Insecta; order Diptera; family Drosophilidae; genus Drosophila; species Drosophila quasianomalipes. The sequence goes on from JAWNMU010000369.1 coordinate 107,965, forward strand.
TGAAGGAGGAAGGAGCAGCAATCGAGTCCTTCAAGGTGATTAGGGAAGCGAGGGGGTGATGAGGGTGAAGGAGATCTCGGACATCTTCCTCACCCCCTATGTAGTTGACGAGGCCCAGGGAGAGAGGCAGTGTTCAGGGACGAGGAACATCTCGGACAACATCTCGGACCTCAGGGCACAGATAGCAGCGAACAAGAAGGGGACCGTGCTTATGAAGAACCTTATTGACCAGTACGGAATACACACTGTCATCGCCTACATGAACTTCATACAGAACGCTGTAAGTAGCCCTCTTCTCTCTTTCGCTCTTCTCGCAACACTCTCTCTTTTCTCTCTCTTTTCCTTTCTCTCTCACTCTTCTCCCATTCCCTTCTGCTTGTTATTGAAATACTGAATTATTCTTTCTCTTCTAATCCTGCATTGCGTTTTTCTCTCTGACGTCTTCCGTATCTCGCTGTCCCCTCCCCCGCCTACCCCGTGCGTTGTCTACCGTTCCTTTCATAGGCTGAGGCTGCTGTGCGAGGGATGTTGGTTGACTTCGGCCGTTCCCTCAACAAGAAGAACACTGGCACTAAAGGGGGGAGAAGGGAGGAGAGAAGGGCGTGGTGGTAGTCCCGAAGGTCGTGGAGTACATGGACGATGGCAGTCCCATAGCTCTGTCTGTGACGATAAACGAGAGCGAGGGGTCCGCAGTGTTCGACTTTACCGGTACTGGTCCCGAGGTGTACGGAAATACAAACTGTCCCAAGGCGGTGGTACTCTCTGCGGTGATCTACTGCATGCGTTGTTTGGTGAAAAGAGACATTCCATTGAACCAGGGATGTCTGAACCCGATCTCCGTCATAATTCCCCCTAACTCCCTCCTCAACCCATCGAGAGAGGCTGCGGTGGTGGGGGGCAATGTCCTCACTTCTCAACGCATCACTGACGTTGTCCTCAAGGCCTTTTCCGCCTGTGCTGCCTCCCAGGGATGTATGAATAACCTTACCTTCGGGGACTCTTCCTTCGGCTATTATGAAACGATTGCAGGAGGAGCAGGGGCAGGGAGGGACTGGGAGGGACAGGACGGAGTGCACACACACATGACCAACACCAGGATCACTGACGTAGAGGTGATGGAGAGGAGGTATCCCGTTTTGCTCAGGCAGTTCGAGCTTAGGAGGGGCAGTGGGGGAAGGGGTAAAAACAGAGGAGGGTGGGGCGTCGTGAGAGAGATCGAATTCCTCCGCCCTCTCACCGTGAACATCCTCAGCGAAAGGAGGACGCTTAGACCGTATGGGTTGGAGGGGGAGAAGAAGGATTAGAGGGTGTTAACGTCATCATCAGGAAGGGTGCTCCTCCTCAGACCTCTCTCTTTGTTCATTGGAACAATGCTAGGCTGCACGGGAGGTCCCTCGGTACTGCGCTCAAAAAGGGACAGGAGAAGGAGGTAGAAGACAAGGAGAAGGAGAAGGAGTGTCTGGGGTTCGTGGTGTCTCTCGGAGGAAAAAACTCTTATAGCGCTAAGGCAGGAGATAGAATTTTGATTCTGACCCCCGGGGGAGGGGGTGGGGTCGCGAGGAGGAAGCGGGGAACTCCAGCAACGCAGAAGGAGACGCTACGAGCCATGTACACTCCACGAGAGGTTCTGTTTCTCAGTATATCAACAGTCAACTCACTGTGTAAACTCCCTCGGAATCTACGTTGTTTCATAGTCTGAGTCTCCTTCCCCGTATAAGCCCTCCTTCAGTCGAAGCGGTGGGTCTCCTTTGGATTCTACGATGTCCCCTTTGGCTCACATTGGACCCCTTATGGTCCTCCAGTGATGTCTCTTCGTCTTCATTCGTTTTCATCACTCAGCGGTGTTTCCTCTATCCCCTCTTTCTTTATCCCCGCACCCTTTTTCTTCTCTCTATTTCCTTCCACCCTCTCTTCCTTGTATCTCTGTCCCCTCTCTTTACTTCGTATTCCTTGTATTTGTTCTTTCGTCCCTTGCCAATCCCCTCATCCTTCTGCTGTGCCCCACTTACCGTTTGACAATACTCGTGTATCTCTTTACTGCACGACTTGTAAGCCGAACAATCATGAATGACCCTGATTAAATTGGTTGATATTGTGAGTGTGTGTTTAGTTTGTTAATTCTTTTCTAACCAGGCGAATCATTTGCCGTGCATGGTGGAATATTTTACTCTTCAATAAATAGTAAATGCATGCGGAATGATAATTACTATGAAAATAATGAAATAGCATTCATTAAGGCAAACGCCTGGAGACTTGGGAGAGAGAGGGTAGAAATAAAACAGAAAGACTATGAGTTTGTCTATTGGTGAGATGTTTATTGGAGAGTGTGTGTTCTTGATGGCATGTATAGTAAGGAAGTAAGGTCTATACACAGAGTCTGGAGTTTCACTGAAACATATAAATCCAAATTCAAGGCTACTCTTCATCGTCATCATCGATCACCTTCCTCTTCCTAGCGCTCACCTTCTTCTCCCTCTCCTCCTCTTCCTCCTCCTCATTCACAACAACCTCCTCGTCATCCTCCCTTCCTCCCTCATACTCCCCTATTACAATCTCTTTCTCTTCATCCTCAGAGCCATTTTCCTCCCCCTCCCCATACCCCCACCCCCTCTTATCTGTGCCCACCCTCTTTATCCTCTTTCTCTCCTCCCCATACTTCTCCACTGCACTTTCCAGCATTGCCTCTATTCCTCCCCAAGAGCCTTTTCCTCCACCTTCTTCTTCCTTCCCCCTTCTTCTCCTGAGCTTCTCCCCTTTTCCCTCCTCCTCCCCGTCATTTCCTTCCTCGTCCACCTTCTTTTCTATCGCAGTTTTTCCACCCTTCTTCTTTCCTATTTTGCTCCACAATCCTCCCTTTGGCTTCGCGTTTTCTTGTTTTTTCTTACCAGTCACCTCCTTCTCCTTTTCTTTTCTTTCCCTCACCCTTTCCCTCTCCCTTTCCCTTTCTTTTTCATCGTCCCCCTCATTGTCTTCCTCGTGATCACCCTTACCCTCTTCCTCCTCTTCTTTCGCCTCCTTCGTCTTTGCCTTTTTCGTAAACCCTGGGAAAATGCTAGATCCAAAAGAATTGTTGGGATCGAGAGAAACACCAGAGTCTTTTTCTTCTCTTTCCCCTTTCCCTTCTCGATCTCCCTCTCCAACACCCTCCCTGCTCTGACTCTGCCTCGTCCCCTCCTTTCTCTCTTCTGATCCACTTCCGAAAGCAGAGAAAATGCTTCCAGAGTGAATCTCAGAGGGAGTTTTTTTGTTTTCTTCTTCTCTGCTTTCTTCTCTTTCAATTGTCCATCATCCGCCTTCCTCTTCCTCTTTGAAGGAGCCGATGAAAATGAAGAGGAGGATGATGTTTGGCTGGTGTCCTCTTCTTCGTGTTCCTGTTCCTCCCATTCTAGCATCTCTAGATCTTCGGGGTTGAATAAAACAACAAGGTTCTTTAGAAAAGCCAAGTCCTTATTGTACCGCACTGCATTCGCGAAGAACGATGCACGTATCGTCTTCTTCCTCTCCCTCTCTGCGAACTGACCCATCTAAGAAGAGTGGAAAAGAAGAAAAGTAAGGCAAATAGATATCACACAATAAATCATATAGAGGAGGACAGTTATTGGCAGTGAGGAGAATGATAAGAAAAACTGATCAAATAAATCAAGGGAAAGGTGTTGAAAGGTAAAAGAACGATAAGAAGGATAGCGAAAGACAAGAAAAGAGTAAAGAAGACCAAGTTGTAGGAAAACGAGAGAGAAGACTGACCATGTCGCCCATGTATCGGATGAAACACTCGCATGCCTTTGTCATCGCCTGCACTCCTGACTGGGAGAAGCAAAGACGAATAAAAACAGTTCAGAGGGACAAAGGTAGCAAAAGGGAGAGGGAAAGCGAAGGAGAGTAGAGGGAGGAACAGGATATCCGGAAATCAAATGAGATAGAGGTTAGATGAGATACGAGCGGAAGGACAATGAAGACAAGAAGACGAAATAGAACGCGTGGTAAGGCAAGAGCATAGAGAAAATGAGGGTATGTTAGCAAGAGATAAATTAGGAAGGTTGGTGATGACAAATATGCATGAGGTGAACGAATATGCGAACACCGACCTTGGACACATGGTGTACATCTTCATCCGACTGCATCAGCGTTTTATTCTACTCAGAGGAAGCAACAATGAGTTTCCATCGTGTTCGTTAGTAGTTTCGGAATGTTTTTCCTCCGGGACAGATAGTCCCAGTTCTCTTCTCTTCTCAATTAAGTTCTTCGCATGCTCGAGATCCTTAGCGTACACTTCTTTGCGCGCGTTGCTCTCTTCTTGATACTCCTGTGAAAAAATTACGAGAGGAAGTGTACGTCACATGCGTAAATGCAAATAAAAGGATATGTGAACATCCAGGATATAGATATATCAGAAGTATAAAGCGAGTGCCTGATCGTACCTGTTTGTCCTCCTCACTCATTTCTTTCCATCTTGAACCAATCTCCTTAGCCATAGCAGCGACTCCCCCCTCGATTCCCTCTAAAGTTGAACGGCATTTCTCAGCAAATACAAAATATGCAGATGCTGGCTTTTTTGGAAGCACAACTGTATATTCTGGGCTTAGTTCCCTCATCTGTAAATGTAGGAGCATCCATCTGAAAGAATACATGCAGTAAATGAAACAATTTTGTTAAACACGGAGTTTTGTCTACGTATATTCAAACAAAGTACATATATGTTTGGAATTTATATCTAAAGATATAAAATTTCTGTTGTATAAAATCAGAAATAAACACTGTGAGTGGATCCATTCCAAATCGACAGATTTGGCGCCAATTCCAAAATTGGATTTTTGGGCATGGACCAAAATCTTTGTGCGAAAGTATATTTATTTATATCAAATTATAAAGGAATATTATTATTCAAAGAAATAAATAAAAGAGTGTGAAAATAACTAAGGTACATAACTCGAGGTTATATCGAAGTGGTTAAAAATAACGTAAAGAGAAATGAGTACTTTTTATCAAGGCAGAAAGACAAATGAGCTACAATAGAAAACATGCATAATGGAACATGACAAACACATGGTACGTGTGGAATTAAACTGGAAAACTAATAAACTAACCTGAAGTATGAACATGCATACATATAACTAATGTAAACGAGATAATGGCATATGGAAAAAAGTGGAAATGCCAGATTAGACTATGTAAAGCAACTAAACTAATATTGGCAGGGACCGTGTCCAATCAATATAATCAACAAACGGTATCACAGTATGAATTAGACAGGTAAACTATATTTGAGGTTTGGGGGGAGGGTCAGGGGAAGTCCTGTTATGGGATTGTAACCTGTGCTCGTTTGTTTTTCCGCCAGAGCCCTGGTTCTACTCATTGCCCTCATCTCTGCTGCATTGTCTCTCTTCTTCTGGCGACGACCCTGAAATCAGACAATAGACAAATAATCGGATAATTGATAGCAGCCAGTGAGTATATAAGAAGGAAAATGAGATGAGAGAAGTGAGAAAATGATTTGAGAGAGTAGGATAGGGGGCGATATGAAATTTAAAGATGCGAAAGCCTGTTCATTGACAACGAAGAAACATTTATGTATCGTGCATATGTGTCAATGAAGACAATAGAAATACACGGCATAAAGACAATCATGAATTTTGGGTTACACACATAGAGTAGTGAAGGATGCAGTGCGTGTATGGCGGTGATTGCCCTTACTCTCGGAAGTATTTGTATAGCTCCACGTGTCAGAATCCACTGATCGACATGCTCTCTTCGTTATGTTTAGCCTTGTTTCCGTGTGTCTTCAAGTATGATACGTGTTTCTTCTCCTCTTCATACTCTTTACGACCAGGTTGTTTTCCCTGTTGATTTCTCGGTTAATGTCGTTCCTTCTCTTCACATATGTCCTATCCTCCTCTTGTTTTCTCCTCCTCATCTCCTGTGAACGCAGATCCCCAACTACATCTGTATTCAACCTCCTCTTTTCGTTGATATACAGCGGCGACGTTTCAGAAATAGTCAAGGGCCTGTTTGTGAAGTAATTCGAATGTGAGGTAGGATATTCCATCAATGAGAATTAGTTCAGAATAGGTATTGTGAATTGTAACCTTCCCACTTGCAATAACAAAAAAATACTATACCTAATAATTCGTTTTCAGATAATCTACGGAAACATTCTTCTCTTCTTCCCAGTCTTCTTTTCTCACGTTCATCCCTAGAAGGAATAGGAGGGGGCAACTCAGGAGGCCCTAGGTTTTTCTGAAATTCGAACATGTGTATATCAATCATAGCATACATTGAAGACACCAGTTATCAGAAAAAAAAATAGATGATTGAGAAACATTGCAATTATATAAACAAATGAATGGAATGTGTTGTCGGGAAAGAAGGAGGAAACAGGGACTGGTATAAAGGTCTAATCATCTTACCCAATGATTCTGATGATGTTGATTAGACCAAGGATACTTTGAAGCCATGGAAAAAGTACCTGTGCGAGGGAGTCATATAAATAGATAAATTATCAACATGAATTGTGTTTAAGTTGAAGAGAAAATATTATTGGATGAATATCATTGATATAGATATGATGGGAGCAAAGAAAGAAACGAAAATGAAGTAGTTCAGTTCGCTCATTGACTAGGAAACTATAAATCAATTGTATCTCGTTATATATACAGAGGAAAATAAATATATTTCCCTGCTATTACAATACGTACGTTTTTTCAATATTGCACTCAGATATAGTTTGTGTTTCTCCGCAAGTTTTCAAGTTTTCCACAACTTTAATTTAGCAAGTCAAAAACGGCTTTCTTGAAGATTTTTTCACCAATATCAGAAATATCCCATCAGGAATGAAGGTGTGCAAAAACGAGAAAATGAGGAGCGTTAGAATCGAATCACAATGTACAATATGGGGAATGAAAGATTTTTTAATGCACACAAGTGATCTTAGTGATAAAATGAGAAAAATAAATACAGCGTCCCTCCGCAGTACGTGAAGTTCACTTAACAGTAGTAATATGCTTAAAAATGTCTATATTTTAACTGTTCAATGACACAATACAAATAATTTTCACGTATAGTGCTTATAAATTACTACTCACTTGTCTGTTATCTCTTTTTTTAGAGGATATATTTATTTTTTCACTATGTTTAAGTTGTCTATTCATTTTAATAGTAGTTTGTTTGAATAGTTAGCGCAAAAACGAGATTAATATAATCTATTCATTATAAAAAGTCTACAAAATGTTATAAAAAAGTCGTTTATCCATGTGTAATATACATTAAATCTGCTATTCATTGTATAAAATGACTTTTAAAAGTGAGAACAAAAACAATTCATATTTCCATATATATTCTTTGCTCCCTAAATGTATGGAATGAATACACAGAGGAAACATTATTAATATTGTTTACACTTGTAGTATAAATTTTTAAACAATTCATATTATACATTAAAATATGTTTGCACATCATTGCGTCAGCTTTCTTTCTGCTTATTTCTTATATTAATTTGTTTACACATGCGCGTAGAATGAGCAGCGAAGATGCAGAGAAGCCAGTGTACAAAATGCTTGTATACAACATTGAGAAGCAAGCTAACGTTGGGAATATAATACGTTCTAGCTGTTGCATTCAATTGCAAATCTATCATTGGTATGTTTTACTTCTGAATACATATCAGCTTTGTGATTATATCTTCCAATTAAGCTAAAGGAGTTGTAAATCTGAAATTTTTTCATATTGCTTTATTAGTCGCTGGAGGAAAGAAAATTAAAACATTTGGGAACCAGAATACCAAGGACTACATTGAATACGAATATTTTGATACTCTTACTGCTGCTGTTGAGAGTATCCACAAAGATGGATTCAAAATTGGTAAGTGCGATGACTCGTGTTTCTGTCTTGTTACTATACTTGATCACTAAACACATATTCGTTCAAGTAATACCATGCTTCTGATACTAATATTCTATTTCTATTTCTATTTCTATTTCTATTTCTATTTCATACAGTTGGAGTGGAGATTACCGAGACTTCAAAAAATGTCTGCGAGAACCCTTTCTTCCCCAAGACTGTCTTCATGTTCGGAAATGAGGGAAGAGGTAACTATAGGTTGTTCACTGCACTTTATACTAGTTATCCATTGTACAATTAGCCATCGTGTCTATATCAGCACATGTGTTTTGCTTCTTTGTTTGCTGGTTTGTTTGTTTACTTCCATATGCCTTCATCTAACGATTTTGTGTTCTGTTTGCCATACTTCGTACATTTACTCGGTCTACTCCCTTTCTTTGATCTGTCTAGGTATGAATGAGCAACAGCTCCAAGTATGCGATGCATTCGTCTACATCCTCAGTATGGTTCAGGGACGGCTTCTCTTAACGTTTCCAACGCAGGTTAGTTATATTTGCCACCTATATTTCTTTTCCTTGCTTTGACTATAGTTTCGCCCACTCTGCCTTTCTTTTTATTTCTCTTCATTTGCGCTATAGCTTACATTTCTCATATACTACATGAACTGTTTCGTCACATATCACATTCTGATTATACATATTGACCCTCTTCCATAAACTTTTCGGTGAATCTCTTGCTCGTTATATGCGTAGCTGCTATCATTTTCCACCGGTTCGCTGTATGGGCAAACTACGTAGCTCAGGAGATCAAGGAGTATAAGTTTGTAGTGGACCCCACTACAAAGGTGAAGAATAGGTTTGTGAAGGGAGAGGAATACGTTTACACGGAGACTGAAATAAAGCTACGTGAGGAGAGGAGGTTGAGGAAGATCGAGGCCACCAAGAAGGAGCTTATTAAAGCAAGGAGGAGGCAACCAAGGCTACTTCTGAGAAGGTTTCTGGTGATGTGGCTACTCGGGGAGAGCGCATCTAGTGTGGAATCAGCTACTGATGCTGCGGAGAAACCAGAGTCAACTGCTGCTTAATTCACTTAAGCACACAAACTATAGTATTTATTTTATTATTCGCACACTTTACTAACTCCCTACTACACACTTGTCTCAACTACTTGATATATATTCACAGTTGTATATCCTGCATACCTCATCACATCTCTTTTTCATTTCCTTACGTTACATCACATAAACTTCGATATGTAGTCCGTTCGTCAGAGAAAAAATAGTATATATTTTTTTTGTTTTAATATGCATAACCACAGCTCTCTACATACAAAATAAAATATTAAGTACTTGTATAACGTTTTACTGCTAATTGCATTCATTTAATTCTACTATATACTTCGTAAAATCGAGTCTTTTGTTTCCCGTTCCTCCACAAAAATCTGTACACTGAAAAAAAAAACTCACAAAAATAGGTTGATCGCATCTATAAAGACTATTACATGATTAAATGCACTATACATTTATTGATTAATACCTTTATATAACATACAGTAACAGATTTACAACCATCTTATTTGTTTTGTGCACACCCCGTATTTTAGTGAATGGAAAGCGGGGATTCTTACCATCACAGCCCAGAAGAAGGGAGATTGGGAGATGTGAATTTATTTCACACCTGAGCACAAAATGAATTACGAGACTATGAAGAAAATAGTTTTATCCCACCTCGACACAACCAAGACTAATCGCACACCATACACCTTGGACAGTTTTTTGGAACAAGTGGTTTGGTCTGGCTGGTCTCAATGGGTGATGATCTCTATCCTTGGACTCGGAAATATGTCTGACGCAACTGAGGTTTTAGCGGTTGGATTCATCATTGACGAGATCAAGAAACAAAGAACACTCACAGCGGTCGAAGATGGTCTTATTTCTGCGTCTGTGTTTGCTGGGATGATGCTAGGGACGTTGCTTCTGGGTGTATTGTCTGACACGAAAGGAAGGAAACCTGTGTTTATCTTCTCTGGGTCAACGCAATCTCAGGAATCCTCTGCATCCTATCTTCCAGCCCATATGTGCTGATGTTATTTCGTTTTTCTGCGGGTATTGGGATAGGAGGGACTATTCCTTGTTGTTTTTGTCTCTGCGTCAGAGTCGTCTCCCCCGAAGATGAGGGGGAGATGGATGATTTGGGTCGCCTCGTTCTGGGTCGTAGGAACCTTATATGGAACAGCCCTCGCATGGATTGTAAGTCACACACATATCTTTTTCTGCTCATTACTCACTGCTCGCCCCATTGTTTTGCATTCTATTTAGTTCCTTTGATTCCTAATGTTTACATTCACATCTCTTCACATCTCTTCTCTTTTCTTCTCTTCTCTTCACTCCTCTTCACCCCTTCCTCTCCTTTGCATTGCATTAATTTCCTTCTCCCCCCCTTCCCATCGATTCCGTTCCATAGATCCTTGGCTATTTCCATTTGAACTGGCGAGTATTCGCCCTCTTAGCGTCCTTACCTGCGGTGACTGGAGCAGTCTTGTCCTCGTTATTCCTCCCTGAAAGCCCTAGGTACTTGTACACCAAAGGAGACATAGATGACTCAGTTCGTATCCTGACGAGAATGGCTGTGGGAAACAGAGGAGTGGTGGACCTGGATTCGATCTTGAACGAGGGATCGGTGCTTCTGTCGCTGTGGAGGAAGGAAAAGGCACTCGCCTCTCTCTCCCTCTGCTTCGCTCTCTCTCTATGATGACGAGGGGACTGAGGAAGACGAGGGGGAGGTCGACTTAGATGGGATTCGGATGGATGACGATGAGGAAGAAGGGAACTGGAGGGAGAGACACAGCAGCAGAAGTAGTGGAAGCAGAAGCGAGAGCAGGACTGAGAGGGAAGGGGACAAAGAGGACAGAGGGAACAGAGAGGATAGAGAAGCTGCGCCTGCTTCGTCTCCGTCCCCTCTCTTCCCCTCGCTCATATGACTCGATCTCTTCTGCGACCCATTTCCCCCGCATATCTTCTGCGGACGAAGCCCCCTGCGTCCTCTCACCCTTCCTACACCCATCCGTCCACTGCCATGTCTCACTTTTATGCAGACCCCTTGTTCTCCATCTCTGACTCCGCCGTCTCCTACCCTCTCTTCTTCGGAGGATCCTTCTCACAAATCCTTACGTTTGGAATCTGCACTAAGACGGGCGGAGAGGAGGAGGGCGAGGAGGGAGGGAGGGACGTGGTAAGTGGAGTGGAGAGGAAAGGAAGGGGAGGTGCTGGGTTATCGGGGGAGGATGGGGACCTACGCATCACGGACAGAGCGAGGAGCAGGGGAGGAGCGGAGGAGGGAGGTTTGTACGGAGAGTATTATGATGAGGAGGACGAAGAGGGTGAGCGGAGGGGGAAGGCAAGAAAGTTGTTAGACTCAGTTGTATCAGCTGTGCACTTTTCAGTGGTGGAGGTGTGTTATTCTCTTTCCTCATGGTGGATTCGGTGGTGTTGGTATTCAAGACCTTCCCCCTCCTCATCCTCATCCTCCAATCAGTGTGGTTTACTACTTCCCTCGCCTCATATGGAATCGCGATCTGGATCCCCCAGCTCTTCGCTGAGCTGAACTTCTCCGTGTCAGAGTACACGAGCACCTTCATCTTCATGTCTGCTCAGATTCCTGCGTGCTTCTTCACATATTACCGCGTAGACTCTTCTGCAAGGTCGAGGCAGTTCCTGCTTGTGTGGTCTACACTCCTCTCCGCGCTTGCATTGGTGTTCTTCGCTCTGAGTACCAACTCGATTGCCATGACCCTGCTTTCTTCGTGTCTCTACCAAGGACTCAACATCATCACATGGAACGCCCTCGACATCGTTGCAACTGAGTCATTCCCCACCCACGCTAGGTCGTCTGCTATTTCCCTCCAGTCTATGGCTGGCAGAATAGGTACGCCTATATATATCTGCATATCCTCTTGCAATTTTGTTTTCCGTTTATATTCGCATTTCTGTCTGCGGTTTGTATTTGTATTTCCCCACTCATTTCTTTTATTTCCTCATCTACATTGAGTTTGTTTACATTACTCTCTGTACTTCTTTTTCATTCCTATTTAAACCTATCTAGCGTTCATTGGGTTTCCTTTTTATTGTCTTCCATCGCATTCTTTCACTGCCCTTCACCTCAATACCCCTTCACCTCAATACCCTTTACCTCAATACCAATACCCCCTCTCTAAAAACTCCTCCCCCTCTTTATCCACAGGAGCAATTGTCGGACAGTTCTTTTTTTCGTTCCTGATCCGCAAATCGACGTCGACTGTTCTTCTTTTAGCATCTGTTTCGACTGGTCTATCTTTCATCACCTGCTTGCTAATCCTCATTTTCTTCCCTCGAGGAGACTTCGACCTTCAGGACCACTTCTCTTCGTCCCAGGGAGTCAGATCCCACCTCACTGTCGCTGCTGTGGCTGCTGCAGCAATGCCAGATGATGAATACGACGCGTTCCATTAAATGCTTGTCCTATACTGCATAGTATACACAGTGTTTTCTCCTTACATTATTTTTCATATGATGCCTGTATCGTAATTATTTTGTAGTCATCATACCCATTTTTACAACGCAATTAGATGCGTTCTCTACATGTGGTCGAACAAACCCTTTGTTTGCTTCGTACAGTACTCTTCTAATGATATGTACCATTTCTATGCAGTTTGCACGCCTATTGCTTGCCAAATTTTATACCCTGATTTGCAAATACGTTTATTTTATTCCTTAAGTTCTGTTTGAGCCATATACTGCGTAGATTATGCCAGCTTTTTTTTTTTTTTTTTTTTTAACATACTATCCTTTTCCATTCTCATCCATAATTTATTTCATTTCCTTTTCTGTTCTATTTCTCTGTAGTATTCCAGGTTGTATTCATACATAATGCCATGCAATAATATTGTAATTAAATCTTTATTCAATCATCGACTTATGCATTTATTGGATATTACTTCATATATATCACAGACATATTAGCAGATCAAATAATAACTTTTAATTAGTTCTGCCTGTTTTCTAATCATTCTCCCCCCACCAAATTTGAATTTAAAAAGATTACTAAAATTTTAGTTTCTATAAAAACCAAAACATAAAATTAACAACAAGCTACGAATTGTAATTACGATAGAAAAAACAAAAACAAATAAACCATAATGTAATATCAATCAAAAGAATTTAACAAATATAGACAGTTTATACATGTATTAAAATATTACTATATACTTTCCCCACCTCTGCGATTGTTTTAGTCTGGAAAAATATCATATTCCAAAAAATCAACTGTAGTACATAGAAACTAGAAGAAGGCAAAGTAGACGACAGCGAAGAAACATTCGGCGAAGTCACCAATGGGTAAGTTATCATGACAGTTATAGAGTTTGTTTAATTTTTTATTCTTATACGCAAGAGCCTTCTGCCACGCTGATGCCTACAACTACTGGGTTTATCGGTGCCGGCTCATTGCAATAGTAACGTGTTCATTTCCTAATAGGAAACGATCTCATGCATACCTTAATTGGCTGTTGTGAAACCGTGTTGAAGGGGAACTACATATTATATTACAATTACTATTATCGTAATTATATTTATATTTTTTTAATATTAGTATTGAGTACATGCATTCTTGTTCTAACTACATAATTCTGTGTTGATTTTCTGTCCATATTACAGTTACGGGATTCCTTGCATGAATACATCTTCAAGCATCGTCCAAGATGACCTATGACTGACCGATCACGTGTGTTCGCACGTGATCAGTAATTTTTTTTTGACATAGGGTATGTTTCGTTATTCGCGCTTTGCCCTAAATTTCAATTTTTTTTGTATTAACACGCAAGAGCCTTCTGCCACGCTGATGCCTACAACTACTGGGTTTATCGGTGCCGGCTCATTGCAATAGTAACGTGTTCATTTCCTAATAGGAAACGGCCTCATGCATACCTTAATTGGCCGCATGTGAAACCGTGCCGAAGGGGAACTACAACTCATTTTTGATTTTTATTTGTTTAGTTTTAGCTTTATTTCTATAACATTCTAATAATTTCATAATTTTCTTGATATTTTGTTCTTGATTTACTGCTACAGCGGGTGACTTCTGGCATACCAAATGACGATAGGAGAAAAATCGAGGTGGTTAACCAAATTGTGAGTATTTTTCTTTGATACATTTTCTTGCCATTGATGACTTTTCAAACCTTTTGCAGTAGCCCGGAAGGCATAGCGATATGTCTAGGAGTGCCAGAGAAACTTGAGCCATTGTCTGAGGCGCCTATTTTATAGATATTCATCACATATACCTATTACTTTCGTTTTTCTGTAACGCAATCCACCATTCATGTGTTTTCCCTGAATATGTACAGATTGTAAGTATTTCTCGACCGTTCGCTTTCCATGTTCTTCATATCTTTCATATACTTCCTATACCACCATTCAGTAAAAAACATTTATCCGATATACAAGTTTGTGCGTTAGTAAACCACATGCGTGCTTCCTTTTCGTCTTTGGGGGGGGGGGGGGTGGTTTGTATACATTGGATTCCGTGTTTCAAATGATTTTCAGCAATTTTCTCCCTTATTGGTTTTGGCACGCTACAGAGGCTGATGAAAATATCACGTCTGTAGTGGTCCAAGGATCGCCATGCATGTATTATGTGCTGCTAGCAATGCTCCTCATTAATGTAAATATTTTCCAACCTGCCAGTTTTTAGTGGAGTCTGTCAAGGCGGTTCGTACTTTCTTGTTTCTGTTAAGGATTACAGTGCTAGGGACAGTTTATTTTATATTCTGGGTTAAATAATCTGTCAGTCAAAAAAAAAAAAGTTCACGTGAGTGACCAGTTTTCGTCCGGTAGTTAGTTTACCTGTTTGCCTTACTTGCTGCGCCTATTCGCGGTTTACTACGTTTTGACTGTATGATTCGCATATATCTGCGTTATGTGTGCTGATATAATATGAATGCTTCATACACCCATCTATCTATTATCTCCTGCGGGTTGTTTGTTTTGCTTCATTATACTAATTAAAGTTACCTAGCTAGCTATCTAAATAGCTCGCTTATACTCTTCAGGCAACAACCTGTACTCTTATCATGATGCATGAATCATTTCTAGATCAGTGGCATCCCTTCTGTTCCACACTGTTTCTCTAATGCTATATGTTTAAGTGTGTGCTTTCTCCGTTCTCCCCCCTTATATGGCCTGTCGTTCATTTGTGGTTCGTCATAATTCTCACGTACGTGTATTACAAATGTGATGCTATCTCTAGCCCCTAAACAAACCTCATATAATTTGGGTAGTATTTTTTCAGGTAAAGTGTCCTTAACCAAGGCGGTCCACACTCTTCGAGGGACCATTGCACAGTCAACGTTTGCTCTATTCGTGTTTATAATCTCGACTTGATAGTGAGGGTAGTAGGGCAGTTTATTTTCTTAATAAATCATGCCAGTTATTAACAAATACAAATACTGATATCTTTTCTATGGTTATGTATGATCTATATCGATATTATAATTAGTAAACATATCAAGACATTATGAATTGTGATATGCGCTTTATGACGTGAATGGACCACACACTCCTCCGTCACATCGCAACATCATATGACAAAACTACACAATACAGAATTAAATGTAAAAGTCAATATCTTTATTGGAAGCGAAGAAGTCAGCATTAATCAAATTTACTTTGAGCCTGTAAGACAGAGGAAAGAAAATACAAAAAGGAGACGGCGAAGTTGTGTTAGTCTCGAGCTGTAGAACAGAAGTATCAGAAGATATTTGATTGTCTGTCTAAACAAAATAATAGTTTGAATGCCTCAAAGCAAAAGAAAAATATTCATACCCGGGTGTTGTATCCCCTTCTCTTTCCTCCGGGGAGGACCTGGACGTTGACGTAACGGCGGGTGTAAAGAAGACGCTTGTAAGCACGTCCTGCAGAGGAGAAAGGAAGAGGACGGTTGTGTAATGACACCGTTGGGTGAGTTAAAAAAGAAAAAGAAAAACACACAGAAACAAACAACACAGCGTAAGTAACGGCCCGTACACTCCGAAGCAGTCATGCATACATATAGATGCACACATCGTAATGTGCACGGATGTATTCGGGTGTTCATAGAGTTTAGTAGGCCTTACGACTCGTGAACTCGATTGATATCATCATCAGAAACATACCGCGGGGCTTCTTGGTCTTCTCCATGGGCTCCTTCTTGGGAGTCTGTCCCTTGACCTTTCCAGCACGAGTAAGTGAACCGTGAACCTTTCCTATAGGTTGAAAGTTATGTTGAATGAAGAGGAGAGGAAAAAATCAGAAATATACAAAGTTTGCACAGAACAAAATAACCAAGAAAACAAGACAAATATTACATTATTTACACCACACACAAAAAAAATCACTCATTCCAATAATTTCATACGATATACAGGAGAAAATATAATAAACTTACCCATATTGACTGATTATCAACAAAAAAGTGATATGTGAGTTATGCAGTCTTATATCCAAGGACTCAGAATTTATATATATATTGATTATATAATTATGAATAAACCTGGTGCTTTTTCTATATTTATAAATATCTATAGGTGAGGAGGAAGAGGGGGGAAAAGACTTATGTAAAATATACTGTGAAATTAACAAATACTAACTACACAATTAAAATATTTAAAGGAAACATTTTACTGCGGATGTGTTCGCCCGTGAAATTTCCAAAAATGTTTAGAAAACATTTTGCTGGCTCATTGGATGCTTACATATACTAGACCTTGAGATAATGAATCGCTATTTTTACATTATTTACTTGATCACACAGTTTGATAGCGGGTCAATATGATGCTCATATATAGATTCAATTTTATTGTTTGTATTGAATCTCAACGTGGACACACAAGGCCCTGCATAATTTTCCTCTTATATGAGAAACAAATGAACACAAACCATCGTTTTATTCCATCAACAAAATAAACACTCATAATCAATATAAATAGCAAGTAATTGATAATCCATCGAACAATATACAATGTATTTTCATATTCATACTTAAAATGGTATTCTAACAGATGCCAAATGATTATTTCTCATTTTGAGTGTTTCATCAGTTTCTTTCGTTGCTCTTCCTGCCTTTGTTTACACACTCAATTTCTTAGAACTGAATCATGAGCGAGGAAGAAGTTGCTTTGCTGAAAGAGGCTCTCAGGCGGAATGACATAGAAATCAATTCCGAGAAACAGCTTCTTGCTGACTTCAGAAGCAGAAAGAAGTGATAGAGAAGTTTTGGATGGTCGAAAAGGAAAGAAGAGATGACTTACAAATGCAACTGAGGAAGAAAGTCCAGGTAAAACAGGATTTAATAGAGAAACAAGATTTTAAGTTGAAAATATACAAAGAGAAGCTGAAACATTTGCTGCTGGAACATCAGGAGAAAATGACGGATCAAAGGTACGATAACGAAGTGTCACTGAAGTTGGATATGGCAACACAAAGGGAAGATATCCATGAGTTGAAGCTTGAGGTCCGTGCTATCAAACAAACACGAATGGAGATGAAGATAAGTCATTTGATGCTACAGAACGGAATCAAGTTGGAACAAGAGAAAAAGATAATGGCGTTGAGACAAGAGTTTGAGAAGAAGACGGATGATTTACGAGAGGCGTACGAACAAGATATGAACAATATCATCACCACCATGGATGAACAGAGGAACGAGGAGGTTGCACGTTTGGAACTGCGAAAGACAGCGTACATTAATAGAATCATGAATGAACACAAACAGGCGTTTGAGGACATAAAAAACTACAACAAAGATGTGAAGCTATCGAACATGGAGATGATCCGTAGTCTTAAAGAGGAAATGGAAAAGCTTAAGGACGACGATGCACACCTCCAAAGGAAGTTAACAATATGAAGAGGGTCTACAAGAAACTTATTAAACCCCTTGAGGACAACGAACAGAGGGTCGATGAGCTCAGAAAGAGACTGAAGGTGTATGAACAGGAGAGGGAGACTCTCGCTGGACTCGAGACGATTGTGAGTGTGGATGAGGAAAAAGAAAAAAACCTTTCGTGGGAGCTTGAGCTTCTACAACAGAGACTGGGCTGCATGGAGGACAGTTTGGAGGACCTGAGGGCTCGATTGGAGAAGACCGTGTACTCGGTCAAGCAGAAAACCCTCTTCTCCGAGGCTCTGCTAGCGAAGAAAGTGAGGGCAACGATCCAGGATTTAGAGAAGACTGACGCTGCTCTCTCGGAAGTATCTCACTTCCGCTCACGTGGACCCTGCTGCTGTGAGTGGACTCTCAATGAGGCTAGAGGATATTTTGATTGCGAAAACAAGATCGTGCAGTCGCTGGAGGACGAGCTGATGCAGAGAAAGCAGGAGTACTCTGCCGCAGTGGGAAGGTACGAGGCTGCCCTTATCCAATTCTCCAAGGAGGATGCTAGCTCTGTCGGAGCCAGGTTCTAGTTGCCTTTCCTCTCGCTTGTTCCTAACTTACCTTCACCCTTCGCTTTCATTTCCCTTCCCTCCCCGTTCCCTTCCCTCCCCGTTCCCTTCCCTATCTTTCCTCTTCTTTACCTCTTCATTCTATCTTCCCTTTGTTCTCTTTCCTTCCCTCCCCGCAGCCTATTTATGCTCCCCTCCCACCCCCCCCCCCTTTCACTGTTCCTCTTGTGCCTCCTTGCACTCATGTAGTCGACTTAGCTTTAGATGTTCATGGTTCATAGCTCTTTCAAAATCCCCTCCCACCATTTCTTTCTGTTACACGTTTTTTCCTTTCTTATTTTTCATGCACTGATGATTTATTTTCCATTTGCTGGTGTTATCCCACATTTCTTTTTCGTCTGAAACTGGACCTCATCTCTATCCTTTACAGTATTTAATGCTTGCGCTACTCTTCTATACCTAGTCCGTGTACGTTTGAAGTACGTATCTGCATTACTCAATGCCAATCCATGAACCTTTCAGGAGCAAACATTACTAGACATAGAATAAACCTTTTTATTCCTTTCCTTAGTTCCACACATAGTGCACTTACACCACATGCTATCATCAGTTAGAGTGTTCATGTAATTAAAACGAGTCGTTTCAACATACGGCAGAAGAAAACAAAATAATAAAATATTAGTGTTCATTTCACTTCGTCTATTGCACTCTCGAAAAGCAAGGCCATACCACCAAACAGAACACAACACGCGTCCATATTTTCATTATGCAGTTAAAAATATGCATATACTCCGCCTATTTTAATTCTCTACGGAATGCCCATAGTACGGGGATCTGATCAGAGAACATTTCACTACTTATTTAAATACTCTGGTAAATACACAGACCGACACTAGCCTTTAAACAAACAAGCAATCATACACACATCGGAGTAAACAGACAGTGGTATTTCTCAATTGGCATATATAGCTATTTGGGAATTGTAAGAATTCATGATTAAAAAGAAAGAAGCAAACGTGATCTTGATAAAGAAAAAGACAATAAAACAAAGATAAGAAAAAGAAAAAAGAAAGGAGGAACTTTACCAAGATCAATAAACACAAAAAGCCCAACCCCAGATTAAACAAAACACGCAACAAGGGCACACCACTACAGGGATAGGTTCAAAAGCAACGTTGTAGTAGCGTGCATGTACCGAGTCCTAAACATCCGCAGAGACCCACATCACTCAGAAGAGCTGTTTCTGCGACGATGAAAATCTCTTGGATTTGGAACGAAAAGAAGCAGAGGCAGATGGGGTGTACCCACAGATGCTTTGAACGAGGAGTTGACCATGTACACCCGGGACCTATCCTCCCGTTCGATACGAACTCCGTCTGGAGGACCTACCACGAGCTCTCAGTCCTACTCTTGAAGAGACCGGTGTGTTTCTCTGTTCCACGCAATAAGTCACTCCCGTGTTGCTCTTCAGGCTGGGATTGAAGTACTGCATGGAGGGTCAACGAGACAACCGTAGCACACAACAGATTAACGACGAGGGAACAAACGATAAACAGGGAGAGAGGAAAAGGAAAAGAGGAGAATACGAAGAAACAAAGAGCAACCGAGGGACGAAATCGGGAAATATCATATGCGAATACTTATTTGAACTAGACAACACTCAACAAAGTTTCTCCATCAGAAAACATATCCCATATTTATTCCTGCACCACATTCTGCATTGTTCGGGGTTAGCCACAGCCAACAGATATCCCCTTACTCACTTCACGTACCTTTCCTGGGCCGGGAACTTCCAGTGATGTCTTCGTCACCTGATCGGCGACCTTGCTGACCTCGACGCGAAAGACCCAAAGCCTTGAGTGGAATTGGGCTGATACTCGTGGCTGTGGAAATAGTCCATTGGAGAGGTGTGTATCCTCCTGTTTTCTTCTCAAACTTGTTCCTCTCCTCATTTAATTCATTCTCACGCAACTCGCCATCGGCTACTCTTTTTGTCAGGGTCTTTTCAAACTCTTCTTTGTCTTTTGCCAAACGCATCGTCTTTCTCTTGGCCACGTCCGCATCTAGAGAGGCAACACATCGCGATGAGAGAGGAAGAAAGGAGGAACATTGAGACATGTCCTTATTCGTATTGGTGCATGATAGACCAAGGCGTATAATTATAACATACAACACGACTTCCCATCACATTCATATATATATTGAATAGTACCATACAATTGACAATGCACAAAAAAGGTAAAGAAATTCACGTACATGAAGTAGTGTGACCAAACGCGTTTGCTTTATCACTCTTTATGGGATCCAGCTTCCTACATGCATCTCTATCGAACGCAACGTGCTCTTGAACATTATATGCCCCAGGTCCAGGAGATATCGATGCAAATTCAGGCAATTTTGGAATAGTGCTGAGAGCCCAGGAAGAACGACCGCCCGCCTGCTTCTGAGCCATTCTCATTGTAGTCTACGGAACATGTTAGCAAAGATGCAACAAACACATAATTCAGCAAGACGAGTCAGACACAATTCTATATACGCCAATTTGTATAGGTCCAATATATATGGATACTTTTACATCACGTAAACACTCACCGTCTGAGATAGTAGGTCAGAATTCCCAACTTTAGGTAGGCGGACAGGCTCTATATTACTCTCCATTTCCATTATTATTAAAACAATATATCAAAAGACGACTAATATACAAAATAGGTGTACTTAGACTACACAAAAATCGTATTACAGAGTATTTTTGTCCAACACCGTTACAAAAATTCCCCCTTTTGTTGACGCACGGCACCTAGCAGTTTTTCCTCAAATTTTTTTGCTCACATTATGGACCTGCGTGAAATATGATTGGTTTGCATGCTGATGAGCAGGCAGGCGCACATAATGGACGAACAAAATCCAATGTATTCAAAAATGAAAATAATAGGAATTTACCTCACCGTACTACATATATCCACTGAACCACATGTTGTCCATAAGTAGCCAATTGAAAATGACATATGTTAGATAATTGCAAATTTCATCTTATACAGTGAGGCTAGTCTAAATTTACTTACAAAAATCCCGTCAATGCACTACCCTAATGAATCGATAAAAAAACAAGCATGCACCATTTTGATGGATACTCAGACGGAATAGATGAATAACGCTTCCTTGCTTTTATTTATCTGCTGAGGGGTGTTTTGATACTTTGCTATTTACTCATTTTTGTAGTTCTTTTTCCGTTTCCTATTCATTTCTGCGCAATTTCTTTTTCGATTTGAGACATGTAAATTATTCAGGCTTAAAAAAATCACAATTCAAACCTGCTTCGCCAGAAAAAAACCGCGTGCTTTGAAACTTCAATGTTCATTACTACGCCTCCCACAGTTTAACTACGTTTAATGCTTGATTACAAGCTTACTAAGGAAGCCCTGCTCTGTCTATTGTCTGTGTACGTTGTATAACTATGCATTATTCACTATATGACCCTACCCCGTATGCCTACTCAGGCCACCTATGAGTAAACAAGCGATCGAAGCGACTCATACAGGGTATTTAGAAAAATTAGAGCGAACGTGAAGTCATGGCGGAGGCGTTTCTTCGTCCTCAGTCCTACCGAAAAGAGGGCTTACTACTTTGATAACGAACAACAGTACGCAAAACATTTGTCCACGAAACAGAACACATGGAATGGCTTCATTGAACTGGACAATGCTGTTATTTACCCCGAGGCAACCTACACAGAAAAACCCTTTACGTTTGAGATCGCTACGAAAGACCGCTATTTCTTCCTCGTAAGCTATTCTTTAGCATGTTACGCATACAATAGTCGTTCTATCGATCCATGTATATGGCATACACGCGCATCTATATTTCAGTCTGTTTGCTTACGCTTCACACCCATCTAGACAGATGCCTGCTTTATTTATACTCTTCTACCGTACATTTCGTACTTCCTTGTTTCTTGCGTGGACACGTGCTACGACGAAAGGGACTCCACACATCCTGGTTACGAGTTTAACGATCCTTCCATTGTTTTTTTTGTTTACCATTCGTTTTCTAGGCAGCTGCCTCTGCGCAAGACTTGTTCTCTTGGGCGGACTGTGGTTGTGAACTCTTGCGATCTGACCATCAAGACCCCTTCTAATGCGGTAAATATTCGCACTCTCTTCGTCTCTCCTCCCCCGACTTTTATCTGCCTTCTCACGTATTTACTCACACTCTGTTCATCGTTGTTCGTCTTCCCGTATGTTATTTCAGCGCTGTTTCTCTCCCATAGCCTTCTTTCATCTTTTTTCTTTCCCTTTCCTTCGTTCCCCTCTCATTTACTCTATTTCCTACCAGTCTTTATCCAACTCCTCTCCTCTCTCTTAACCTCTTACCCCACTTATACCCCCTCCCCGCCTCTTCCCTGTCTCTCTCTTCGCCCTCCTCCCACCTGTCCCTCCATTTTGTTCTCTCCTCTCTAGGTCTACACGGAGGGCCCATTCCTCCGGTCCGTGATGAGGGGAATCCACGGGTTCATGAAGAAGAGAGGAGAACTAAACAAATCACTACAAGAGCAGGTTCTTCAGAACAGTGAAAACAAAGTCAGGGGATACAGGACTAGCTTACTATGGCACGATGTTCGACGTCAAACCGAAGGGAATAATCAGTTTGTCGGAGTCTACGATTGTTGCCGACGGAGTGGTGGAGGGAGTGCCCAGGGAGGACTCAAGTGCCGATGTATCTAAGGAGGAGCAGTCGGAGGATCAATCTGTCTTCCATAGGAATGTCAGTTTTACCCCTTTCGAGCTCCCAACAGATTGACAAAATAGATTCTTCTGTCGTCGCCACAGGTACAGTCACAGACATTGCAGATCACTTAACAATCCGTAACATCGTCGAATATTACATCGTATTTTGCATTTTTTCACTCCCCTTCGACCTTTTCATACCGCTTTTTCCACTCCGTACCCGCTTCTTCGATTGCCCTAATTCTTCCTCTTCGTTCTCCGCCCTCTTTGTCTCTGTGGAACTCTTCACTTCCTCTACCCTCATTCATTCGCTCAACTTCCCATCCCAGACTCCCTAACCTTCACGCTGATTACCCCGTCTCGTCATTACGAACTGGAGGCGTTGAACGTGAGTGAGAAGTACAAGTGGATGACGTTGCTCTACGCGATCATTTCATGCGCATCTCCCCCTGTTCCTATTGATATCCTTTGCTGTGAGTCGTACTACGATGCCCTCAGGGTCCCTGTCGACTCGTCCCCCGCACGCATCGATAAGGAGTTCTTTAACCTCACTAAGAGATGGGACGCAGTGAACGGAGTGCAAATATACCCTCCACAGGTACACCGTTTTCCTTTTCCTCTCTTCCTCTTTCCTCTCTTCTCTTTCCTCTTTCCTCTCGTTATCTCCCCTCAACATGTTTTCGATCTCTTCGTCCTCACCAGGATCATTTCTTTCTTCTTTCATACTTGACTTCCTTCCTTCCATTTCATATTCAAACACATACTGCTACTCATGCACATACACATATACGTATACTTCCACATACACTCACACACGTACGAACCATCTTTGTCATCCATCGTTTATCGTCTTCTCCCTTGCTTTTCCCTTGCTTTTCCCTTGCTCAGGTTATGCGATTCCTGACGAAGGCATATGAGACCCTGAAGGACGAACAAAAAAGAGCACAGCACAACGAGCACCTCCGACTATATTCTGTGATCCAGTTCGGAAGAGGAACCATCGACAGATGGTCCGACGGGGCTCAGGCAAAGGAAACACCCGAACTTTATGAGCAGGAAGGAGAGAGAGAGGGAGGGGGAGGTGGGGGAAGCAGAGGGAGAGAGAGAGGGGAGGGAAAGGGAGAGGGAGAGGGAGGAAGAGACACGGATAACGGAAAGAAGAGTGGAGGTGCCGCACTTGACAATGAAAAAAAGAGCGAAGACGCGGAAGAGGAGGAAAGTGAAGAAGACGAAAAGAAAACGGCAGTTAAGATCTCAAAGAAAGAGGAGGGAAATTACGAGAAGGAAGAGGAAGAGGAAGAGGAAGAGGGTAAGAAAGAGAAGGATGAAAACGATGAGGAGAAAGAAAAAAAAGAAGAAGGAGGAGAAGGAAGAAAAGGAAGAGAAGGAGAAGAAGGAAGAGAAGGAAATGGAGGGGGACGTAGGTGGAAAAAAGGAAGTTACTGGGGAAAAAGAAGAGACAGAAGTAGAGAAGATCAGTGACCACAGTGACGAAGATGAGGTGGGCGAGGAGGGCGGAGAGAGAGGGGGGAAGGAGAGGGAGAAAGAGAGGGAGAAGGAGAGGGAGAAGAAGAAGGTGGGCAACAAAAGGAGGAGAATGAAGAGGGAAAGGACACCTCGGAGAGAAGTATTGGCGAGGAAGATGAAGAGAAGGGGAGTGAAAAAAGAGGAATACGAGGGGAAGTGATAGAGGAAGGGGAGAAGATGGAGGGAGGGAAGAAGGAGGAGGAGGAAGAAAGCGGAGAGGCTAGGGGAAAGAGAAAAGGACGAACACCATCTATGGAGAAGGAGAAGGGAGGGAAGGAGAAGGGGGAGAAGATGAGGGAAGATAGCCAAGAAGAAAAGGAGAAGGGTGAGGAGAGGGAAGAGACAAGGGGGGAGGAGAGGGGAAGTAGACCAAACCGTGTAGAGGACAAAGGGCAACGCATTGAGGGAAGAAAGGATAGTAATGTGGGGAAAGATAACATTGGAGAGCAGAGGGAAGTTAATGACGACGGGGGCAAGGGGGAAGGAGATGAGAAGAAGGAGGATCACGAGCGGATAGAACAGGAGAAGGGAGATGAAGGAAGAGAGTGAAAGAAAGGACGAGAAGAGAGAGAGAAAAAGGAGAGAAGAAGGAGAAGGAAGAGAGGCGTAAGAAGGGCGGGGATACAGTGGACTACGGCTGCTTGCTACTTGATCGTCTGCACCCCTCTGTGCGTCCTTTCATCTCGTCTTCGATCTCGGGATGCCTCGCCCTCCATGTACCCAGAGGAGGGCTATTTTGCAAAGAACGACCGCCTCTTCTTCTTCGTAGAAGTGGTAGCCGAGGAGAGAAAAAGGACAAAAAGACGTTAGAAGAAGAGGACAGGGCCAAGGCGAAAGGAGAAGGAGAAAGAGGAGAAGGAGGCTGGAAAAGAAATCACGAGGCAGGACCGTTTCAGTTTCTCTTCGTTTTCATCTTTCTCAGGAGCGAATGCCCCTGATTCTCCTCGTTCCCTTCCCACCTCTCTTCGTCTCTCTTCTCCCTCCGCCCTGTCGCCACCGACCTCTTTCCCCTCGTCCACTTCTCTACCTTCATCTCCTCCTCACGCTTTCAGCTGCCCCTGTCTCTGGGACCCGAGGGCACCTCTCTCTCTATCTATCTCTGCTGGGGAAAGGGAGGCGCGAGGAAGAGGTCGAAGGGGAAGAGCATCCTCATCGACTCCCACACCAAGCTCCACCAGGGACAACTCATGGGAGCCTTCCTCACCAAGAGAGGCGTGGGACTGCAAGACAAGGCGGACTTTTCGCTGACAGTTGAGAGGGGAGAGGAGGGAGTAGATATGGTTGTCGACAACGAAGAACAGATGACTGCGTGGGTTTCCGCAATCAACTACATTATCAAACACCACCCATAGTAGCCTAACCTTCTACCCTTCTTCGTTCTTTCTCATTTTTTTTTTATTTTTATTTTTTTTAAAAAATATATTTCGTCTATTTAGTTTCTTTATATGAGTGCAGATTCTGCCAATTTCTTATTGAAGATGACCCTCATGCTATTTTCTTTTGTTTGCGCTTGTTCTTATGCTCATTTATTTATTCCTCTGTCTGCTTTCAATTTATCACTTTCATTTTATCACCTCTAGTTGATTTAGTATACAATTCAATCGCGTACCTATTCTTTATGAGTATTCTGTCTGTACTTACTATGTGGACATGCAGCCTATTTGGTTCGGCGTGATTCATCTTTTCTCATCAAAGAAACCTGTTTTTTCTTGGCTCCCATAATTCACGGTTTTTTTTCTTGACTTTTTCTTAATTTTTCTTTATTCGTGTACATTTTTCTTTTTAGCATTTTATTCAAATTTCCTTTCTCACATCATGTGAGTCACATGTACCGTATCATGACGCATGCCGAATTTAATGTTACAATGTCATTGAAGACGTATGCTATATTTTCGTATGCTCTGGCGTTATCCCTAAATGATTTTCATCAAACAAGATGAATAAAACATTTATTTATATATTTTATTTCCAGTTCTGTGGATTTTTTATTTGAACAATTACAGTTCCTTTTCCTATGTATTATAGTGTTCATGCAAATGTATTGAAGTTTCCACACACATGCATCTCATTTTGAGAAAACTAAATTCTCCCGCCAAAAATGGACAGTGTAAGAGACAGACAACCACTGAAGTCGCATTTATATAGAATATAGGATCATACATTTAATCAAAAAAAAAATAGTACGTTTAAGTTGACATTTAGTCCATTCAGTGAAGTTTTAAACGTTTAAGATGAATGTTCTACGAAGTTCTCCTATGGAAACTCTTCCTCGTGTACAGAGAAGATACATTCATGGAGAGTTGGCTTGTGATCCCGTGTATGAACACTCAAACAATGAATGGAAGCAGGTAGGCTATGTTCGTGTGAAGATGTATGTACAATGTATTTGAAATAATAACACTCTAACGATGTGTCCTTGTTCTTTTATTCATTCCATCCATAGTATTTAGTTATTTCCCAATTAAATGGAAATATCGCTAGAGTAGTTGTGACGGCTCACGCTCTCCCGTCAATGATAGTTTACGAACTATACAACATACAAAAGAAAATAGAACACGATGAGCTAAGAAGTATGGTAGATAAGGAAAACATTCCGGTTGCAAAGGGCGTTACAAGAGTGGACGAGAATATGGAGGGTAGAGCAATAGCTATAGGAAAGAGAAGAAACACAGTTAAGATATGCACCCCAAACATGTTAGACTCTTCAAGTCTTTTTGTACACACCAAAGATGAAGATCCTCTATACAGAGGCTTGAGTACGACGGTGAGGGAGGTAGAGGTGAATGCGTGCGTTGTGGTGCCGAAGAAGGGAGACTTGGTAAACGTGATATCCCCTATCACATGCTCCTTCTCTGAGGTATTCAAACACGCGATGCCTCTCTACTTCCATAGCGACCAATACTTTCTTTCAGAAAAGGTAGCAGATACTTCCTCCTCCGTTCATAAACACGATATCCCTCCTTCGTCTTTGTGTTCCCCCGTCCTTTCCATACATTTCCTCTCCCCTCCCTTCCACGCCCTCTGGTGTACCTGTCCAACCCAAAAAGGAGCCAACAGATACGTTCGGAGACAATTTGAATGAACTGGATGGGGGGGAAGGAGAGAGGAGAGGAGATGACGTAGGGGAAGAGGATGAGAGCTCGAGAGAGAAGAGGCAAGGAAATAGAATAACTCAATTGAAGGAAGAAAAAGAGAGCGAGCATCTACTCAAAGACGAGTTCGATGAGTTCATGGATGACTTTGATTCATTTGGAGGTGAGGATACGAAGGGAGACGGGGGAAAGGAGGAGGGGGAGGAGAAGAGGGAAGAGGGGAAGGCAGAGAAGGAGACGGAGGAAAGTATGTTGAGCCTGGATGAGTTCTACGATCTAATGAATGATGATCTCAATATGGAAGGGGAAGGGAGTGGGGGAGGAGGGAGCTGTGTCGAAAAAGGGAGTGGGTCCCCCTCCTGAGCTACGGCGTCCTCCCCCCAGGCATTTGGGAGGGAAAACGACCCTCTCGGAAGGACAGATTATACATTGTCTCAGGGGGAATGTCTGGGTTTGAAGCGGAAGGAAGGGAGGAAAAGGGGGAGAAGGGAGAGAGAGGCCAGGATGAGGGAAAGAAGGGCGTAGGAGGGGGGAAGAGGGGTGTGGTCGGAGGAGGATGTGTGATCTTCTCGCCTGACATCTTCATGGCATCAACGGTGATATCGGATGGAATGTCTTGCCCTCGCTCTGCCTTCATCCACTTCAAAGTCAGGAACACCACATGCCCTCTCCTTCTCCCCCCACCCCTTTCTCTCTTCCTTCGTTCTCAACACATATTCTGCTCGACCTAAGGGGGAGGGAGGGGATGGAGGAAAGAGAAAGTGGGAGGGGAGCGAGAGAGAGATGAAGAGAGTTGAAGAACTCGAAAAGGAAGGAAAGATGAAGAGGGCCGAGAGAAAGGCGAGAAGGATGACAGAGGCACTCGGACAGAGAGGAGGATATGGGAGGGAGGAGAGGGAGGAGAGAGGACGGAGGGAGAGAGGAGGGGAGAGAAAGGAGAAAGGGAACGTGTCTCTATATTCGATTCGTTTGACTCCTATTTGCTTGTTTTCCAGAGACTTCGAAGAATACGAACAAGGAAGAGGGGGAAAGAAGGGGGCAGAAATAGGGGAAGTGCGAGTGGGGAAAAAGGAAGGGGAAGAGAAAGAGGAAGAGAAAGGGGTGTGTCCATCTAGTTGTTTAGAGGAGAGAAATATGTTTGTGAATAGCATATGCGAGAAGGTGGAGGTGGGTTCCCTTCCTATCCTTAAGGGAAACATATTGCATGAGTTCATACAACGATACCTACTGTCGTCACTTCACCAGCCCTTCCGTCCCCACCGTCTCCTCTCTCGTAGTGCAGCCCACCCCTCGCATAGTTCCAGAGAGGTAGGTATAGGCGAACAAGGGCTAGGCGAAGATGACGTGTTTGTGAAAATGAGGGTGATGCTAGAGGAGGAGGAGGAGGGGGGTGGGAGGAGGCAGGAGGACGAAGAGTGCCCCTAGCGGAAGGGTAGGGGGAGGCGGGGGAGAGTATTCGGATGTGTTCGTGGCAAGGGGTAGGCTGAGACGAGTAGTGGAGTTGTCTCTCGAGTTAATGAGGAAGTTCAAGGCAGAAATATACGAATGTGCAAAGGAGCACGTGAAGAATAAAGCGGAAGCAGGGGGTAGGACAGGGGTGGAAACAAGGGGAAAGGGTAAGGCAAAAGGAAAAGGAAAGAGACTACACGTGGGAGAGCAAGGATACACAAGCGAACAGGAAAAGAAGAAGGAGGGGGGGCAGAAGGGGAAGGAGATGGAGAAGGAGAAGTTAAAGGGGGATGTAGCACTGGTGAAGGGCTTCACCGGTTGTTAGAGGGTGAGGGAACGAGTGGGAATGAGAGTGCTACTACACATGCGAGAGGACACGGGAGTGTGGGGTCATCGATTGAACCCCTTCTACTATCATACCTCATCACGGAGCAAGAGGAGAGGGACAGAGAGCAGAGGCAGAGGGAGCAGAGGCAGAAGGGAGAACAGATCAAGACAGGAGGAGGGACACAGAAAGAAGAGGGAAAGATAAGGAGTGCGAGAGAGGAGGAGGATGAGTGGGAGGAGAAAGGAAGGGAAGAAGAGGAGGAAGAAGGGGAGGAAGAGAAAGGGATACAGTTGATGAGAGTGTTTGAGGGAGTCAATGTAGGAAGCAAAGTACGAAGAAATGGGGGGCAGGGAAGAGAGGGAAGGGAAAGAGAGGGCAAAGGGAGGAGGGAGAGAGGGAGAGAGAGGGGACTTTAGATGATGGTTCCTTGTCCTTTCCTTCTACTAGTTCATCTTTCTCTTTTCATTCTTCTTCTTCTTCGTCTTCCTCTGCCTCTTCCTCTGCCTCTTCCTACTGCTCTTCTCCCTGCGTTGCATCTCCCAGGCTGTCTTCGCTCATCTCCCCCCTTCTCTTCCTCCCTGAGAAACGAAAAAGAAAAAGATGAGTTCGGTGACTCGATGATCGATGACTTCGTATTCAATCACGGTGAATGGAACGTAGATGAGGGAAAGGAGAAAAAGACAGGGGGGAGGAGAGGGGATCAAGAAGAAGAAGGGAGACGAACGGGGGAGAGAGGAAGGGAAAAGGGGAGAACACTTCATGGGAAACGACAGGGAAGAGGGGAGGAGCAGAAGAGGGAGGAGGAGAAGAGGGAGAACAGAAAGCCCAAGGATGAGAGCGAAGAGGCGTTGTGGAAGAGGGAGGAGGAGCGCGTGTTTTCTGTCATAACATGCCAGTTTATGTTCAACATGGTGAGCCTAGTCCCTGTGGTTGAGGCCATTGGGTCGCTTTATTCCCTTTTCCTCTCTCGCTCCCTCTCCACTTCTCTCTCCCTCCGCCCGTTCAACGCATCTGATTGGGAACGGATGGCCAACAGACCTGCCTCTTACCCTTACTCTCTCTTCCCCCTCTGCCCATCCACTGCCCCCGCATACATTTCTTCCTCTGCCTTGTCTCGCCCCCACCCCAACCTTTCTTCCTCTCTCCCTCTTCTTACCCCCCTTCCTCTTCCTCTTCCTCTTCCTCTTCCTCTTCCTCTTCCCCCTCCCTCGTATGCCATGACTTCCTCCTCATTCTCTTGTGCCAGACCTGATCTACCTCATCGTCCCTCCTCCCCTTCGCTTCCTCCGTGTCAGAGGCAGAAGAACCTATCTCGTCCTTCCTCTTCGGATTCAAAGGGATCATCGACGTCTCTCTCTTCTCTTACCTTTCATCTTCTTCCCTCCCTCCTCTTCCCTCCCCTTGTCCTCCTCCTCTTCCCCTTCATCCCCCCCCTCCCGCACTTTCCACAACAGAAAGGGCCCTTTTTCTTTTGGAAATGCGATATTTTCTAATCTTAGAAAAGTAACGGAAGAAGGCAGCTGTTCTCAATTTGGATGGAACATAGAGGAAGAACTGAAGGGGGAAGAGAGGACGTTCAAAGTCTCTAAGATTAAAAGAGTGTGGGTGAGGGGCAGGGAAGAGGGAAAAGGAGAGGGAAAAGGAGGGGAAAGAGAGAGGGGAGGAACACGGATGCATACAAGACGGAGGAGGAGAAGGAGAGGGAGCTGTGCTTTAAGAGATCCGTAGAGCTGTACAATTGGGTGCCAGTGCAGCACAGGAGGAGGAGTGAGGAGAGGGGGAGGAGTGGGAATCAAGAGAAGGGAAGGAGGGGGTAGGGGGAGGAGGATGAAGTGGAGAGGATTGTGAGGACAAGAGAGGAGGAAGAGGAGGAAGAGGAGGAGGAAGAGGAGGGAGAGGACTCAGATTTCGGAGTGGTATTATTGGACAATGAAATAGAAGGGGAAGGGAGAGAGAGAGGAGAGGAAGGGGGCCGAGGGAGGGGGGAGGGAGGGGGAGAGCGGAGAGAGAGAACAGAGCTCCGTTATCCTATGCTTGTGAAATTAAGACTGGGCTAAGGAAGTCACTTTCCCACCGTGTGCAGACGTCTTCCTACTCCCTGCTCCTCCTCCATCGCTACGCTACTCCTCCTTCTGCTGGCCTTCTCGTTTATCCATCTCTCTACTCCTCCCTCCAACTCCCCACTCCTCCCTCTTCAACTTCAGCTCTTCTAACATGCAGGCTAATATCTCGCCCCTATCCCTCTTCTCCGACCTTTTCTATGATTCTCTTCGTACGCATGTACATTCTTCTGCTTGCCCCACTTCCCTTCTTCTCTTTCATCTCCTTCATCTTTCCTCCTTTCTTCTGATTGTCCTCCCTCTTCCTTCCCCCTATCTCTTCTGATCCGTTAGTCAGTCCCCTTCTGTCTGGAGTCTCGTATTCCTGTCCTCAACCTCTCACTACTCTCTCTCTCACCTCGATCTCTTCCCTCACTCTGCCCAGGACCTCAACGAGATCGTCCGTCTCCGCAACTCCCTCGCCCTGTTCTTTTTGAGAGCAGACGATCCTGATATCGAGTACGTCTGGACGAACATCAAGGGGGAGTCAAGGTCATTCAGGGTTAGGGACTTCAGAACAGAGGACCCCCCACCCTTCCTATGCAACCGTACTCACTTGCCCTCTTCCTCCCCCTTCTCCTCTGCTCTCTTCTTCCTCTTCTTCATCTTCTTCCTCTTCTTCCTCTTCTCCCTCTCCTTCTCTTCCCTCCCTTCCTGTCTCCCGTGTCTCCGACACTCTTTCCTTTTCCATTGCACCAGACCACATGTTCAGCGACGTCATCCAGACGGTTTCATCTCTAGAGAAGGTAGTCTCCGAGGCGAGGAGGAGAGTGGGGAAAATCATCCCTATCATCCTCTTGGGTCCTCTTTCTGCCCCCCCTCCCCTCAACGACAGTCCACGAGTCATCTCGGAATACGGAAATAATATTTTGAAATACAACGACTTGTCACTCCCCCCAACTCCCCCTTGCTCCTCCCCTCACTCTGGCACTTTCTCCTACGACTGGTTCGGGAATGAGTCCTGTTCGTGGTGCTTCGTGAAGAGCACTTGCTCCTCCCTTCGCTCAGTGGAGGCTCTCTTATTGAACGAAGAAACGCATCGCTCCCACTCGCAGCCCAACCATTCTCAAGCTCACCCTCATCGCACTTCCAAGTGGCTCGAGATCGTAGTAGAAGAGGAGGAGGAGGCGGATAACCGCACCAGGAAAAGACAAGCTGACTTCGTTGACGACAGTAAATTCTCTGGGGAGGAGCGGGTGGGATCAAATTCCTCCCCTACATGCAACACAGAAGAGGACTTGTACGACGAATTCGGACAAGACGAATTCTCTGCTGACATCTGCGGAGAGACCCCTCAGAAGGGATTGGGGGGCGCAGACGAGTTGAGTGGAAGCGAACCTAAACACCAACATATCTCCTGTGCTGTGAAGAGGAGAAGATCCGACCCTCCTCACTGCACACTCAATGCTCCAAAGTTTTCAAAGGACAGGGGAATGGGATAAGGATTCTCGACGTGTCACTGCGTTCTCTCCCTCCGTCTCTCCTTCTCATCTTTCTGTTCGTTTCTCACTGGTTGTCGTAAGTTTCTTTTTTGTTCTTCATAAATGTTTACTCGCTTTCAAATTCTAACTAGCCACATTCCGATTCACTAAAAGAGACTGGTCGGTGTTTTTGGGTATCAAGTGCTCACTAAGTAATAATCTTTATCTGTTGGTCATGTGTGTTAATGGTTATCAGGCTGTCGGACATGGAGGTCATTGGAAAAGATAGACTCAGAGGCGGCATGCGGATACAACGGAGTGAGTTCGACCATGAGGTAGGGACCACCACGACGTGTAGACAATGCATACCTCCTCTTTAAATCCGCAAACTGAACTATACAAAACATTTATACTGACTATGCTGTTACATTTCCCGATGATCGTGTCCCCACAACACTCCTTAGTCCCACCGCCGACTCCTTGGTTATTTTAGGAGTGTACACCAAAAGAGACAGAGAGAGAGAGGCACTCAGGAGGAACCATCAACAAAACAACTGCAAGCAGTCAGCGAACAAAACACATACTCGGACTACAGCCGATATTAGTATGAGCAATGGGACTTTCCAAGCGAAGAAAGCGCACACAACTTATGATTCATTTGATGAGTTCTTAGAAGAAGGTGACCATCAACACACAAGAGGAAAAGAGAAAGAGGATATCGGCGATGGACAAGGAAAAGGACAAGTGAAGGACATAGAGGAATGCGTACCTAAACAAGAGGAGTCTTCCCAAACAGATGCGTACCAGTTGTTGATGAAACGAATCAAATACGATGCTGCGACTGCGGTTCTTTCTCATAGTGGATATCCTTTAGGAGACAACGAGGGCGTAGGAAGACACAATAGGACTGGCTCGTGTGCCCCCTTCTCTCCAGATGAGGAGGACGAGGAAGATAAAGAAGACGAGTTCATGAGCCTGGAGGAAGGAGAGAGTGCCCTGCATTTCGCTCAAGTCGAATCATCTTCCCTTCGTTCTTCTTCACCCTCCTCTTCCTCTTCCTCTTCCTCTTCCTCTTCCCTTCCCCCTGGAAACTCTTCCCTCTTCTGCGATGAGGATGAAACAGGGGTCTACGTCGTCCTCACAATGAAAAACATCGAGGACTTCGTCACCACAGCAGAGCACAAGGAGTCCTCCTCCCTCAGCTCTACCACTTCCTTTTCCTCCCCCGTTCGCCGTCACTTGAAATGAG
This sequence comes from Drosophila quasianomalipes, assembly GCA_035043665.1. NCBI lineage: Eukaryota > Metazoa > Arthropoda > Insecta > Diptera > Drosophilidae > Drosophila > Drosophila quasianomalipes. The sequence continues at coordinate 142,137 of JAWNMU010000369.1, forward strand.
CCCCCTTTCCCTTTTCCACAAAGGAGACTTCACCTCTGTTTCGTTCTATCACTCGCACCTTCTTGCTTCAGTCCTCCCTCCCCCCACCCCAATACCACCTTCTTCGTCCACCGTGTTTTCGTCCTCCTCTATTTTTACTCCTTCCTCTTCCCCCCACCTTTGCCCACACACGTCCCCTCTTCAGCGTCTAGGTTTATGATGCATCGACTATCTCCCTACATGCTTGACGATGATAGGAGGACACCAAGACGTGATATCCATTGCACGAGTGGTGCACTGCTGTGACTCCTTCGTCGTACTGTATGTCACGCAAAACACAGGATTCCACATGGGAGAGAGCATTCAAGCAAAGGAAGGAGGAACACTGGGGTGTTCTGAGACTGAGGCCAATAGGGAAGGCATTGTTCTCAGTCACTTAAGGGCGATGGAGAAGGAGGAGGCAAAGGCAAGGACTAACGCGACTAGAGCAGAGAGAGGGGGAGGGAAGGGAGAGAGGGAGTCGAGAAGGTGGAGGGAGGGACAGAGGGAGGTGGTTGGCTTTGATGAAAAGGATCATCCCTTCCTCGACGGAAAAAATAACGAGGGACAACATCCTCTCCCTCATCTACCCCCATCCTTCCTCTGTCCTCCAGAAGTCCCCCATGCCGTCCTCCGTCCTTTCTCTCCTTTCTTCCGTCTCCAACTCCCATCTCAACATCTCCATTCCGTCGGCGCAGAACAACCACCCCCTTCTCTCTGCAACCGCCTCCCCCTCACCCTATCCTCTGGCCCAATGTATTTCCTTCCCTCTGATGCCCAAGATATATACTCCTCTCTGTCCTACCTCCCCCTCTCGGAAACCCTGCCCTTCATAAGACTTCTCGTTGACTCGCTGCTCGGGACTGTAGAGCAGAGGGTGAAGGAGGAAGAAGGACTGAACAGCCTCCGGAGACTGATCGGAAAAGACGGGAGTGTTGGGCCTCCAGTTGCTCTCAATCAAGAAGGAGGGAATAGGGTGGGGGAAGCAAGGGAGAGCAATGGAGAGGTGGGGGTGAAGGTAAAGAAGTTCAAACAAAGGGGGGAGGAGAAAAAGGAGGAGGAGGAGAAAGATGCAGAGATTGCTAAGGTGGCGAAGGCCCTCTCTAGAGTGAGTGTTCAGGATAAGGAGTACGTCCTCCAGACTATCTTATCCCTCCCCCTCCCCGTGTTCTCTTTGTTCCCGTCGTTTCGTAGACTTTGTTTATCAGTCCAGTCATTTCTATCTTCGGATGGTTCCCATTCAATCAAGAGAGCCCTTGTCTCTGCTCACATACCCTTCTTCCTCACCCACGTACTCCAACACCACTCTCTTTTCTCCGCTTCCTCCCTTCCTCCTCGTCCTCTATACCCTCATGAGTGCCTTCGCTTGCTCGTAATCGACCTCCTCCCTCCTGTTTCCCTCCCCATCCCAATCCCTCTCGTAATACGCAGAGTGAAGGAGAAAGTGGGGATCAGAGACAGACTGTACTCTACATTGGAGGGGGTGTGGGGGACGAGGAGGACGAGGGAGGAAACACCAAGGACCGTCGACCGTTGACATTGATGGGGGGTCCATGGATGCTTCGAGGAGGAGTAAGAAGGCTGCTGGATACATCCTCAGATTGTTCGGATTGGGGGACTCCGAGGAAGAGAGAACCATCGCACAAGACGTATGCGGGCTCAATGAAAACCAGCTCAAGGCTCTCTTTGGGGTATCACTTTCTTGTTCTTTTCTCTCCGCTGTCACATTTTCTCCATATATGCTCGCATGTCCTTCTTTCTCTTCTTTCTCTTTTTTCCTCTTTCTCTTTTTCTTTCTCCTCTTCAAATCCCTGCTCCCCTCATTTTGCATTAGTTCTGTCTGCCTAGCGTCCACCTCACGGACATACGCACATACAAACATTCGTATCAAAGACACATTTAACCTTTCCGCACTAACTCATCCCCTCCTGGTGACCTGTGCTCCCTTCCCCCACTCGGTCTACCCCTCTGCAGATTATATACACGAAGTCCTATTTTATTGTCGAAGGATTCCCTGGTACCGGGAAGTCGAAGGTGCTGTCTCTCGCTCTGAGACTCATAAAAGCAATCGGAAAGACTGTACTCCTCTGTTCGTTCACACACAACGCAGTCGACCACGTCCTCCTGCCCCTCGCCAACTCCGCTTTGACTCGGTCCTCTATCATTCGTATAGGATCTCCTAACCAGGTACATCTGCTACGATTTCCTTCTTCCCTTTCATTCTTCTATGCTTGTACGCTACTTCGCACACCGGACCTCATTCTTTTCTTTCGTAGACGTACGGATATGTACTTGGACTACATTCATGTTTTTAACACGCTTACTTGGTCTTCGTATTCCCCAATGTTCAAAGGTTCATCCATCTATCGCCCCCTCTGTGCCTCAATTCGTCTCCAAAAAGAAATGAGAGACTACAAGAGGTTGTTGGGAGAGAAAGAGGATATCGAGAAGGGAGAGAAGGATGAGGTGGGCGAGGGAGAGGGACGAGGAGAAGGGAGCGGAAGTCCTGCACCCGTGTGTTCCGACACTTTGTCTGAGATTAGCATCGTTGGCTCCACCTGTTTGGGTGTACTGGATCCCTTCCTCGTCAAGTTTTTCCCCTTCTTCGACTACGTTATTATCGACGAAAGCTCTCAGCTTCCTCTTCCCCTTGCCCTTGGCCCCCTCCGCTTCCTCCGCCCCAGGTCTTTCCAATCCCAGACTCTCCTTTCTCAGTTCGGATGGAACGCGTCTCTGCTCGCAACGATAGCTTCTGTGGTGGGTAGGCTAGGAATTGAAGGAGGGGGAGAGGGGAGGGGGGAGAGGAATGGAGAAATAAGGGTGGACGAAGACATAGATGATGGCTTACGTATTATCGACAGGAGTCTGTGGATGGGCGAGGAGCACTCGTACACATCCCCCTTTGCCTCCCCTCCGCTCCCTCCTCCACTGCTTCCTCCTTGGCCGTCAGAGATTCCTTCGGGACTCATTCCCCTTCTTCCTGCTGCTCCTCGAGCTACGCATTTGGATTGACAGGAGGATTTGTCCTTGTCGGAGATTCCAAACAGCTCGGCCCTCTCTGTACAAGCAACGCATCTAGCGCACTTGGGTACTCCTGCTCTTTGCTCCATCTCCTTCGCCACGCACACCCTTCTCTCTCCGCATCTCTCAACGTTCAGTTTAGAATGCACTCCTCCATCGCAGCCATTGCGAACATCCTTGTGTACAAAGACGAGCTTTTGACTTCTTCGAACCCTGCCCAACAGCTCCCTCTACATCTTCCTCTTCTCCAGTCCTTTTGCAAGGGACTATGGGGGCATCTAGAAGATAAAAAACCTAAGGGGGGAGTGGAAGAAGGAGGAGAGGGACTGACAAAGGTGGGCGAAGGGAGGAGGAGGACAGAGTGGGTGGCAGATGCAATCAACCCAGATGAGAGGATCTGTTTCGTTTGTATTGACCTCATCCCTCTCCCTCCCGTAGTCCCCCTGCTCTCCGTCCTCCCTCCTGCTCTTCTTCCAAAATACAAGTTTGATCTCCCTGTTCGTCAACACATAGCATTTCCTGGCGCCTCACCCGCTCTTTCTTCTAGTTCAGTCCTTCACTCCAGGCCCTTCTCGCTCATCCTCCATCAACCGACAACTCAGAAGCGTAGCCAGCGCCCCTCCCCTTCCCCACAATGTTGCCCTTTCTTCTCCAGTCCAGTCTTCCTCTTATTCCTCGTCCTCTTATTCCTCTTCGTCTTCATCTTCCCCATTCTCCGTCTTTTCTGATGGTAATTCTCTCTCTGTACTTCCTCGAAAGGAACTCCCTCTCCTTTTCCTACTACTAGTCGCTTCGGCTCTGGAGGAGAGGGAGAGAAGCTGGTTGACCTAGGGTCATACGGTGTCTGTAGAAGGAAGGGAAGGAATGCACCCAAGAACAACGGAGAAGAGGGAGAGGAGAGGAGTGAGAGGGAGGGCAGCGATGAGGTGATAGGGGAGATGTGGGCGTCAGAGAGAGAGATCCAGCGGGTGGAAGATGGTCGTACCGAAGGAAACGCAGTGGAGGTCTTGACTTGTTTCTGTCTCATCGTCACCCTCCTCTTATCTGGCCTCGACCTGTCTGACGTAACTATTCTCTCTCCACACCACTCATCGCTTCGACTCGTTAGATCCTTCTTCTCTTCTGCCTCGTCATCCATCCTACGATCCCACTCCAAAACTAGCTCTAAGGACAAGAAGGAGGATTGCCGTTGCCTAATGTGCTACATGGAAGAAACAAATAGTGTGGAGGCTGATAGAAAATCAGTACACAAGGAAAGGGAACAACTGTGGAGGAAAGTAAGCGATGGACTAGCAAAGGTCGGGGTTTCCACGATCGACTCTTTCCAAGGGAAAGACAACCAGTGTATCATCCTCCTACTCTCCTCTCCCCACCTTTACTCCGTTTTCCGACCACATTCTTTCTCTCTTCTTCCCACTCTCCCCCCTCTGCGACTCATCCCATCCTTTCTCCTGGCCTCTCCTCCTCATCCACATCCTCATTTCCTCACTCCCACGCTTTGAAGGATGGCGATCCGCATGAGTTCCTGGTCAATATCCTCACGAACTCTTCCTCCTCCTCTCCCAACCCAGAGCTGAAGAGGAGTGTCTCTGGGGGAAGTAGGAGAAATGCTAGCGAATGCAGAGAGAATCAACGTTGCAGTCACGAGAGCGAAAAAGAAAGCTGATCTTCATTGGAAGCTCCAGCTGTCTTAAGAGCAGTTCAATTAGACATGGCCGAGAGGAGTCATCCGACTACGCCATGGCCACAGTTTATCAATATATTGAACAAAGAAACGCCGTCATCAACCCCCATCCAGGTACGAAATCGAGCTCAATATTGAGCCACCATGCCTAAATGCACATAATCTGCGCATATACATACATGTTCTGTTTGCTTTCATTGTATTTCCTTCATCCTAATTCCTATTTTAATTGTTTCCGTCTCTCCTCTTTTCCAGACTTGTCCCTCCTCCCAAATTCCGTTTTTGCGTTGAATCAATGAACCCTGCGCATTGCGTTTATCTTCATTTAGAAGCTGGAGGTCTCAGAAGCGTGATCATCGGTCACAACTGGATAAGCGTTCCACATCGCACAACAAAAAACAAAAGAACAAAAAAACAAACAAAAACACAAAACAAAATAAAACTCACGTTATTGATTTTCCTCACAGTTTAATCTGCACTGATCCGATGGTTTCCAGATACTTCAGCTAAGATGGGTACCGCTCTGACAATACAAACCTTGGATAACTCTTGCTAATGTGTTCATCCCACGACCACCATTTTCTCTGTTAAAAAGCCATGATGTATTCGGAGGAAGAGGTACAGGAAATATGAGCGGTGAGTCGTTCGCCAGGTAGTGACATTCTCAACCATCTGTGTCAGCAAGTGCACCTACTGCGAGTCCGAGTGAGCACCAGACGAGGTGGAGTCGTGTGGTGAAAGAATGTGAATTGTTTCCTTTCAAGACACTTCTGAATACACTTTAGCGATTTCTCATCGAGAGGGGGTCCCGATGAGTTGTCAGGGGGAAAGACACGCAACAGTGGGTTTGTGCAGCCAGCGCCCACATCAAGCACGTTTGGATTGCAAGCAAGGAGAAACGTGGGAGTTGTTCTCGGAATCGGAACGAGTGGGGGTGATGAAAGATGGTTGTGCAGCGGATGGGAAATGAGAGCTCGGCGAGCAACAATCAGCATCGGATTCCAAGGAAAAGGCATGATCGGATGGCAAAGTGAAGGAGAAAGAAAAGAAGGGAGTGAAGCGAAGCGGAGGCATGGATCCTAGAGTTGTTTGCGAGCGGTATTTACATTTCTGTGTGAATGTTCTGTGAACCTAGTGCGCATTCTGATAGTTGCATCCTCTTCCCCCCAAGCTCCGTGTATAGTGTGCTTGCTTGTAATGCTTGTTACCTTTACAAACTTAGTCGCATTGGCTTCGTGAACACTTAGTACCGCACCTGCAAATTTCAACTCTCTACTGCACGATTAAACTCAATGTATGATGTCGTTTAGGGAAAACAATTTTCACGCAACGTCCATATGTATCCTCATGATGTTCTCCTCTTTGTCTATGTGCATCTGTGCATATCATGTTTAACCGTTAGCTTCTATGAGCAATACG